>JACCIB010000008.1:1200000-1650000 GCA_018906965.1 Philotrypesis tridentata | reverse complement strand
ACGCACGTAATGTACGCATATAATTTACGCAAACGGTGCGCCGGAGGGCACTTCCGGTCTCGAGCTTACGTATATATTCCCGTATTTGTATACGAGGCCGCGTCGCCGAGCGGCTTTCTTTCGTTTTGCCCCGAGAAGCTCGGCGCCATTTTTCAGAAGACGGACGTCCGCTTCCGCTGGCCGCAAAAATTCCGACCACCCCCGCTGCTCTCTCATATATATATATATCTATAGATACTTTCGGCTGCACCTTGGCATCGGAGGCACTAAATAATAAGTAGGAATTCCGGCAGTCCCGTGGCAAAGGCTATTTATAACGTCGCGGCGGCAGCGGCGGCTCGTGTGTACAGATAAACTTGCGCATCAGAGCGTATACGGGCCGATACGTATATAGAGATACGGGGCGTGTGTTCTCTTTCTCTCTGAATTATAGAGCGAGAGAGAGAGAGTTTCGGTGGCGATGAGAAAATTTTGGAGTCCGAGCGTGCAAGCTTGCGTTATAATCGCGGCGAGCGGCGATAAGCGAATGGCTCGTGAAATATACAGCCTGCCCTCTCGCATTGCTTTGCATAAGAGGATCGGGGGTAATAAGCGCGCGGCCGGTCGTGGGCATATTGATATCGTTGGATTTGAATAAGATATTGGATTTGTGGGGAGCGTCTCGGCGGAAAGGGAGGCGCGCGGCTGTTTTATTTTACACCTTTTTTTTGCGGGAAGAATATTTTGTGTAGAAAAATGTCTGGTAATTGTTCGGAAAAATTTTTTTATAATCATAAATTTAATGTCATTGAGCACGTCCGGGTATTTTCAATTAAGGGGACGAAACGTCCCTACAATCTGAAAAATGTTAATATCGAATAATTAGTGCAGACGTGTCCGGATATAGGAATCCAGATCGACGAAAATATGAAATTGAATCGTTCCTTTTAGAAAGTCCTTTAAATATCCGTCATTTCGAGTTGAATGTAGAGCTTTATATTTGAATAGTTGGGAAATTTTTATAGTGGAAAAAAAACGGAATATTTCGGTTGATCGAAGAGCTCAATGTTTCAATTTCGCTGCGTTTCCTAAGCTGAAAAGTGACGGGTATTTAAAACATTTTCAAAACGAGGAAAATAAATTACTGCTCGCTCGGAATATGTTTACGCAAAGTAACACTAATATAGCTGTGTTCTGCCCTCCGATCTGACATCAAAGTATACACGTATATAAATCCTCTTTACGTCTTTGAGACCGCAGGAAAACTACGAACCAAGTCCTCCAATTTCCTTCGCCTTATTATCGACCGTTTTCTCTTTTCTCCAACAATATACTTTTGCCATCATTCCGTATACGTACGTCAGCATATATATATACATATATATATACACTGAGATATACCCCGTGTAGCGCGGCATAAAGCTATAAAATAGAGTTCGACGGCAAAAGAAGCGAGGAAAAATCATTGCCATCCCATTAACGACCCCGACACTTTCTTCGAAACGCGCGCGCGAATACGCGCACGCTTACGTGTGCATATATATATATATATATCTGTATACACATAGGGTTTGTGCGTAAATAGCGCGAGGGCGACGGCGTTCATTACAACAGGCCGCATCATAGCGAGTACACATATACTTTCGAGCTCGTAAAGCGCGCGCGCGCGCGAAGATAGGCGGGAAGATACGGTCGGACAATCGAAAACGTGTAAATTGCCGGAGAGTTTTATACCCGTCGGCGCAATTAACTCGCGGAACATCCTCGGCGTCGGCACATAAAATCTTCATCAAACTCAGTCTGCAGGTAATACTCCCTCCCTCTCTCTCTCTCTCTCTCTTTCTCGCTCTAGCGCGCGTCCTTTCGTAAATTGATTTTCCAGAGCGTATAAAGAGGGAGGGGGTGGGGGGGCGGCAGGGTGAAGGAGCCCAAGAGAGTGCATTGTCCTTTCGCGCTCACGAGAGAGAGATGGAGAGAGAGAGAGAGTCAAGGAAAATAATTCGGAAAGGTCAAGCACCTTTCGCGTCGCGAAGTCGAATGCAGAGTTATTCCCGGATCGAAAGTGGAGCACTTCAAATGGAAAGCTACTATATATATATATGTACGTGATGTATATACCTATATGTCAGTCCGAGAGAGGGAGTAAGAGAGAGAGAGAGAGAGAGAGAGAGAAAGAGAGAAAGAGATGGGAAAGAGCCGACTGACGAGCTCAAAGTGCAGCGAAAATAAAGGAGAAAAGGGACGCGCGCGCGGCCCGATGTCAAAGTCGTTCCAGTTTACGGCTGACGTGCTCTCGTCTCTGTGTGTTTGTATATATATATATATATATATATATAGATATACGCGCATCTCTTCCTCTCTTTCTCTCTCTCTCTCTCACGGGGATTCGTGAATCACGGCGGCGCCGAGGTGTTAGACGCGCGCGCGTGAAGAAGAGCTTTCGGTGTGCCGTACTCCGAAATAGAAAAATACAGGAGAGGCCGTATCTCCAAGGTCCGCTCTCTCTCTCTCTCTCTCTGCCGTTGGTCTTTTCGCTCTCCTCATACGGGGTGGGGGGGGGGTGGGCACGAGGTGTACAGCGCGGGGCGCGATTGTTCGCTTAAAACCCAATGAAAAGAGTACGCGCCTCTCTCGGCCCCCTCGAGATCATTGAAATCACTTATTAAATTGATAGAGTGCGAGGGTGTGAGAGAGAGAGAGAGAGAGAGAAAGTAGCTCCGAGGGCCCCTCGAGAGCCCGAGCGAAAAATGAGAGAGGCGAGAGCGAAAGAAAGAGGAAAAGCTCGCGCGGGTCGAAAAGTAAGCTATCTCTCTCACTCTCTCTCTCTCCCTCGTTCCGGCGGCGCGCGCTGAACGAGAGCGAATCGATATATAAGAGAGGCAGAGAACGGGAACGGAGGGAATTCCTCCTGGAAAAACGCTCCGGCGTCGCGACAGAGACAGAGAGAGAGGCCTGAAAGATAGCCTGTATATGTAACGCGCGCCTGTGTGTGTGTGCGCGCACACGTGTGTGGGAGTGTGCCGAATTGAAGAAGAAAGGAAAAGGCGGGAAAATAACGGCCGCAAGGGCGTCTTATCGTTTATTCTTCTATTTTTTCCCTCTCGATCTCGCGCGCGCGCGACAAAAGGAAATCTCGGCCGATAAAGCGAAATTGAAAAAAGCCCCGCGCGAGCCTCGCGCCATTTCTCCGCGGCTCTGCGCGAGCTGTGTATACGTATATATACATAGCGAGAGGGATCGTCAATTTTTCTTTTACGCGTCACCCGCTCACCTCTCGCCGACGCAGCTATATATATATATATAGCGCGGCGCAAATGAGACGCGCATATGTCCCGGAAAATTTATATGTATCCGAGGCTGCTGAGTCCGGGGAAAAATATTATTGAAAAGCCTCGCCCCCCCCCTTCGCCCCTCCCCCCAGCGCTGCGCAGATTCTCGATTTTTATACTTTGCTCGAGAGATATGGAAAGAGAGCCTGAGAGAGAGTGGGATAGGAGGGGGGAGGAAAGCTCTCTCTTTACGAGGGACCTTACTTTTTCGTACACTCCGTCCGCGACGGGATGAGCGAGTTTGGAAATATTTCCTCATCGCCGCGTCTATATAAAATACGTCGTCGGGCGTATGATGAACCGAAGTCGCGGTAAAGTCTCTATATATCCGCACTGCGCGCCGGGCCGTGTATAATAAGATACGACGTGAAGGGGGGATGGGCCGAAAGTGCATAAATTTCGAAGCGAGGCCCAAAAGCTCTCGCCGAAGCTGCGCAGTGCGTTATATCCCGTACAGAGAAACGGATAGCTGCGGCAGAGCCAAGAGTGCAGCCAGAGAGAGAGAGAGAGAGAGAGAGTGAGGAGAGAGAAAGGAAAAAGTCAGGTTTTAAAGCTCGCAAGTTGAGGAAGGAATCATCATAAATCGAGAGCTTTCCAAGGAGCTTGCGAGCCGTACTCTCCCCCACCCCCACTCCTCCCATCTCTCTTTCCTTCTCGCTGGACCCGCTCCCTCGCGTTTTCCAGCCGAGCTGTGTATAGCCGCGCGGCCTCAATTTCCCGCGTCCACGCGCATAATAAACCTCGCGCTCGCTCTCTCGGCTTTGTTCTCTCTCTCTCTCTGTCTCTCGGTGAAATGAAAATTTCGCGCGCTAGCCCCCGGTATACATTTGCTGCTGCTGGTCTCGCGCTCATCTGTAATTCCACCGCGAAATTATCATATCAAGCATAGCAGGCGCAGCGCTCCTCGAGTCCCGAGGGATTAGAGAAAGATAACGAGAAGGGATGAATAAGGATTTGGGCTCTAAGTGCGCCTTAAGATGACGCTCCATTAACTCGTCGAGCAGCGCGCGACGAGATTCGGCGAGGGGTATATATAAGAGCTTGCGTATCAGTGAGCGCTGTGTATATACTTTACTCGCGAGAATTTCAGATCCTACTTATCTCGCGCTTGTATATATGCATACGTGCATATCCAGGAAATATCGGAAACAACTCTCCTCGAAAATTGCAGAAATTTTGTTTTCAAGGGACACCTACCCGCTATGCTTTTTCTCGTTCCTTACCATCTAAATCTAAAACAGCGAAAAATTTACTATTTTTCATAGTTAAATAATATTAACATCACAAATAGTCAAATTTTTCAATATTTACACGTATTGCAAAAAATATTATTATACACATTTACTAATTAATACGGTGCATTGTTGTAAAAATTATAATTCGCTATAGTACTTTGTGAATAGTCACTGTTTAGGAAATGAGTTATCATTCTGCTCATTTCATTGCATTTACAGTAGAAAGTATTTGCTTTAAATTGTCACTGGAACACTGATTATCCAGTATACAATCACTTTAGCAAAAGGTGTACTTGAAAAACTATGAAAATTTATTATTTTTTCAGTGAGTCATGATGATTTTCATGAGAAGTGAAATTTTCGCTACTTACACATTTTTAACATCCAAGAAATTCACTATTCAAGTGAAGAATCCATCATCCGGAAAAAGTGAAATTTTATGGACTTAATCGTTTTGCAAACTGAGAAAAATTTCTTATTTAATTAGCTAACAATGAACTTGTAGAATAAGCGAAAATTTATGTCCCCTTTAGCGTTCTGTTACTAGGGCCACATACTTTACATTTTGAGTAATGTATTTGCAACATGATTGATAATTTATTTTCACTATTTCAGCTAATGTATATTGCTACCTAAATATTATTTTTATTTACTATTTGCAATGTTCATATTTACTATTTTAGGCAATCCTTCTAGACTTTTTGAATTGGTTCATTTTTTTAACCTGTTTAAACTGTAATTGTCCACTAGTTCACAGTTGCACTATTATAACTTTTTCAAATTGTTAATATGGATTAAAAAACAGTGAATTTTCGCTGCTTTAGATTTAGAGAGTAGCATACTTTGATGAACTTTTAAGACATTTTTGTTCTAGAGAAATATTGTTAAAAGTCCATCGGTTTCGATAAAAAAATATCAATTCTTTTTTTTTCTCTTATTTCTATAGTAATTTTTGCCCCTGAAAAAATATGCCGTACGATCAGCCATATACACGCAAGTTTTTTCTCTTTCAGAATGACCTAAGAAACGAGAAAAAACATGCCTCGTAGGTGTGCCTTCAAAAAAATGTTTCCAATTTTTGAGGAAAGTTGTTTCCGATATTTCCTGGATATGCACATAAACCCGTATATCTGTACATGCGGCTGTGTATCCGCGCGATGACCGAAGCTTCGATATAAGACAACCGCCTCTGGTGCACGACCGAGTGTTATAACGAGCTTTCTCGAGCGCGGGGGAAAAATTTGCAAAGCAGCTCTGTGTCTCTCGTCGCGCTAAAGCTCGATCTTTATTACGAGTTTTACGCCCGGGCTCTCGTAGAGTCGCGTTATTAACATCAACAGCAGTAACTCTTGTCTAAGGAGCTGCCAACTCCCCCCACCCCTCAACCCCACTCTCGAGGAAAAGCCCTCATCGCGCGAAAAGCATTTTATCGCGCGCGAGGAAATGAAAAAATTGTCAAGAAAGGAAAATATGTATACGAGCCGAGATGGTCGCTCGCGATAATTCCCTGAGAAAAGCTCCCTCTTAATAGACCGCGAAGCCCTGGCGCTATACTACACAACGCGAGGACGTACACCGCACGCGGAGGGGAAGAGTGCAGCCGAAGAAGTAGGAGAGGTAGCTCGGCTCTCTCTCCCTCTCAGGCGGCTGCCACCGGAGTTATGCATTATGATTCGCCGTGGCTCCGACACTCGCCCCCGCCTACCTAATAATATCACTTGTTGCGCGGTCGCGTATAACTCTCTCTATCTCTCTCTCTCTCTCTCTCTCTATCTCTATATATATAGATACGACTACGCGCTCGCGCGGCGCGCAAAACTATTGCACCGCCAAGCGGGGCATGTGGAAACGTAATTGCGCGCGCGCGCGAGCGGTGAGCTTTCTATTCCTTTGAATTTCCTTATGCATACCGACGCGAGCTTTCGTGATTTTTTTCCGACTCGACGGTTAGCTTGCGACGCGGAATGTTCGCTTATAGATACTTCGAGGAGCCGCGAGAAGGAGGATTGAGGAATGGGGGAATTTTCGGGAGGTTTTTTTTTCGCGAGCTCTCTCGATGTGAATTATGGGCTCGTTCCCACGACGTCTTGATGAACTTTTGGAATTTATAATGCTGCGGGGACGCGCGGGAAGATGATTCATTATCGCTTTTGGATTTGAAACGGATTTTTATTTAGGACGTCGCGTGGAAATTAATTTTTCTTTTTTTACTGCTCTATTACACTTTTATTTATTGCCGTACCGCGATATCCGGAATTTTTACTTTTTGTTAACATTATGATTTATTCCGTATATTGACAATATTTCATTCGCTTATCGTCGTCCGTTCTTTATATTTGCAATACTAATGGAGGCAATATTCACGGTTCACTATGTGTGCGGTATTATTTATTTATTAAAATTTAAAACGTGACGATGCGCGCATATATATACGAATAATTCACATGGGTCGGGCCACGCCCACGTCGTTAGAGTCAAGCACTGTACATAAGTTAATAAGTACGCAAGTTTATAAGTTTGTTTATGATTTAACGGCTAGCCCTTGAGGCTTTTTATTAAACAACTTGGCTATAAAAAAATTTTTATCGCATTTCACCGCTGCTCACTCGAACGCACGGATTTAATTAAAAAATTTAATTATTGTTCTGTATAATGCATCCCCGTTTTGCGGACGACATTGAACTAATGCATAGCTCACTCGTACTTCGCGAAATCGTGTATCAAGCGCGTTTATGCATAATCTTTTAATGTATAATACCACTGAGAGAATGTTAAAGATATTTTTAAATGCAGATTGACGATGCTCGAGCTGACCGACGTCAGTTTTACAGTTTTATGGACAACGCGGCTCGGAAAAAGGGGATAGTTATAAAAACCGATTTTTCACTCAAGTTTTGCCTGAAGCTTCTTGAGGCAATACCGGAATATTATCCTAAAACCTTTTTTAGAATTATTACAGTACCATAAAAACATGATTTAGAGCCAAATGTTTCGTTACCATATTACACGCATATTCAAGTTTGCAAACGTAAGTTGCACTGGCTAATGTAATGTACGCATTATGCAACTTCAATTGGCTGTAAACTCTAAAAACATTAAACTTGGTTAACCCTTTCAGTGCCGCTCGAGCTGTACGTATGGCTCATAAACTAATGAAAATCTTGTATTTTATACTACAAAAAAAGAAATAAAATTTTCCATTAAAAAAAAACGCAAGTTTTATACCGCTCTTCACCTTTACGCGAAATCAATAAAGTCAATAAAATTTATGCATTTAATTCATATACGCAGTACTAATTTAAAAATTTAAAATACATGTGTTATACCGACTTGATTTCTAATTTACGAAAACCACCCCTCGGTCAATCCGTACACCGTAATCACTTTCTACGGTGCATTCCACGCGTACATTCTTCAATAATAATCGGCACACAGTCGTCGCGTCTATACTTTCGACAAACCAAACGTAATAGCGAATTAGCCATTTCCACTGCGCTCTTATCGCTGCAGCGCATTATACGCGTACGCGAAAAGCTTTTCACTCCCGCATCAATATTAAAATCGCATTAAATCGCGCAACGAGATTTTCCTCCTTCGACGCGTGCGCGCACACGTGTACAACGGCATAACGAATTCTGATTCAATAATATTCGACGTCTCTTTTCCGGGATTAATGCCCCGAAGCCCGCGGCCGACGTATAACAGCGACACGGATCAGCACAAGCGAATTTCATCTAATCGAAAGCAGAGCGAGGTGGGAACTTTGCGCGACGAGAGGCTATATACGTATACGTTATATGCGCTGTATATAGCTGGCGTGTAATCCGGAAGCCCAGCAGACTGTCCCTCTCTCTCTCTCTCGTCGAGTGTGACAAATGTAATGGGCCAGCCGCAGCTTGTCGAAAATCTCGACGGACGCAGGCACGCACTTTCCTCGATTGGCTCTCTCTCACTCTCGCCTTCCCGCGATTTACGAGCCGTCTCTGCGCCCGACAATTCTCTCTACTCTCTCTCTCTCTCACCCAAAGTGTGTATATATATATATGAGTGATTTGCAGAAAAGTGGCATATGGCATGTCGCCACCTCCTACACAGCTGTATTTAAACTTTATCAAATTCGCAATCACACCGAAATCTTCTATTAAATGTGCTTTAAAAGTGAGGTTATGTATTGAAGTCCCTTTGGTTACAGTAAATGTAGCCAGAATGTCACTACCGTAACAATTCGCCAAGCAGAACGTTGCTAATCAAAATACTGCAGGGCTTTAGATATGCAACTAGGCTTTCGCAAAATATAGGAATTTGTTAAAGGAGGATATAATTTACAATTTTCTTTAGAAATATCTTATATATATATGATTTATTCCCTTATCTGAGCCCCGTTATATTAAAAATTTAATTTTCGCATTATGAATTTCCTACCTATTTTCGGCTAGCATGTCAGTCTGATCGCTATAGACATTACTGGAGTCAATGATTTTTAAAGTTCTGTAGCCCGAATTCGAATTTTTCCATGTAGTTGGAATTTTGCACTATGTTAAAACTGTTTTTTTTTGCATAGGTGATCTGGCAGAAAAAACGTCACTCCTGAAGCCCTTGCCATTGCAATGATAAGTACATGTATTCGTTGCTAATTGAATACAACCAAAATGTTGTAAATATTAAACTAGATAAGTACCTAATAGGATATTTGATTATCTTATAATGGCTCTTCATACCATAACCATTAGTGTGAAAATGTCACAACTGAAGCCTGTCACTTCCGAAGCCAATCCAGAAATTTCCCTATGTTAATCTTATGAAAAAAATTTTAACAATAGTTGTAGCTGTTTCCGAATAAACTACGTTTTGTTATACCTTAAGTGATTAAAAAAACCCACTATCAGATGTCCCCCTAAACGAAACCTTTTTCTTCTTCGATTTAACAGGCGAAATATGTCATTTTTCTGCAAATCACCGATAACGCATCTCGTTACACCTATATACGTGTGAACTGCGCGCGACAAGCTCAGGAATACGAGTCTAATTCCACGGGCGTGGCGATAAAGCGCGCGAAAATGCAAAAAACCGCGCGGTACAGCAGCGCGCACACCTCGAGAGATAAACGCAGAGACGAGAGAGAGAGAGAGAAGCACAGACGCGTTTAGAAGAACAGCTCGTAAGTCAAGAGCTTAGAAGCGCACACGGCCCGGCCCGCGAAGAATTAGTACTCGACGACTAGATTTTCCGCACCTGCGGTACGTATACGGACCGAAGGGAGAAAAAGCTTTCATCTTTCTTCGTCGTTCTCGTCTTGGCACATAGAGCGAGAGAGATAGTCGCGGAGGAGCAGGATTCCTCTAATGCGGAAATATGAGCTCTCTCACTCTCTCTCTTTTGCGCGCGAGCGAGAAAAGAGCGGAATCTTGCTTCTGATCCGGCAGGAATTCGAGTCGACGTGCGCTCGTGGCGCAGCAACCCTCCCGTCGAACTTTTTCCCACGGGCGCTTCCTTTTCCTCCGCAAGCTCTCTATGTGACTTCCCGTATATAGATGTATATATCTATATATACCTGTAGGTGTACGCACGTACACACGGACGCGGTAAAGTGCAGCGCGCGGGACGCCGCCGTCTGCGCTTTTCTCCGACAAATACACATATACAGGAGAGACACTGATAAATGTGCGCGCGGCGCTTGGATTGAAAATTATGCTTCGAGGCCTCCTGCGCGGGGTTAATTAATTGCCGAGTAAATCACGATGCAGAGCGTCGCGCCGGCGATAGCGCGAATACGCGCTCGCGGATGCGAAAACGAAAAAAGTACACGTATGAAAAAGAGGAAAACAAAAATATAGAAGTAAACGTCCATCAGTATGCGTTATTGACGACTCCGCACGCGCGCGCGCGTGTGTATACACGTATATAGAGAGAGAAACGAGTGAGGTGTATATCTAACGGCAATAAATCAAACTATTGACTTTTACGGCGAAAAGTTCTATTAGAGATTTACAACCGCCGTTTCCGACGGCTATACACATATTAATATTCGTTGGGTCGCGGGAGATTACCCGCAGTAAAAAGAACAGCGGCGACGACGACGGACAGCAGTGGCGCAACAAAAAAGGCAACGCAAAAACTGCGATGGCCAAGGAAATTTCTATCTCTCTTTCTCCGGGTGTTCGACAGGGTGCGCGGGAATTTAAAGCGAAGCTGATCGACTTACGTGTACAGCGGATCGAGCCAGTTGCGCTATACGGGCGAGAAACACCTCGGACTCACCTGTAACGGAAAAGAGAGTATTACAAGAGGAGACTCGTAAATTACGCTGGGGGGGGGGAGGAAAAAAGGACTCAATTACGAAGCTTCCCCCCCCCCCTCTCTCTCTCACGGATAGAGAGCCGAGAACGCGCGAATGAACTGATTAAAAGAGCTTGCGCGCACAGCACACCCCATAGAGGGAGAGAGAGAGAGAGAGAGATAGGACGGATTATTCGAACGCGCGCGCATTCGCGCGTCTCTCTTTCTCTCTCGCTCGCAAATCAATGGGCGCACATTTATCGGCGACGGGTCATCTGAATTTAGTATCATCCAGTGCCGTATTTTCGGAGGCTTGAAAATAACATGAGCTCCGATCGATAAGCCCGTTCAGCTACGCTACTCTCTCTCAATCTCCCCCCCTCCCCCCTCTCGCTCTCTTCCCAACATCGGAGAGACAGACAGACAGACAGACAGACAGACGGCCGGACGGACGGATGGATGGACCAGTGTGTTGCGGAGTAGAGTCGCTCTATGTAAGTAGTAGTGGCTCTCACGTATACACACGCAGCGGCGGAGTTGCCACCGCGAAAGCTCCGGTCGGAAAGAGCTATAAGCGGGTTTTCGCGATCGCTTATATCTCTCTCTCTCTCTCACTTTCCGGCTCTCCCACGGCCGCTGTATATAATATACTATCGACTCGCGGCATTCTTTTTTCGCGCGCCGCGCAAAGCACTGCTGCGCGAAAATGAATAATACACTGCCAGAGAATGAGAGAGAGAGAGAGAGAGAGAACTTTTCAATCCGAAATCGAAGATTACGAGCTTTGACTTTGTTGGGATGGGACGTAGGGGGTCTATATCCACATATATGGAATATATATGAATCGCTCTCGACGCGAGAGCTTGCGGCATTTTAGAAACGGGCGTGCGGCGAGTCAATAATGCACGCGGGGCGCGGGGCTAACGAACGAAATCGAAGGAGCGGAATAAACTAGAGGATAATCCCGGCTGGCTGCTGCGTACAGCCGAGAAGGAAGAGAGAGAAAGGAAACTATAAGCGGGTTTCCGCTTATCTCGCAGATTTTTTTTTTCGCTATACGACCCTACAGCGAGAGCCCTGTGTACCCTTGGAAAAAGGAAATAATGAAACGTGGGAGAGTGGCTCGCGAGAGTTTCGTATATTATAAGTCGCCGGAAGTGCGTGCGGGCACGTCGACGGCGTAAATATTGTCGGAAGGCCAACGTGCGTTGATAATTTTTTTTTTTTCCCTCCTTCTCGCACATTTTCGCCTGCGATGATTTTATGCGGAGGGAGTGCCACGTCCATTACGTAATATAGTTCATGTATGTATGTAGGATATATCTGTGGCAGCGATTTCAATGTTTGGAGTAATACGTAAGATCGAAATGTCAGAGTATTGGGTCATTTCATTAGGTATCTAATACGAATACAACCGTAGTATTAAATTTGTAAATAGTTTCCTTCTCGACGCGCAAGCTAAATAAATTACTCGAGTTAAGTGATTCTGCGGGAACTTTGCAGATAAGTGCTTATGCGTAACTCATGCCCTTTCCAATAGTGTAATTGAAATTTTCGAAAATTGTCATTAACAATGACGAAAAACGGTTCAAAGGAAAAAAAGCATGGTTTTTCCACAATTCTTTTTTTATTCAAGATTTCAAGAGAACGTTTTCATTTGCAATGTATCTGGAACACATCTAACCAATGGAATAAATATCCAAACCTAAAAGATACGTGATTTGGGGGTTGATTTCGAACCTCGATGTGGTCAAACTGACGCATATTATTATTGAAAATATTTTACGAAGACTTTTACGAATTTTTTATTCAGAAACCACGCACGTTTGGAAAAAATTGTCAAGAATAATAAGTTCTTAGAATCAGATAAGGAATACGTAGGAATTTCAGCAGAGCGATCCCAGCAATTTTTTTGTTTTTGCAAATTGACAATTTTTGAAAAATTTAAAAACACTAAAAAAATTTTTAAAAATTAAAAAAAACCGACGAATATATCGGTATAGGTAATTAGATAAATATTATACAGCTTTAATGTATTTCACACGGTGTATCGCGCACAAAAATAAAAAAACGAGTGTACTTAAGTGGTTCTGCGGTAACATTTAAAATATTTGTGCATTTCGGAAATTCTACTATTGTACAAAGAAAAAGGGTACTAAGAGCACCTCGAATTCGACATAAAAAAATTTTTCACAAAATTTCACAAGTGGTCCTTCCTGCAAGCCACAGATATATACACGCATAAGCTTTGGATTACGCAATTACGCTTTCGATAATGGACTCGCAGAAAAAGAAAGAGAGGAGAGAGGAATAGATATAGATAAAGCCTTTATTTACAGAGAGATAGAGATGAAAAGGGAGAGAGGGAGAGAGAAACGAATGACTTTTATTCCGCTGAAATATTGAATACCTTCAAAGAGCGGAATGTCCATTATTACTTTATTAATAAGTAACGCGAGAAAGAAACTTGATGTCTTCGCAATTAACTTTTAGATTAAAAGTCGATTATACTATATATATATAACTAAGTAGGTACACACATCGTTAGATATACATTGGTTAACTTTGGCGATATTTCGAATTCGACTAAAAATATGCGCGAACTATGGGCTTTTACGCAGACCAAACTCTTTATCTCTGAGCTGAGTCCGATACGTATCGCTCTAATATTCGTACGCGTGAAAAATTATTAATCAAACAAAATTTTCGATTCCACGTAAAATCGCGGAAATAAGCTCTTGATCCGCGCTCATCGCGCCGCGTATAATTAGCGTCGAGGCGCCGAAGAAAAAAAAAAGAAAACAATATCCCCAAAATCGCCAACGGCGCAATAATCCCCCGTATATTGGCCGACAACGATACACGCGGAGAAAGGAGAGAAGTCGAATATCCGCGGGCTAGGAAGCGAATTAGCGGCGCGCGCGACTCGTCGGCTCGTGTCGCCGTCTGATGCTCCGCTCCGCGCACGCGATGCAGCCGAGCGCAAAGAGTCGCGCCGTCGGGTCTAACAGACCCGCAGAGAAAAGGCCGTCTCTTGCTCTCTCTCTCTCTCTCCCTCTCTTTCTCTCTTCGGGCGCGAAGATTGATTTCACGGCTTTGTCGCGCGCTGAAATAAAAGGAACGACTCCGAGGGCGCTGTATGTACTCTGCGCGCGCGCGCACACACACACACATGGAGCCGCCGCTACACACACTATAACAGATACCCCGTCGTTTTTTTTCTTTTCTCAAAGCTCGCGTATTAAAGGCCACAATAAGGAAATTGATAGCTCGCGACGGGGCGAGAAAAATAAAAGCTCGAGTAAGAAACTATGGGGACTCGCGGGGCTATGGAGGTGAGGAGAGGGGCTTGGGGGGGGGGGGGATCGTGAGCGAATCATTGCCGGGACGCGCGCGCGCGCGAGAAAAAAATCGAGCGACAGTGAGAAACGACTGCGCTCCGACGTATTCCATTATTCATTAGCGGGAACGTCGAACGTCGAACGATGTATTTTTCAACCGCAAGCTCGCGGCCAAAGAGAGAGAGGGGCCACACACACACACACACACACACACATACATATGTATATATATATATTCGCACGCGCGGCCTGCTGCGTGAAACTGCAGATTCTTCGCGCAGGGCGAGCTTTTATGCCCGTTTATTCAGAGTTTCGCGCAATTTTTTGATTAATTGCCCGGCTATGAGCTGACGAAAGTATATGTCTCCCCCCCCCCCCATCCCCCCGAGAGAGAGAGAGAGCTTACGGCCCGATTCGCAATTTATTATTGCCTGATGCTTGCAAGCGCGTGCGCGCGGATATCTGCGCACGGAGGCGGGGGGGGGGGGGGGTAGAGATGCGCTAATGCGATTACGCGTACGCAGAGTCGCGGACCGCGCGACACGCGCGGGGGGGGGGCGCGAAATTAATATTTTCGAATCGCTTGCGCGCGAGATACGCGAGATTTTTCGCCGATAATCCGCGTCTTACGCGAGAGAGCGCTAAATATAAAAGCTTTAATCGGATTAAATTGAGGAAAATAACGCGCGGCGAGCAGCCGAAGCGTAGCGGAATAAAAAGTTATACATATCTGCGTGGCGGGAAATCCGGTTATTCGAGCGCGCAACGAGAAAATGAAAAAAGCCCGGGAAAAACACACGTGTGCGATAACTGAAACGCAAAAAGAAATTTTTTTTTTGCGAACCCACGCGCGATATCTCGAAACGACGCGACACTCTGTATCCGGAATCTATAGGTCGAACTATAACGACTCTGGGCATCGCGACGAGTATAATCCTTAGAAAGAGGTCTCCGCAGGACGTGGTAAAATAAATGTTGCTCGCCTCCCCCCCCCCCCTCGCTTGCGGCGCCGTGCAAGCTCGTTTCTTCTTTTTCCGGGACGGCGTGAGAGAGAGAGAGAGCTTGCAAGCTGACTGCGCAGTAGAGGCTGGATATATATAGCGCGCCGGGGCGAAATTACACGGCTATAAGGGAGAGCTCGGCGAGTCGCAAGCTCTCTCGCAGTGTAGCGCGCTGCGGAGCCTGGATTTCCGGTCGATGCGGAACGAGAGCTTGCGCGAGAAAGAGAGACTGTTACTCACCGGTGTACACCACTCACGGCTGATTCGCGGCGAAGCTTTTCTCTGTTTTCGCCGGTAACGACGAGGATTCCTCTCTCTCTCTCTCTCACGCGCGAGATAATTAACGCACACATCGGGAGGAGAAGTCCGCAATGAGATTCCCGCGACTACGCGACGGGGGTGAGAGAGAAAGGCAGTGTGTTTCCTGTTTCATCGTCGAGCCGGAGGAAAATGTTTACGACGCGCGAGAGGGAGGGAGAGAGAGATGCTGCTGCGGGAAAAATGCAATCTCGCTTAATTCGAGGTGATAAACGAGGCCGAGGGAGTTTACTGCGCTGATGGCTAATTTTTGCGTTTCATTGGACTACTCGTTTGCGGGGCTGGAAAGTTGGGAGGGGGAGAAAAAAAAAGAGGGCTGCGTGGCGCGGCGCGTAAAGATAAAGTATGGCGCTTTAAGTGTGTAGCATATTATACTCGTGTACGTAATTCCCCTGACAATTCGTTTTGGCACGTACCTCCTCGGCGAAACTAATTTATCGCGGGCTAATACGCCACGGGTGTTAAGGCGTTGGCGAAAAGTATAAAGCGCGCTTCGGTGCAGCGTCTGCGATTTTTGCGAATCGCGAATTTTTTGAGAAACCGCGAGTTAGAAAAATTCGTTTTTCGAAGTGAGCGTAAAAACAAAGTAGTAAAAAACTTTTTTTTTGACACATACAGACATTTAATATCTATTACATACGTGCACAGCCAGTCCACAAAGATTTTAATTACTGTGTATTGTATTAATTATTAATTAAATCATATAATATTTACATTTATTACAATTAAATCGATGAATTAATATATTTATTTACTTTGAAAATATTGTTTTTTATTTTATTTACGCTCGAATAACCGGATCAATTATTAATTTTTCGTGCTCTTCAAATTAATTTTTTTTCGATTTCGATCTCTTGATTCTACGAGTTACAGAAATTTTATAAAGAATTCACGAAGACGGAAATGCGCTTCGGCGAAACCGAAATAAACATATTTTTTTCCGAATCCGAGAAGAAGCAAAAAAAAAAACCAAAGGACCGAAACCCTTAGCCGGCTGAAATTAGAGTTATAGTTTCCAAGATAAAGCTCTACGGTACAGGTGCAGCAGTAACAGTCGCACACATATCCATAAATATTTTCGAAAATCCCCCGATTCGAACTTTTAACACCTGTTCCGCGCGCCTTTCTTATCGACTCGTCCGAGTCCGAAACTTTTCTTCTTCCTCCCCCCCCCCCCCCCCCAGAAACAAGCCGAAACTATAAATAGATCACGTTAATCCGATACTGCCCGCGAAACAATGTACGCAAGAGCGTTAACTCGCTTATGCGCAAACTAATTGACGTTCGTTACAGTATCCCTGTGATTCGCGCGCAGCGGCAACGGTATGCAATATTCCTGTTTTCGACAATTCGACGTCGACACTCGCGCGCAATATCGGCATTACCGCGTAGAGTCGATAAAAAAAAAAGTATAAGAATCGGCGAAGTAGTATAACAACAGTGAAAAACGCGACTTCTGTCTGATTAAGCGGGGGCCCCTGGAATTGAGGCAATAACGGTCTTCTTCGCGGCGCAGATGAAAAGAGAGATAGAGAGAGAGAGAGAGAGAGAGAAGAAAAAGCATACGCGAACCGGGAGCGCAGATCGAGCAATGGCTATTGAAAGGCCGTTGGACGATGATTGTTAAGCCAGCGGCTGGAGCCTCGAGAAGACGAAGCGGAAGACGGTGGAGAGGACTACTCGGCTTTCTTCCTCGACTTTTCGATTTTCTATACGTAGACGTCGTCGACGACGACGACGACGACGACGACGTCGCGGAGAGAAAGGATATTGTTCCCAGAAGGACAGCGGAATACGAGAAGCCGTCGCGGAGAGACAAGTAGAGAGCGAGTGCCCGTCTCTTGTATATAGACGTCTGTCTATATAAGTATACAGAAGACGAGAGAGAGAGAGGAGAGAGATTTTTTTCATCAGCGCAGGCATCGGAGTGCTGATTAGCGGGGCCGAGTGTCTCCTTCCCTTTCTTCCCCGGCTGTTTTTTTTCGAGAGCACTGTATACATGCCACTGCTGCTGCTGCTGTCTCTGGAGCCACAGTTGCCAATTTGACGGAATCCACTCGGTCGGTCCTCTCGTTGAATTCCCTGTTTTTCTTTCTCGCTCGCTCGCTCCGCTCGTTTATAGTCTCTGTTTCCCGGCGAAGACGCAGGTCCGCGCGACAGCGTCAAATGCGTATCGATCGCTCGTTAAAATCGAGCGATACCCTCGAGGATGCGCGCTGATCGAGTGTCTTTGACGAAAAAAGTCCAGATTAGCTTTGTGGACCAGTTGCATATGGAGAGGGGGTCTGACTAAAGCCTGACATGCTCTACTCGCAATAAAAGCGAAACGAATGAATCTCGAATGGAGAGGATTCCCGGAATGCATGGCCGGTACTAATAGTGAGTCATGGATCTGCGCAGAGCTAGAACTGCCTGAAACTTTTTGACGAAACAATGACGTATACGTTTCAGGGGCTCAGTCTAATGGGCAAATACCGTGTCTATATCGCATCGGCATATAGAGGACAAAAAAAAATAGGTAATAAAAATTAGTTTCAAAGAGAGCCGACGATAAACTCAAATATATTTTTCCGAGGGAAACAGGAATTTATTCGCCTCTCTTCGAGTCGAGCTAACAGGGGACCAATGTTTAAATTTAAAATTCAAAATCTAAAATATTTCCACGAGCACTCACACGCCCTGCTCAAAAATCGTCTAACACGCGCATCCTCTTCCATCGTGTACACACCGTGCAATTTAACGTTTCAGCCCGCGCATCGATCGATGCGAGAGCTTCCCTCTCACTCTCTCTCTCTCTCTCTCTCTCTCTCTCACTCAAAAAAAAAAGGAAGAAAGCATCCACTACAGCTTAGTGCACTCCACCGCGCGTCCGACTAATGCCGGACAGGATCTACTCGAAAAAGAGAGAGAGCGAATCCCATATCCATGGCTTCCTCCGCACATCGACGCGTATACGTACAGAGCTCTCTCTCTCTCTCTCTCTCTCTCGCTCTCTGGCTCCGCAACGCGAGGGCCGCCTCCGGAGATTTATGTCCTATTCATTACGCAGCGGAGTAGTAGTAGCAGCAGCAGCAGCAGCAGCAGCAGCAGTAGTAGCGGCAGTAGTGTAGCGGCCGCGCGTTGCTGGGGTCACGCCGCAAATGCACAAACCTCGCCGGCTCTCGCCGCGTTTGTGTTTATACCGCGTGTGCCGAGCAGCAGCAGCGGCGGCGGCGGCGGCGGCTGGGCTACAAACTGCGGCTGTTTGTCTGCCCCAGCCGCGCGCGCGCGCGTGCGAGGCGCGCCAAGCTCTAGGTAAACGTTATGTGTGCGCCGAGCGAGCGGCTACGTGGCGATACATTAATGACAGGATCACAGAGGCGCACGTGCCTCCCCCCCGTCTCTCTCTCTCCCTCTATATATACATATATATATAAACGTATATGTATATATGTATGTACGTGAGAGAGAGCGTTCGCGCGTTTGATGGCCCGTTCTCTCACCCCCCTCCCCCTTGAATTACGAGGCTAGAGGCGAGAGGAGAGAGAGAGAGATGCAACTATCGGGATGAGAGAGAGAGAGGGCTATTCCACTCGGACGATTTCTCGGGGACGCTCGAATTACCGCGAGGATCGTTTCCAGCGAATTATCGCGAGCTGCGCCGCCTCGACGTATCGCCGCTTCATTAACACGTCGAGGGGAGGGGGTGGTAGGCTATTTTCTCGGACACCCCCGATCGCTACGGTAGCGCTACAGCCGTGTGCATAGCGACGAGCGAGAGGGTGGCTCGCTGCTCTGCGCGTACGGAATATCGTGTAATGGCGGCGCGAGAGATATTATAAGCCCCGGCCGCGTTTGATCCTAGAGAAGCCGCGCGCGCTCGTTTCAGCCCGTCGCGAGTAATCATATTTTGTCGAGCTTTTGGTACGTATATGTGTCGAATTTCCATGAAAAAATGCACTTTTCTTTGGTCTAGAAATCGAAAACATTTCTTTAAAGCTAGAGGTTTCGGACCGATCAGGCTTTCTTCTGTGAGCCGAATGATAGTCAAAAGTGCAGAGGAACGTGGGAAAAATTACGGGTAACCATATTTCTGAGCCATTTTACGCTTTTTTTATAGAAAATTAATGCGTCAAAACACTGGAATAATAATAACCACGAATGTTCCCGAGGCATCAATAAAATTTCGAATAACACTATAATAAAGTATTACAAAAGAATATTTAATTAAAAAAAAAGTATGCCATGCTCTGATCAAAAGTTATGCTCGTTTAAAAAAAAATTTATTTTGCCAATTCTAGACCAAAGAAAAGTGCATTTATTTTTTGAATTTCGACATATATATGTATGTACGTAGGTGAGAGGCTGGGCGATATCGCGTTGACACGCGATCGGCCTCGGTGCATAATTTTAATGGAAGCCGCTGCAGGCCGAGAAATCGGGCCTTTGTACCGAGCCTGGAGTATAACGCGTGTTTGCGTAATTGGGCAAAGCTGCGGCGTTGGCGGGGTATCGGATTCGATGGGCGAGCGAACATAGGCGTAATATTTTGATGCTTTGTTCAACAGTGCGGAGAGAGAAATGAAGAAAAAGAATTCGTTCGTCGAGAGATTTTGAGTGGTATGTAAATCGTCAAATGAAAAATAATTCAGTTACAGTGCCCGCATATACTTTATTTCTAAAATCTTTCGAGTCACAGCTTCATTCGAAAATTTCGGCGGGAAATTCGAAATGTCGAATCCGGTTTATCCTCTAATAACGATCTTCATTTATATTTAGAAACGAAAAAAAAGACACTCGAAAAACAATCGTTATAAACAAGCAGCGTAATTCTTCTGCACTAGAAATCCAAATCGCTAATACATCCTGTGCGCTCGATCTATCGGACCTCGCACGATTTACCGATCGCGCGCGAGAAAAATAGAGGAAGGCAGCGGGTACAGGGTCAGCAGCAGGAAATTCCTTAAACGCGAGCATCCTAAAAGCAAGCCTAATCCATCTGAATAATTCCCTGGCGCGCACTCGTGGGGAGGTTAAAGCGCCAACGGGCAAACTCGCGCGCTTGCCAGGTATGTACACACACACGCGCGCGCGCACGTACACAGAACCTCTCTCTCTCTCTCGCTCTCTCTCTCTGACCATTCTTTCAAGCCGTGAAATATTCAGCTCCATCGTCGCTCTGGGAATCGGGATGGAAACCTCGCTCGGCCTACATTCGATATGTGCCCCTGTTCCGCTATATATAGCACGCGCGACCCACACACGTACGCATATATACACAGGTAGATGTATATACAGAGAGAGAGAGAGATATATAGCGAGGCAATCGTGGTTACGCAGAGGCGTTAAAAGCTGCGTGCAATACAACACACTTTTCAAGCGTTTTTTTATCCAGCAACAGCAGCAGTAGCACCGCACACCTCGGACAGCAATGAAATATTCAAGCCCAAGCTTCCCAGCGATCATGATGGTGTTGGTGGTGGGGGGTGGGGGGAGGTGCTTTTTCGTTCGTTCCGCATCTGCGGTTCGGTCCTTTTCGCTTGGCTGCTGTGCAGCTCGTCTGTACCGATGTGTTTTCCACTCGCAGGTAAACACTGCTCTCTCTCTCTCTCTCTCTCTCTCTCTCTCTCGGCTCCGCTAAAAGCTTCTTCCGTCTACGTGGATGTACATTGTACATGCATGTATATACGTAAACGCGTAAAAAAGAGCTTGCAAGGGTCGCGAATCTCGAAAACGCTGCTCCGAACTATATGTCGAATTTCAATGAAAAAATGCACTTTTCTTAGGTCTAGAAATCGAAAAAATTTTTTTAAAGCTAGAGGTTTCGGACCGATTAGACTTTCTTCTGTGAGCCGAAAGATAGTCAAAAGTGCATAGGAACATGGGAAAAATTACTAGTAACCATATTTCTGAGCCACTTTACGCTTTTTTCACAGAAAATTAATACTGTAAGTAAAACACTGGAATAATAACAACTACGAATGTTTCCGAGGCACCAATATAATTTTGAATAACAGTATAATAAAGTATTACAAAACAGCTTTAATTAAAAAAAATATGCTAAGTTTCGATGCTCTGATCAAAATTTTTTCTTTTCCCTCCACATGCCTCCCCATGTTAAATTTTCGTATTCTATATTTCCCATGTTCTTCGGCATTTTTCATTATCTTTTGGCTTACAGAAGAAAGTCTGATCGGTCCGAAACCTCTAGCTTTAAAAAAAAATTTTCGATTTCTAGACCATATATGAGTATGAATTTTCGAAAGCAACTCGGACGGAAAAGTTGCAAGAAAATTTTCTTGAAGGCACACTTACCAGACTTGTTTTTTTCGTTCCTTAGGTCATTCTGAAAGAGAAAAAGCTCGCGTACATGGCCGATCGTAAAGTATACTTTTTTCCGGAGCAATAACGACTCGAAAAAACGGGAAATAATTAACAAAAAGAGAATTCATGAACTTTTATAAAAATTTCATTACAACGAAAATATCTTAAATATCTGAAATTTTTTCAGATTCATCCGATGCAATTTTTGACTTTTCGAAAATCCAAAAAAAAAATCGAAATTTCGAAAAAAAATCTGAATAAACTTCAGAACATTTTTTGATGAATTTTAAGACATTTTTTGAAAGTCCACAGTTTTCGAGAAAAAAAATCTATGAATTCTTGAATTATTTCTCGTTTTTCGTGTCGTTTTTTTTTTTTTTTTTTTGCTCCGGAAAAAAGTGTACCCTACTATCAGCAAACTTTCAGAATGATCCAAGGAACGAGAAAAAATCGGTCTGGTAAGTCTGCCTTCAAGAAAATGTTTTCCAAGCATTTTGCGAAATTTCCCGGACATACTCACATTACACCCGACGACAGCCGAATTAGTGCGTACACGCATAACTGCCGACGGTATAAACAGCTTGTTATACCCCCCTCTCGCGCGACGCGTCCATACACACGTGCACACCGCGCGTATAAATATAAACCTGCATCAGCTGCGTGTGCATATACGAGCTGCCGGCCGCTTGCGCGCGCGTCAGTTGCAGTCGCCGCGCCTTCAGCCTCACACGTACGGCCACTCGCGCGTACGCTGTCATGAATAATTTACCGGGGGGATATAAGCTTTCCGGACAAACATCGCCGTGGGAGGGATTTAAAATTCCGATTGAGCCGGCGGCAGGGCGCGAGAGAGCGTCGAGACGCCGAGATTAACTCGTCCGCGCGTGGCAGGTATATGGGCGCTATGTACAAAAGGGTGTATGTATCGAAGCTTTTGCTTCGTCTTCCAAGCGGACGTGTACGTGTGTTATGGGTATGATTCCCTGGCTGTCATCGATTCTCTGTGTGCCTTCGGCCAACGAGATTACACGGAGACGACGAACGTGTATCGATGTAAAGGATATATATGCGCTGTATATAGCGCGAGAAAGAAAATTGCCCATCTGTATACGTCGATCGCGCCGACAGTTATATTGAAATTTCGCGATGTATATACGACGTGCCCTCGACGGAGAAAAAGCTCTCCCATATATACGACACGGCCCATCGTCTAATTTTTCCTCTCGAGCTGTGTATGTGTATATATTATACGCATCACGATACGTCATCCTGTATACGCACGGGGTGAGTAGGCGCGAGGGCCATTACTGCGCAAATCACGCAGCCGGAGCGCGTGCCGATGCCGTAAATATGCGGAAGTGGAGGGGAGGGGAGGGAGAAGCTCGAATGGGAATATCCCCTAAGGGCGATTTCGCGTTCTCGCGTTTACGAGCCGAGCTTTATTGTCGTTTCGCAGGCGCGGAACCGTTGTCGCGTTGTCTCACGGCTTGACCTTTTTACTGCTGTATTATATGTATATATTACGTATGTATATAGAGAGAGACGCGGGCAGCTGAACATGCGCACAGGCGAAACTACACGAGCTCTTGTGTGTATAAAGCTGAGCTTGCGATGTACAGTATTTCGAGAGGTGTGTAGCGGGAATGATTGCGAATCGCTTTTTTTTCCGATGAAAGGATCGCGTCGGATAAACGTCGCGCAACTGTGTCGATGGTGGCAATGCATTGACACACTTTATCGTGATTCGCAGTTTCAATAAATACAGGATTTAAGAATTTTTTTTTTTTTTTGAAAGCTGTTCAAAACTTCATTATTTCGGCAATCATAATGAAACTGCTTGTATTTTAAAGTGTCTATTGAGACCTTCAATTGGAGCTATCGAACTCTTAAAAATATTAATTTTTCATCTCGCAAATCAAAAGTTGACTGATCGGTTGACGAAATCAAAAGTTTAATATCTCATTTTTTCTCCTTGAAACCTGCGCTATAAACTAAGCGGAGCACTTTGTTAATAAGATTTTTTTTCTGTTTTTTCAAACAAGTTTATGTAATTTTTTTCAAATTTGTTTCAAGGTCTCAATAAACGCTTTAAGATAAAAGCAAAAAAAATTATTTTTTTTAGAGGGTTAACCCTGTCATAACCCTGGTAGAAAATAGCCTATAAGTTATAGAATTGAAAACTAGCAACTAGGCATATTTTGTCGCGATACAATGTGGCGATGAACTATCGATAATATTGTTTAAATCATACCCCTGGTAGAATTGTTGCCGATAAACTACCGATAAATATACTTTACTTACTTTTAGAAAAAATATAATATTTCTTAATAATTATTAATTATAAATTAATATAAATTGAATTATTTTTTTTATTCTAATAAAAAAAACTGTTAAATCATCGTTATTTTAATAATATTTTAACCTTTACATATATCGTTGGCGATAAGCTCGGCATATAGCGTACCCAGAAAACGTCGCCAGGTAACGGGGTTTCTGACGATATTTTTCCCGATAATCTATCGACTGACAATAAAATAATGCACACGGTTGAAACGTTGGCAAAATAAAAATACTTTGTGGCTCGAAGAGATGCATACATTCATTTACACCTAATAAAATAAGGAATTCCGTCGGTAGTATAATGAACGATTCTCGCACGGAACCCCTCAAACCAACAAGTGTACGTATCAATGTTTCAAGGAATTCCTTGAAACGACCTTCAAGTCGACTGTTTTTTTTTTCGTACTCTAAGATACACACTTAACTGTACTAACTTACATGACCCAACCAACTCGCACAGAATTTCTCTCATATCCTAACAATCTCTTCGCGCGAACCCTTCCCCCCCCCCACCCCCGCTCCTTTTCTTCTTCCCACGAATCCGTTCGTTAACTCCAAAGCCGGCTGTATAGCCTCGTCAAAGATGCTCGGGCGAAGCGGGAGTCAGCGAGGCGTCGCGCCTCCGCGTCTTACGAAATCTCCGTGGCTAACAGAGCGTATCAGCGGAGCTGTCGCCGCGCCGAGCCCTTTGCTCTTTCCGCGCGAGTGTCCCCCGACGCTCTTGTGCGCTCCCTCTTCTCCCGCGTACGAGCTTTCGCCTCTCCGCTTCTTTCGCCTCTCGCGCCACCTTCTTCTCCGCCGTCGCCACCGCCTTTCTGTCGTGGCGCGTGGCGCGCGCTCTATATAGGTATACACACGCAGCGACTCTCGTAATTATGTTTGCCCGCGTATTATGAAAGCGGCGCGGCGTTAATTCGCGGCGGCGATCGTTTCGCGCGCGAGCCGCAAGCGCTTTATATACACGCGAGAGAAAGAGAGAGAGAGAAAAATTGACGAGTAGGCATCGCCGCGCGCGTATTTAGCGAGGGAGAAAAAAACAGCGTTATGTTGAGTAAGCGCTTTTCGAGGCTGTGTTGTATACCGTGTATCGATAATTCTCGCGAGCGGTGTAGAGCTTTCTATTTTCTTCGTCTCTATATACGCGTCTACGTGCGCTGCGCATACGCGTACTCGCAACTACGCCTCTGCGCGTATGTGCGTGTGTCGAGCGCATCGAGGGAAAATCACGCGTAAAATTTGCGGGGTAAGCGACGACGTCGCCGGAGATGATTATCACGAGGGCTTGCGCGCGCGACGACGCTCGAAATTGCAGCGGCAGCAGAAGCTCGATCTATACTGTGTATACGCGCTGTGTTGTAGGCTTCGCGCGCGCGCTCGCCTGTCTCTGTGGGCGTGTCTTGTCTCGCTGTTTATAACGCGAACGTATACTTGTACAAGTGTGCTATATATATATACAGGGAGGTGAGCGCGGAGCGCAAACTTTGCGGCTGAATTTAATGAAGCATCGATAACGGAAAAAGTTTCGCTTCTTGCGCGCCGCGCGCGTAGTCCGTTTATATAGACTTGGCGCGGCCCCGCGAATATCCCGTTTAGGGCATGTAAATGCGCCGTTGAGCTGTTTGTTTGCCCCATTAGCGCCGGTTTTCGTTTATCACGCGTACATACGCTCGCAGCTGCTGAATGCATTTTTATGCCTCGCCTCGTGCGATTAGATTAGTAGATTTGTCGCTCTCTCGAAATTGCGGAGTAAGTGGGAATTATGGAGATTTTATCGGGGAGGGTTTTTTTTTCGAGGTATCAAGCGTATAGTGGTTTTCCGTAAATAGAACGTTGTGGGAACGTTGCATAAACAATGGTGGGAATTTATTTGTAGGGACTTTTTAGTTGGTGAAAAAGCGTTTTTCCAGTCGTTTGAACAATATTTCTGCTGAAAATTCCACTCGCGTTGGAATAACGCGTTTATGCAGTTTTACGGGCAGATATCTTTTAGCGAGTTTCAGCTTCGTAATATACTATTTTTACACCATTAAATAATGTAAAACGAGCGTTCTTGCGTCCCCGTTTTTCAGCGATACGTTGACACTTTGCAAAGAGTAATTTTCCTGCTATGTGGCGCGGCAAAAATATCGGAATATTTTTTGTAAAAACACGGATTTCAATGAATTCGAAGAAGAGATAAAAAATTTACTGAAGTGACTACCTACAGCTTCGTCAATTAATTTGAATTTATCTTAATACACTAACAAACTCGGAAAACTTATTACGTAACGAGTGAGCAGAACAATTGATGTACTTTTAGAAATTTCCTATCTTTCTCAAAGCGGATTTCACCTTATCAAAAGCTATACAAAATGTCTTCACTCACTCAATAAACAACATTATCACTTGTACATTCAAAGGCCCAAAATCTTAATAACATTCTGCACTGCTGAATCGCCCAACGTACAAACTTAAAAACTTCGCGCCATCTCAGAAAGCCAATCACATCGTTTTCTATGCTGCGAGACGACTCTCCCTTTCACGAGAGAGTCCTAAGTCTGCGGAAAAAAACAAAAGACGCTCCGACTCTCCAGCCGAGCTTACATCCCAAGATTCTCCGCGTAGCGGCAAACCCCGAGACCAGAAGTCGTATAGCGATACCCTAAAGAAGCCATCCGTCTCGCTGTCTCATCCTCTCGAAAACAATGAGCTCCGCTGAGAAAAAAAGACTTGCCCCCCCCCCTAATCACCGTCGATTCGTCTGCGAATCCGTCTCTCTGAAAAATCACAGTTTCTCCCTCTTTCCTAGCGCCGCACGGAGTTAATGACACAGTTGCATCGTCCCTCTCTCTCTCTCCCAGCTTAATCCCTTCCGCTGCGGCCTTGGGAAAGTATATAGCCGTGCATTTGCCTCCCCCCCCCCCCAAAGCGCTTTTGTGCGATCGCGTCCATCTATCCGTCCATTATCCAAACGGGGGTTGCAGGGGGTGGGAGGGGGTGGTCGACTATATGTTATATAGCCTATAGTTCGACCGCCGTCGCGGACGTGCGCGCGATTCGTAAACAGAGTCTCTCTCTCTCTCTCTCTCTCTCTCTCTCTCTCTCTCTCTCTCTCTCTCTCTCTCTCTCTCTCTCTCGAATTCGACGCGCGCGATCTGGAAAGCTCGATCGATCGATATAGCCGTTCCGGCGTGCGGTGCAGTGCGCGAGCTTTTGTTTCGACGCCGAAAGCTCGCCGCCCCCCGGTGAAAAGCTCCGACTCTCTCTCGCTCTCTCTGTGTTGTCGGCGGCCCTGTGTGTACGCGACTTCAACTCTTTCTCTCTTTCCAGCCTCGTACCTTCCGAGACGATCAATATAAAAGCGCTTTAGCGCTTGCTTTTCATTCGGCGCGTACAACGCGCCGGGGCGCAGAGAAAGCGAGACAGAGACAGAGAGAGAGAGAGAGAGAGGGCGACTGAATCGGCTGCAGCCAGAGACCGAGAGAGAGAGAGAGAGAGACAAAAACCAGCGCGATTGGCTAATGCTTTCCAATTGCGAGAACCCCCCCCCCCCTCCACCATCCCACGGTCGCTTGTATACGACTTTTCTCTCTCTCTCTCCGCGTCTCTTTCAATGCGCTGTACACCTGCTCTGTGCGTGTATACGTATATATATATAGGTGTAGGGGTGTATACGGCGCGGAAGCTTTTTTCTCTCGAGCCGCGCGGCCGTGTGTGTTCCATTAGCCGGTGCGCGACGCGCTCGGCTGCGTCCGCAGAAATTAGCCTAATCGCCGCTAGCGTTCGATCGGCTATTTTTCTCTCCGCCGCGCGTCAGCCTCCGGTGCGCGCGGGACTGCATACATTTGCATTCGGCGGCGTCGAAGCGCGGATAAAATTGCTAATGCATTCCGGGCTTCGGCGCTGCGTACACCCTTGTGTTTCTTTGTTTTCTTTTTTGTTTTCTTTTTTTTTTCTTCCTCGATCGACTGTAATTTTCGCAGTCGGCGAAACGATCGGCGCAATCGCCGAGTATAGATCCGCGACTTCCTCGCGTTTAGCGTTTAGCCTCCTGTTGCATATTCCTCAGCCGCCCGCGGAATCGTTTGGCCGAAGTTTCGGTCGAAGCGCAAGTACTAAGTACACTTAGTGGCCGGGGCCTCGTCGCGACGAAGGAGGAGGAGCTCGAGCAAAGTTCGAATTACCCGGGTCAATCTGCCGATTAATCCGTAGACATTGTGTCTTACCCAGTACCCCTCCCTCACCCCGGTGTATGTATACATAGACGTACATACGGATCCATATGTATGTTCAGGAAAACACGGAAAAATTGCAAAAAATTTTCTTGAAGGCACACCTACCAGACCTGTTTTTTCCCGTTCGTTATAGGTTATTCTCAAAGAGAAAAACCTTACGTGCACGAAGAATCTTAGGGTATATTTTTTTCCGGAGCAAAAACGACTCGATAAACGAGAAATAATTAACGAAAAGAGAACTCGTAGATTTTTTTCTCGAAAACTATGGACTTTCATAAAAGTTTCATTAGAACGAAAATATCTTAAAATTCGCAATAGAATGCTGTGAAATTTTCTCAGATTGATCCGGTACAATTTTTGATTTTTCGAAAATTCGGAAAACGTCGTAAAAAAAGCTGACAAAATTCTTTGTCCTAATGAAATATTTCCAAAAGTCCATAGTTTTCGAAAAAAAATCCATGTATTCTTGTTTTTTAATTATTTCTCGTTTTTCGATTCGTCTTTGCTCCGGAAAAAAAACATACCCTATATACGATCTCTTTCAGAATGACCCGAGGAACGAGAAAAAACAGGTCTGGTAGGTGCGACTTTTCCGTCCGATTTGTTTCCCAAAAATTCCTGCGACGTACTCATACACTTACACGGATAAACATACGGATGCATATAAGAAAGAGCTCGTTCTGGATTTCCAGGTCGAAAAGAGGCGCGGTGCATCTTTTGCGTCGCTGTGCGAAACTCCCCCTCCTGCAAGCTCCCTCGCATTCGCTCGCACATAAACACACACACAGACTTACTCGGAGAGTGAAACGTTAATTATCGATACATTTCGCCGGCGTCTCTCGTCGCTGCGGCGCATCGCTCTCATCTCTCTCCCTCTCCCTCTCGATATATATATGCGCGCAGAGATGGAAAGCAGTGCAGGGGGAGGGACGGCTGTGCAGTAAGAGATGAGAGCTGCGAGCTGCGCGACTGTGCGACACACGAGCGAGTGCTTCATCTAATTAAAAAGTGCTGCTGCCTCTCTCTCTCTCTCTCTCTCTCTCTCTCTCGCTCCGGCTCGTCTCTCTCGCGTCGCGTGTACAGCTATATACGTATAGGTACATAGATATGCGACGGAATTTCATCAGCCATTTTTCAATCAGACGTCATCCGCCGGGGGATCGGCTGCGCGCAGACACACTCGACGATGTTCGTCAAAGCTCACTGCATCTATAGATGTGTACAGGTATATATGTGAATACGTCACAGAGACGGGGGCAGATCAAACGCAGGCTACCGCGACAGAATCAAAGGTCGCCGATACTGACCCTTCCCTATACATAGGTAAATACATCTTTTCTCCGAGCGTCTATCATCAGCATGAATTTCCCGTAAATCCTGTGATATACGATATATATATATATATATAGGATACTTATATACCTGTATATGCAAAGCTTTTACTTCGGCCTCGACCAGCGAAATTCTCGAGACGTCTCTATCTCTCGAGAGCGTACGCGATGTATATATACCTATATACATACGTGTACACCCTGCGCTGCACGCATGGGTTATCAGTATATCGGTGACGAGATCGGGGGGGGGGGGGGGTAGGGGGCGAGCTTGCAGACTGCGCAGTCACGTATATGGGTTAGCGTCCGTCACGACGAGGTGGGCGGCGGCGGCGGTGGGTCATGGAGTTGCCGGAGAGCTGCAGCGGAGCACGGATGCAGAATTGCAGGCCGATGGCCAAATACACGCTAGGCCGAGCGTGAAGGCGGTGGAACGCCCTCTGCCGTGTCATTACTCCGTCACCGGAGAGCAAACCCTGCTCTCCGCCGTGTCCGTGTGTTATAACGATCCGGATGTGCGCTAGATTTTTTTTTTTTCGTTTTACTTTTTCTCTCTCTCTCTCTCTCTCTCTCGCCTTCCGTGTGTATACAAGCTCGTCCCCGCGCGGCCCCAAGGAAGCCGGGGGGGGGGGGGGGAGCGATAGTGAATTTTTCGAGGGAGACGTCGTAAAAAGCTCGGGAGACACACCGAGCGATATGTTTTTTCAGACGATTTTTCCTCTCTTTTTAGACGAGATGCGCACGCTTTTTATGGAGTCAACGCGGTTGTGTATCCGAAATGTCTTTATCAAAAAAAAAAAAAAAAAAACGCGGTGAGTATATAGGACAGGCCGTATAAAACGAAAGGTTCATTTGCATTAAGTTTTTCCTTTCTTCGTCGTCGTCCATTAATCACAATCGCCAATAATCTGCAGATACATCGCGCACATCGAGCTCGAAGAAACTTACTCTCGGCAGCGGTTCTGCCGCGCACACTTTACATCGGGGCGGAATTCCCCCTCCGCAGCAGTATTATAGCAGCAGGCAGTCGAGCTAATTATTTAAACGAGCTCGGCAGTGCATCTCGGCAGAGCTTGTCTATATGTATACACATTGGACTCGTCGAGTTGCCGCGTAATCATCTTTGCGGTTTGGATGCGGGGGAGGGGGGGGGAGGAAGAGAAGACGCGCCGCTAAACGCAATCTCTTTGAGGAAACGACACCTCTGAGGAATCTATGCTACAAACCTTCCTCTCTCTCTCTCTCCCCTTCTCTTTCTCTAAACGACGTCGACGCATAGCTCGAATTCCAGCCGACTGCCTGCACCGTCGGTACGAGGAGGGTAGGAGGGGGCGACCGACAGACCGAGACTCGTAATCGTAATCCGCTTAAAGACTTAACGGACTCAATGAAAATTCTACTTTCTCTCTTTCTCTCTCTCCCTCTCTCTTGGCGCTGCAGCGCGAAATTTCCGCGAAACCACGAAAAATTCCGCTGTACCCGCTGTCTCTCTTTCTCGGCTATATAGGCTTGTATCGGTATATACAGATATATACACGCGGATGTACAGGAGTATAGCTGCGGAGGGGTGAGAGAGAGAGCGAGAGAGCGAGATGGAGCAATGTCAGCCTGATGGCTGGAGGAGGAGGAGGAGAAGGCGGAGAAGGAGGTTCTCAAAGCGAGCGCGCGCGAAACTTCATAATCCCCCTTCGTTCCACTTCGCGGCCGAGCGCGCGCTATTGCATTTTTCAAGCAGATAAAAGCCAAAAGCGTATTAACCGCGACGAGCATTTCTAGCCCGAGTATAGCCTCGGCTATTATTTATACGGCTCTGTCGTTATTACAACGCTATCTCTCTCTCTCTCTCTCTCTCTCTCTCTCTCTCTCTCTCTCTCGCTCGTCGCACTGTCCCAATCCCCTTGGCAGGCGCGTACGATACACGCGCGCGTACAGCGTGTATATGTATATAGGTGACGCGCGCAGGCACAGCTGTTCCTGCCCCTGCGACCGAGTCAAAATGCAAATGGATTTTTCAATTTTTAACGAAGCAGCAGCGCGCGCTGCACCGAGCGAGAGAGCTTTGATTTTCGCCGGGTTATAGAGAGGAAAAAGATGCAGGTAGAGTGGACCGCTCGCGCGCGGTAAGTGGGGCGGGAGGGGGGAAGGGGGAGAGGGAGTAATGCGTAAGGCCGGCTAAATCACGAGTCAGCGTAAGCGCGCGAAAGCACGTAGACGGATAATGGTGAGGTTGCATAATGCAGCGTTGCGCAGACTTACGCTCTGCACACGTAGCCCCCCCCCCCCATCTCTCTCTCTCCTCTCCGTTGGATATGGAGAGTAATGGTATGCGCTATCGATGCAGCTACTGTCGACTGCAGCAGCCGCCTACACTTGCACACACAAACACGCGCGCACGCATACATTTATATATATGCATATACCCGTACGCGAACATAGACCGACGCGTATATACCTACGTCATGCGCACACGACTGCTTTGCCGCAATTTCCGCGTACCGGAAATCCGTAAGTAGAAGCAGCCGAATATTTTCCCCTCGTCGCATATCTGCCAGGCAGATAGTGTATAGTGCCCTCCGATCTGCAGAGCTCTGCGCATAGCATGCACGGTATATATATATATATATGTATATGTATATATACGCACACTCGAATTGTATAGCGGTAGTAGCTCATCCATCGGCGCGGTTTCGTGTCGCGCGCAGCAATACCGGAAAAATGCGCACGAGGTTATATACATGTATACGTATACGCATACATAGAGCGAGAGAGCCTGCGCTTGGCGGCCTTTGGCCGCATCAGCCGCAGTGCTATGCCCATATATGCGCCTACATGCGAGAGAGAGAGAGAGGCTGTAGTTGACCGATGACGAGTGTTGCCGAGGCTAATTAGCTCTCGGCCGAGGCGTTGAAATTTACTCGCTATTGCAGCGCTGTATGCGTACAGCATATAGAGGGCGAGAGGGGGACTGGCTCTTTGTACGATCCCTCGCCGCGATTGTGCGCGAGCTTTGATTTTGAAATTGTCGATGGTACTCTTATTTTTCTTTCGTTGAATTTTTTCTTTTTTTTTGATACATATATCTCTCTGAATTGAACGATACGAAGGCGCAGAGCGAAAGCTTTGCAGATAATAATTGATACGGGAAATTAGCGCGATGCTATATGCTGAACTTTATTTGCGTAATATAACGCTAATGTTTATTTTCCACGTTTACTCGGGCTTGATGGAAGCGTAAACAAAGGTGTTTTCTTTAATGCTAATAATTGATGGGCGTATATTATACGAGAGAAATGCGATCAAGTTGTTGCTGAATTGTAAAACCGACGGGTATGTATAGGTTCTTATATACCTACGTGCATTTGCTTAAATAATTAACTTTGTTAGCTCAATGCTCCGAATACTTTTATCGAATTTCGCGCACTTCACATAATTGCGTGGGTACTCGGTCGGTATCTAAATATTTTTCAAGGGTGTGTAAAAATTATTCGTCCGGATTGCACACAATTTTCATCGCATGCATGTACATACAGTTTATGAACATGTGAGCAATGGTTCGAATCGCTCAAAATTCACGTTACGAGTGACTTCCTCTCTGGTTACCCGCGAAGAGTCAGGTTCCTCTCTTCATAGGGCCACTCGCTTCGAAACTTACTCCATGCGTACCGAGGCAAGCAGAAGATGCAAAGTTACCAAAGTTATTACGTTTCTGAGCGAGTGCCCTGTGCCAAGCTTATGGGAGACCCTTAATTCCCATAATTGAACACCTGACAGTTCTGCAAAGGTATACGAAAGGAACCCCGTGCCAATGCTGACTTTCGAGCTCAGCATGAATCTTCAGCCGTTCAAACCATTGCCATAGGTATAATATCAGGTCAAGAAGTGATTTTTACAGTTGCGCTGTGCTACGTGTACCTACGGTATGCAGCGATAAGAAAAAAAATTAAGGTCTCGCAACAAGCTTGCACAAGTTCAAAACGCGCAGGCTTCGCAAATTCAATTTTTCTCCGTACCGGATCGAGCGCGAAACTTTCTAAATATCCGGCTCTCGAGCGATATCTAGATTTTACTCCAATGTTCGCACTCCCGGGAATTCTCCCTCAACACGTCATTTAATTACGAGTCGCCACTACAGCCGTCGCGCACCACTATCGCCCTATGGCAAAACCGTGCAGGGAATGCTGTAGTGGCGTGTATTTACGCGTACAGGTTCAACAAAATGCTCGCCTCTACAGAACCCGTGTACGCAGAGCGAATATGCGTCTATCGCGCGGTGTGGAACAAAAAACGATGATTTTTGAAGTACCGTAAGAGCTATTCCCCCCCCCCTCCCCCTCCCCCTCCCCACGCGTCTCTTCGCATCGCGCCAAGCATTATGTAACCGAATGTATTATTCAAACACGCGCAAATATATTGTTTCACGTGCAATAAATATTCAAAGCAGCCGCCTCTCACACTCTCTCTCTCTCTCTATCTCTCTCGCTTGCGGCTGCACACACACGCACCCACATACGCGCGAAGCGTATCACTAGAATTTTAGTGGACCATCTGTAACGCATTATTTGCTACACGCCGCTTGTACGCTCTCCACTTTCATGAATATTTAAAACTTTCATTACACGTAGAGAGAGAGAGAGAGAGGGAGGGGGTAGAGAGCGCAATTTAAATTTTTTTTTTTACAACCCCCTCCTCGTAATTTTGCAAGAGAGCATATAGACGCGCAGCGTTTGCAGGACATTCCAAGCCCGAGTCAACACCGACAGTCGCTTTACCGAGAATTAGTGCGAGTCCGCTCGTACGGGCAGCGCGAGAGCAAGAGCTTGCGAGAAAAAAGAGGCGGCATTTTCCCGCAAACATCATCGCAGTCTTCATTAACCCAGATCCCGACTATGAAAAATCCCGAGTAGTTACACAAAATTTTAATGAAAATCCATTAGTCGGGCTAGTTTGATTTTCGCTGCAGGGATAGCTTTCTCTCTCGGGCTCTGCGCCACATGCACGTATATATATATATACGTATATATATGTATGTATGTATATAGAGGGCGCCATAGCGTCGAAAAGCGATTTGCCTAATGATAAACCGATAATGCTTCGAAATAGGCTTGCTTCTCCTGGAAATGTGGTCTTCCTCTGTCGCTCCTCGACTACGGCATACCTCCATATCCTCGGCCGAAGAGTTGCAAAACTCGACGAGAAAGAGAGATAGATAGAGAGAGAGAGAGAGAACACGGCCGGATCTCCGATTTGCGAAAGCGCAGCGGAACGGGGGCTTCGCGGCAATCGCATTAATCGGAAGCGGTATATCTACTCGGGCGGTTATATTCCACGAACAAATGCAATTGAATTTTATACCTCTGTACCGCGATATTAATTTGCACAATTGTACGGAAGAGCCGATATGCCGTAAGCCGTTGCTTTGTAATGTGCGCAGAGTGAAAAAAAAAGATACTATACATCAACTGCACTAAACTAAACGATTTTGCTTGAATTCAATGAATTTCTTTTTTTTTCCAGTGCCATCAATCTCCAGCGCAATAACCCGCGGTCGCAATCAATTAGCTAACCGCTCGTCAAAATGAGGGGGGAGCGCAGAAAAAAAAGAAGATCGCGCGTCGATGCGCGTAAAATACACAATCGCAATGCATATCCGGCGGGAGACAGCTTTTAATACCCATCAACGCAGAGCCTTCTCATTAGCTGGATTTTTCATCGGGGATAGCTCAGGACAGAGATTAGCCGTTGCTATGGGATTCAAAGAGCCTTCCGCAGACAGCCTATACTCGTCCCTGATGCTCCCGAACGCACGACAATTTTCATCAGCCTGTCTCGATCATAGGCGTAGCTTCTCTCTCTCTCTCTCTCTCTCTCTCTCTCTCTCTCTCTCTCTCTCTCTCTTCTTTCCACGTATACGTCGAATTTCAATGAAAAAATGCACTTTTCTTTGGTCTAGAAATCGAAAATTTTTTTTTAAAGCTAGAGGTTTGGGACCAATGAGGACTTTCTTCTGTAAGCCAAAAGATGATGAAAAATGCTGAGGAACATGGGAAATATTGAATATGAAAATTTAACATGGGGAGGCATATGAAGGAAAAAGAAAAAATTGGCTATTCGGATTTTTATTATTTCTTTTTTATTTAATGGGCATAACTTTTGATCAGAGCATCAAAACTCTGCATATTTTTTAAAAATTAAAGCTCTTTTGTAATACTTCATCATAGTGTAATTCGAAACTTTATTGGTGTCTCTGAAACATTCGTGGTTGTTATTATTCCAGTGTTTTGACGCATTAATTGTCTGTAAAAAAAGCGTAAAATGGTTCAGAAATATGGTTACTAGTAATTTTTCCCATGTTCCTCTTCACTTTTGACTATCTTTCGGCTCACAGAAGAAAGACTGATCGGTCCGAAACCTCTAGCTTTAAATAAATTTTTTAGATTTCTAGATCAAAGAAAAGTGTATTTTTTCATTGAAATTCAACATATACGTCTTTGGTCTAGAAATCGAAAAAATGTATTTAAAGCTAGGGGTTTCGGACCGATCAGTCTTTCTTCTGTGAGCCGAAAGTTAGTCAAAAGTGCAGAGAAACATGGGAAAAATTATTAGTAACCATATTTCTGAGCCATTTTACGCTTTTTTTACGGAAAATTAATGCGTCAAAACACTGGAATAATAACAACTACGAATGTTCACACACTTTAATAAAGTATTACAAAAGAGCTTTAATTTAAAAAAGTATACCAAGTTTTGATGTTCTGACTTTTTCTTTTTCCTATTTTTCTTTTTCCTCCATATGCTTCCCCATGTTAAATTTTCATATTCTATATTTCGCATGATCCTCGGCATTTTTCATCGTCTTTCGGCTCACAGAGGTCCCATTGGTTCGAAGGCTGTAGCTTAAAAAATTTTTTTGCCAATTCTAGACCAAAGAAAAGTGCATTTATTTTTTGAAATTCGACGTATACCCGCAACTGCACTCGTATACAGCCGCAAGCGTAGGCCAAACGGGAGAGCGCGAGCGGGAAAGAGAGAGATATAGAGATGGAAAGCTACGCGCTGATTACTAAATTATGTTAGCTCTCTCTCTCTCGCTCTCGCACGCCTGCGTATACAGCATTATACGCGACTTCATTAGCACGATAGCTTGGCATTATAATAGAATGTATAACCAATGCAACGGCGGCGAGCCCCCGTGGATTTTATTTACCGTGCGCAACGCGGCGGCGGCGGCGGCGGCCCTTTGTTTGCGTTATATATACCGTGTAGCAATGCTATCAATTATCAGGCTGCGCGTGCATTATATCCTAAAATATCACGTTTCCTCGCGTGCGTATACGCGCCCCGCAGCCGAGTTATGCGCCCGGCGAGGAGAGAAGCAAAACAAACGAGATCGCATATTACGCAGGCTACTCCGACGGTGTGTCCGACCGGATCTTGACTCGCACTACTTGGAGAGGTTGGATATGGCCGATTGGAAATTTAATTTTAATAGAGATGGTGTTTATGGGATCGATGGAGAAAACGGGTGATTCGGTTGTGTAATATGATAATGGGAATCAAATGAAGTTACGGATTACGACGAAGCGCGTGCGAGTTTGTTAATTCATCGTTTCATCGAATAATAGAAATCGATGTACTTCAGTATACGAGACTTGGTGTTAAAGTGAAGATCGAAAGTCGGGAAATTAAATTTTAACGCAACGACGAGTTCATTGAGAGTAGTGAGCAACGAAATCTTTGTTAATCACACTTATCATAAAATATATCGTCGTTCGATGCAATTTGGCTTCCATTATTATTCTCAATCGAATTATCCAGCTGCTCCGCTGATCTGCGTTACATAGTGAAATTTCAATTTTTTAAAATTCATTCAACCTCATCAAAATTATATATATCTAATATCGTGAAATGACGCACTGCACAAAGCTCATTGAGTGTATAAACAGCAAGCTTTGGGCAAACAAGAGCCGCCGGAGGCCTCGCGCACGTGAACGACAACAAAACGACCCCGTTTTGACAGCTTCGACGACACAAACGCAAACAAATCTGCCCCCGGTACAACGATTCAAAAATATCAATTAACGCGAGCACATAAGCGCGACCGTATCCTGTCTAAACCAGCAAATTACATGTCGACGCGATCACGACCAACTCTACCCCCCGCCCCTCTTGTTTTTCTGTATTATACATATATATCCACAACGCGTATATATACATCGCGGCAATCCATCCAGAGTCCGTGCAGTCAATCGGAAGTGAAAGCGGTGTTTCCCCGTTAATTTGAAATGTATACATATATATATAGAAGACGGGGTATGTAACGCGCGATTTCCCGCACACGCGGGCGTTCGACGCCGACTCGCGACGTTTCGGCGCGGCTCTCTCCGCCGCACTTCGCGAAATGAATATTTTTCGTCGCTGTTTCCTCGTTTTTTTTTATACTCCAAAAATACGTAAAACGCGCTCCAGACCTTTCAATACTCGGCGTGTAAGCGCGCATTTATGGAGGCCCGCAGTCGTCATCAGCGAGAGAGTACCGCAGCGCTAAAAGGCTCGAGCGTGTTATGATAATACGATACATATACGGATAGTACGCACAGCCGTATTGAAGAGCGAGAGAGAAATAGGTTCTTGTTGCAGAAAACGAGAAGGTATAGGACGACAGTTGGATGTGGGAATAAATTGCGATGCTGCGGGCGGCAATACGCGCGTTCCCTCTCTGCAATATAATAAATGAATAGTTTTTCTAAAAATTTGCACTTTTCGGGGGTTCAGAAAACGAAAAATTTGTTTTTAAAGCTGGAGATTTCGGACCGATCAGACTTTCTTCTGTAAATCGAAGGAACGTGGGAAATTACTAGTAGCCGTATTTCTGAAACATTTTACGTTTTCTTTTTTACAAAATATTGATGCGTCAAAATACTGGAATAACAATGACTACGAATGTTCCCAAGGCAAAAATAAAATTTCAAATTGTAGTACAATAAATTACAACAAAAGAGCGTTAATTTAATGATCCGATCAAAAGTTAACGTCCGTTTAAAAAATAAAATAAATAAATAAAAATAGCTGATTTTCTTTTTTCCTGCACATACCTCCCCACGTTAAATTCTCGTGTTTCATGTTTCCCATATGTCCCTCTACATTTTTTACTATCTTCTGGAGCTCACAGAAGAATGTCGGATCAGCCCGAAACCTCTAACTTAAAAAAAAAAAATTTTCAATTCCTCGGCCCTCGAAAAGTGCATTTTTTAAGGAGACTTGGTCATGTACACTGAGATACCTACGTGCGTGTACGTATACAACGCAGAGGATGCACGCGTGGAGAGGATTGGCCCGACGGGTAGCAGTAGCATATCTCCACTCGCCACCGGGGAAAAGCGATCCTGCAGCAGTAGCAGCCACCAGCAGCAACGGCAACACTCTATACGCGCGTACATATAGCCTACAGTGCAGAGAGTAGTTTCTCTCCCCCGTTGCCTATACCCAACCCCCCCCCCTTCTGTTCATGCATGTGCGTATACGTATAACGTAGGTGTACGTATATATACGTTCGCGTAGTAGACCGCGCGGTGAGCCTCGAAATTAACGGGCAATGAGCGTAATTATTTCAATGGTTGTGGCAAGGCTCCGGTTCACCGAACGACCTACATTTCGCCCCCTACTTCCCATTCTCTCTCACTCTCTCACGGTCCGCGAGCCCAGTACACAGCGGCATTGCTTTAATATCGTTAGACTCGCCCTCTCTGTTTTCCTCTTTCCTCGCGCGCCCGGCTCAAATGGAAAATGCAGATTCCACCCCCCTCGACTCACACCCCCCTGTCGATTCGAGCTCGACCGACGCTTTTTTTCCCGACCGCCTCCCTCCCCCCTACGCTTTTCTACGCCCCGCTGAACTTCGTTAAGCCAGTTAAAGCCGTTATACGGCCAGGCAAATTTTCTTGTACGAGTTAATGCATTTTCGCGCGACGAGAGCGAGATAGGCTATATATGCGCGCGGCCCAGAGGGCTCTCCTCGTCGAGATTCGAATTCCGCGCTCGCAGAGCTGCAGCCCCCGTAAACAATGAAAATTCAGTATCGGCTCCGGGGGAAGTGGCGTTGCGGCCGCTGTGTACATTTACCCGCGAGGAGCAGGAGAGAGAAAAACGCGTGTTATAAAGTTGGGTCGTCGTCGCGGCGAGAAACGAGCGTCGCGGATTCTCGAATTTTTCCAACGTGCAGAGGTAATGGAAGAGTCGGAGGAGGAGGTTGCGAGCGCAAAGCCGTGTACACAGAGAGGCTGGATTTAAAAGTTTGCCGCGTCGACGGAGCCCGAACGTCAATAATTGACTTTGGAAAGCTCGCACTGCAGCCGCGGGAAAGCACAGCTTTCGCATACTTTCGCGCGATGATTTTTTTCGCGTTTGAAGCTTCGCTAGACTCGACGCCGCGGATCCGCTACGCGCGCTTTGTTCTAACGAACGCCGCTAAATTATGCTCCGTTAAAGCGTGCGCGTCGTCGCGCGTCGATCCATTCGACGTGGCACGTGTGTATGCGCGTATATATAGCTGTATGTATATTACGCGTAGAACCTGCTACACCGTGGCGCGAAACGCTCCACTGACTCGGAGTATATAGAGGATTTATTTGAAAGTTTTGCGAAAACTCCAAAGTTCGGGCGGTAATAAAAGTTTTTTGTCTTTCGCGGCGAGGCGCGACACGCTATACACGGCGTCTTTACCTTGGCGGCTTTCCATGCCGGGACACACTTTTGTACCGAGACTTTTCTTGACGTTATATATACTCGGACCATTGATTCGAATTTATAGTCTATATGGGAATCGAATTAAGTGTACGATCTTGGCTGGGAGGGGCTGAAACGAGCCAAGAGCGAACTTATTAATGGCTCGCGACACTGCTACACGCGCTTGTTAAGATGATTTGTGCAGTGTTGAGGAATTTATAATAAATTGGCAGTGGGACGTTTTTGCAAATTTTCGTGAAAAAAATTTTGTTTATAACACGCGTAATACTCGGGTTTGCAAGGTGTCTCAGAAAGTCGTTAGTTTTCCAATTTTTGATCGCACTGCGCACTGTAAATAAGTCGAAACAAGCTCGAAATCTGGAACCGTCTAATCGGATAAGGATTATCGAATCAGTATATCTGAATCTAATTCTGCCTGCGAGTCTCTCAATAAGTAACCCGAAACTGAAATATTCAAACAGTCTTGCTAAACAGAAGTGTCCCCTCGTCTTCGCCCCATCGATTAATTAATAAAAGCGTAATCCGTGCAGCCCAACAAAGCCGGCATCTGAGATAACGCAATCCTCAAACCTCCACGAAAGCGGTACCATCCCATCTACCTCTCGGCCGTATATCCAAGACCAGTTCAATTATAGATCATCATTTCTCCTCTCCCTCCACACCGATCACCTCTCCTCCTCCAACGACCCCCACGACGGCCGCAAAACTTTCGAGCTCGCGCTTGTTTACACAGAAAACCATACTCCATTGTACATCACTCGTCGCTCGCTCGCGCGCGCTTAACGCACATCACGCAGCGGAGTCTCCCGGCGCCTGTACATATGCAGCCCGGCATACACGAAGCCTGGGATTCTCTCGCGTGTCCCCGAGCTTGCAGCTAGCGCTCGTGCCCCTCTATATATACATATTGCACAGCCTCTCCGAGATAGCAGCGCGTTATTCATACGCGCACCTATGACGTCGCGGCGTACATACACTGCCGGCGCGCGCTGCACACAGAGGGACGAGCGACAGAGAGACAGAGAGAGAGGCGCGAGAAAGAGACGCGGCCAGTGCTCTCCGTTGCGCGCACGCAGGAGAAAGAGGAAGCTCGAGCTCGCTCAAATTAATGGGCGAACGCCGGCGAGGTAACAACCTCAACTTTTTTAATAATAACCCCTCCCCCCCCCCCACCGAGTTGCGCGCTATATGCACGAGCTTTTCTCTCTCTCTCTCTCTCTCTCTCTCGTCGCGGGGGAACGCTTTCCACTCTGTGTATGTGTGTGTGTGTGTGTCGCTCTCTCGTGTCCGGAAGCGCTGGCGTTTCTCCTTTTTTACCTCGCTTCTCGAGAGCGTCGTCGTCGCTCTCACGCTCGCGGACCGAGCGCAAAAAATCCTGAGCTCCCGCAAGATTTATTAACTCGCGTTATTGTTTGCCATTGTTTCGGCGCTGGGAGCGCTGCGCGCTGGCGGAATTGCGCGACGGGACGACGACGGCGACGAGCTTTATATTTTTCTATCCGCGCGCGAGCTTCGGCCGTTCCATAAAGCGATATCTCTGCGGCTATCTTCCGGTGCGGACCGTTCGCTCTCGGGGCTCTCTCACCCCCCCCCCCTCCGGCCCTCCCCATCGCATCGGAGTGATTCTTCAAAAGCGCATCGATTTATTAGCGCACTTGTCAAAGAAGATACAGGGGATAACGCGCGTTTTCGAGAGATGTCGTGGAGAAAGTGGGGTAGAATTATGAGCTTGTTTTAGAACAGGAGTAACGTATTTTTTTTGAAAAATTAATAAATTAGGGTAGCTTCTCTCTAAATCTAAAACAGTGAGAATTCACTGTTTTTTAGTCCATATTAACAATTTGAAAAAGTTACAATGGTGCAGCTGTGAATTAGTGAATAATCACTAGTTTAAACAGGTGAAAAAAATGAACCAATTGAAAAAGTGTAGGACTGCGTAAAATAGTAAATATGAACATTGCAAATAGTGAATAAAAATAATATTTAGGTAGCAATACATTACTCAAAATAGTGTGGCCCTAGTAACAGGAGGATAAAGGGGACTTAAATTTTCGCTTATTCTACAAGTTCATTGTTAGCTAGTTAAATAGTAAATTTTTCTCATGTTGCAAAACGATTAAGTCCATAAAATTTCACTTTTTCTGCGTGGTGGATTCTCCTCTTGAATAGTGAATTTCTCGGATGTTAAAAATGTATATGTACCGAAAATTTCACTTCTCTTAAAAGTCCATTATGACTCATTGAAAAAATAGTGAATTTTCATAATTTTTCAAGTTCACATTTTGCTAAAGTGATTATATAAGTACTGGATAATCAGTGTTCCAGTGACAATTTAAAGCAAATACTTTCTATTGTTTGAATCAGTAAATATTTACTAATTCGATAGTAAACACAATGAAATGAACAAAGTGATAACTGATTTCATAAACAGTGACTGTTCACAACGTACTATAGCGAATTATAATTTTTACAACAATGCACCGCATTAATTAGTAAATATTCACTAATTTGTAAAATGATATTTTTTGTAATACGCGTAGTGAAAAATTTGACAAATAGTTTTTTAGACTTAGATGGTAAGGAACGAGAAAAAGGATACCGGGTAGGTGTGCCCTGAAAAAAAATTTTTGCAATTTTCGGGGAGTGTTGTTTTCGATATTTCCTGGATATGCACGTATGTATATACAAACGCGAGATAAGTAGGATCTGAAATTCTCGCGAATAAAGTATATAATATATACACAGCGCTCACTGATACGCAAGCTCTTATTATATATTTATATACCCCTCGCCGCGCGCTCAACGAGTTAATGGAGCGTCATCTTAAGGCGCACTTAGAGCCCAAATTCAATTTTTTGTACTATACGTGTAAATAGTGAAAAATTTCACTATTTCGGAGGTTAATATTATTTAACTATGAGAAATAGTAAATTTTTCGCTGTTTTAGATTTAGAGAGTTGTTAATCGAACAGTGATTTCAAATTGGAATAACTGGTGCAAGAGGCCACGAGTTGTAACGTCGACTACATTGAAAATCAGTTATGCGCGTCATGCCACGTGCGCGTGTACGGCATGTATGGATATCGTCCGAAACTGCTGGCCAGTAAGGAAATGGCCACATCGCCTCCCTATACGTTGACGTCCCAGATCCGTCACGAACGGTTTATGACACGGTCATAACGAGTTATGACGCAGCGACGCTGCCAAATCCACTTGCCATTGCCCTTTCAGAATGGAGACCCTCCAGCGCGAGTCCCTTTATCCCGCGATATTATCCTTTTATCACTATTCATAGGAACGATAAATTACGTCGAAGGGAAATCTATGCGCCGATGAATCGGCAACGACTTTCCCGTACAATAAAGCATTGCCTTTTCGGTTTCCAACACGATCCGTAAACAACCCCCCAAAAAAAAAAATAGCCTCCAAAAACCGTGGGCACGCGCGCTCAGCAGAAATACTAATTGCATTTTAACGATCGCCACGCACGGGCTCTCTCTCTCTCTCTCCCTCTCGCGCGCGCTCGACGCGCTAAAAATGAAAAACATAGGATGAGGCGCGAGAATCTCGTAGCCTCTTGCGTATGCGAAAAAAAAACCGAGAAAAAATGCATAAAACACCGGCAGCAAAATCACGCGTCAACGCGCGCGCCTACGCGAAAATAAAACGCGGAGAGAAAGAGAGAGAGAGAGAGAGCAAAGCCCGGCATGATAATAATTTTAATGAACTTTTTGTTCGCACTCGCGCAGCCGCGGAAATATTTATGATATTCATTTATTCGCGCGGCGCGGCCCACATAGAAACTCAGCCATTCCACCCCCCACCACCCCCCACCCCCTCTTCCTACGCTGTATACCTATACGTACGTCTACGCAACACGTCGATTCGATTAAACTCTTTGTAAAACAAACAGTGTGCGCGCTGCTGGCTCGAAAACAACGGGGAGGTGGTGGGGGGGGGGGGGGGTGAAAAAAAAGCTAGCGCGTCTGTGTACGCGCACGCCAGGCGCGATTTTTTTTTTTTCGTTCCGTCGCATCAACGTGCGCTTCTCTCTCTCTCTCTCTCTCTCTCACTCTCTCGCCTTCGAAAAGCTCCGCGCGCGGCTGCGGTGTCGCCGCTATGCATGCAATTAAATGCCTTTCGAGCTGCGACGCGACGCCGTTATAAACTCGGGCTCTTTCCAGCGGGGCCGGGGCGCAGCCGATGCTCGGAGGGAGGAAAAACTCGCGCGGAGAAAGAGATTCGAAGACGCAAAGTGCGAGGGTACGGGCAGGTGGGGGGGGGGGGTGAGGCTGGAGCCGGGGAGTATAAGAGAGATACATTAAATTGCAAAATAGTTTCGCGGTAAATAACGAGGGAGAAAGTTTGCGCCGTCGCCGCGTCGTTATACCCGCTGTTGTACGTAGGTATATCTATCGCCGAGGCACGCGCGGGTCTCTCTCTATCTCTCGAGAGGAGAAACGGTTCGAAGTATACATATATAAAGTACGACAGAAGAAGAAAAACGAAATCGCAGAAGCGCGAACGAGGCTGCAATGGAATCGAATCTAATTACCGATTCGCGCGGATATTTACTCGACACACCCTCTCACTTGCTTTTCTCGCAAGGATTTTCCCTCAACGTCGTCGTCGTCGTCGTCGCATTTCTTCTACTTCGTTTCCTTGCCCCGACGACTGGCGCGTGTACTCGTTAAAAATTCTCATTCGTCCCGACCGCGCTCGGAGAGAGAGAGAGCCTGGGACTCGACTCCTCACTTCCGGCGCGAATCGACATTCATTAGAGAGCGTTGCCCAAGCGAAAATCCCAGACGGCGTTCCTCAGCGGCGATTTTTTTTCAACCCCCCCGAACCCACCCCCTCTCCTTCTCTCTCTCACTCTCACTTTTTTCAAGCATCAATTTTTACGCTTCGCGCGCATCGATGCGAGTAGCGCGCAGGTGATCTCCGAAAGCGTGCGAAAATTAATCCGGAGTGCACACAAAGTGTAGCAAAGTCGAAGCGACATTATACAGTATTGGTACAGAGAATTGGCAATTCGAAAGCGCGAAACGATGCTGTACAATTACACACACGGCATATATACGTGAAAAGCCAAGGGTTTCCCGGGCTACTTCCTCCCGCGATGTCGATATATCGGAGGAGAGCCAGCCGGATGAGAGAAACGGTTTTCCTTGCGCGAACTTATTTTCCGGGACGTGTTACATGCGCCTCGTGTAATTACCGCGCAATTGAGCTCGGAGAATACGCGCCGCGCTCGTTTACTAATTACGAAAGTCTCACTCGCGGCGACGCGTATAATCTCGTTTCGAGATCGTCTTTCTCCCGTTTCTTTCTTTTTTCCCCCCCATCCTTTTTTTTCATACCTGAAAACTTTTAATGGCGTCGCCGCTGACGTCGCGAGAGTTGATTGAGCTTCAGCGTAAGCACAGCCGTACACGCGAATGTACACAGTCGTTTCGACTGGAAAGTCGTGTGTATTTATGTAAACTTACGAAGTGACGTATCCTCGGATATAATAAGCGGGATATCCTCTCGCGCAGGAACGAACTCCAAAACAAAAAAAAAGAAAATCAGGAAAAAAGTATAAGAGAAGAGTCGAATGTACGAAGTGCTCCGCACGCGTCAGCCCTTCAATTTTGTAAACGCTGGCACGTGCCAATTTGGCCGTGGAGCCGCTTGTCACTTATTTCGACGAGCAATTACTGTATCCCGTCGTTTCTTGCCTCGAGCAGCTATTGTCGTGGGACACGACGAAAACAACGGCGCGACCGGGCTGTTTATATTGCTATCGAGAGAGAGAGAGAGAGAGAGAGAGAGAGAGAGAGAGAGACTGCGAGGTGCGCAGGGGGAGGTAGATCTCAACGTCGCGCCGCCAATATTCTTCCGAAGGATAGAGTTACCGGGCGTATAACAAGGGATCCCAACTCTGATCCCATTTCGTTGCGACTGAATTTCTCTCTCCCCGATAAACAAGGGAAAAATATATACCTAAGGTGAAAAGCTCGAAGGCGCAAGCTCGTGACCTTGTTATTATTTTCCTTCGCTTTCGCGTGTACCGGCGGGCCTCCGACGCGATATACTCGCATATACACACCTCCCTCTACGTACGTGCGAGAACTTCGCTCCCGAAAAAGCCCGCGAAATTGACATTTTTCCTCTTTCTCTCTGGCAGTCGCGGCGATAGAAAAGGGAAAAATTGCCAGCCAAGAGAGAGAGAGAGAGCGCAAACTAAAAATGTGCGCGCGACTACGTTATTAAACATTCTGAAAAATTCTCTAACACACGTCGACGCATACACTCGCTCGAACAGGTGCGGCGGAGCTTCCCGAGCGCGGAAATATTAGTCGCATATAGCAGAGCAACTTGGCGACTTTGTGTCGGCGGCGCGCGCGGGCGACTTGCGGTTCGCATTAGCGCGACGAAGAGAGTCTCTCCGCGCTATACTATATATGGCGGTATACATATACAGCGAGTGCGAAAGCAAGAGCACGGAATAATTGCAATTTAAGAGCCGAGAGCGCGCGGACGGGAGATAGAGAGCGAGAGAAGTAGACGACTTGGGCGAGTCTTCCTCCTCTCGTTGGCCGAACTCGATTCGATCCAATTAAGAGAAGCCTCCGGGGCGCGCGCAGACTCCGAGGGTGTAGCTCTCTGTGTGCCCGCGTGTGTGTGTGTGTGTGTGTGTATATATATACAGCACATCTTTTTCGCGCTCGCTCTTTCTCCCGTCGACTCGATTTTTTTCTTTTCTCATTTTTTTTTTCTCCTTTTCTTTTTTTCGCCCTCCTTTTGCCGCAGTCTTCCGCTGGAGTGTATATGTATATACGGCCAGGAGGTGGGAGGGGGGAAAGCGAAATAATAATCGGCCTTGTCGGAGACCCCCCAGCGAGTATAGTGCGGATCTTTTATTTATAATTGGATATTGCTTTTCCGCGAGTATATAGCCCGACGATAATCGAGCTAATGGCTGCGCGCCCGCGCTCACTGACGAGTGGAGAATTTTTAAATACCTTCTTCGTTAACCGACGCGCTTTTAGTGCTTTGCGATGGGTGTTCTTTAAAAAAAAAAAACAGAATATTGTAGAGCTGGAAAATTGACGTGGAGAACGGATTAGTTTTAATTTTGAGGCGAGTGGATGATGCGATTGGGCTGTTTCTCTGGTGATGCCAGAGTACACGCTTTTCGAATTTGAGCGCGAACTTTCGAAATTATGTTCCAAGTTGCTCTGTAAAGGTCGAGCGTAGATTGGTAGCTGGTGAAACTACTCGAAAACAGCGTGTAAAGCTCGATTTAGTATATAAACGCTCGCAATTGGGCGTGTTGCTGATCAAATCTAACATCGCTCGTTGAAAAGCATGTCTTTTATTTTTCCTTTAATTTCTCAGAACTAACTTCGCTCAAATACTGATTATTTATTAATTTATTTATTTACTTAGACCGGCAAAATGCCCTTGACTTCAATAATAATGCAAAATCAAAACTAAAACTAATTAATTATGCAACAAAAATAAACCAAAACGGGTAAAAATTCATGAAGCACACTGCGCTTACGCGATTCTATATTAATTTCTTATTAATTTCTCGTTGGATCTAAAAATAATCTTGCAATTTAGATGCAGCGCACGACGCGTCCCGCTGTGTATTTCACAGCGAAAATTTTCCACGCAATCGAGGCTAAAAATTGACTGCAGCGCACCAAGAAAACTTCCCCCCAGAAATACGAATCGGTCCTCGTTCCCCCCCAAAAAAAAGGAAACTGAACGAAATCTCCACTATATAATCACGAGAGGTCAAGACCCGACGCGCAAAAGCGGAGCATCCGCTCGCGGAGCGAAGCGGCGTAAGAAAAAAACAAGCTCGCCCGCCGTCCGAGCGAATAATCGAAAGAAGCCGATAATGACTCGATGAGGAGCCATTCCCGTCTCTCTCTCTCTTTCTCTCCGCCGCACACAGACGCGTCCAGGTATATAAGCCGGGGCGGCAGAGGTCACCGCGGCGCTAACGAAAGCGCGAAATTCAATTAGGCGACGCAAGGCGCGATCGAGTCAAGCGCGCAACACGGTTAAGGGAATAGTAGAAAGCCGATTGGGGGGGAGGGGGCAGAGGGGGGGCGTCAGAAGCGGAAGCTGCAGTCGGTGTTCCGGGCTTATAACACAATTACCGACGACTACGACGACGACGACGACGACGACTCGAATCGCATTACCATTCCGCGAGGATCGAGTTTGCGGGGGTGGAGATATAGAGATATCGAGAGAGGAGGGGGGGGCAGAGGAAGGACGAAATACTCGGCGCGTCTTTGTCGACGATTGGCGAATATTCTATTCTCGCGGATAATCTGAAGCCGGGATTAGAGGCGCGCGTCGTGATCGATCCGCCGATAAATCGATCCTCTCCTCTCACTCTCTGCGCGAGTTTTTTTTCTCACTATACCTTCCTCCCTCTCTCTCTCACTCACTCATCCGCGCGCGCGTAAGCCCGCCTCTAATTCTATACGCGCGGAAAAATGAAAGGGTTACATCGCGAGAGAGGAGGAGGAGGAGGAGGAAAGAGCGTGTAACGCGTGCAAGCGCGACTAATGGCCGGTAAAAGCAATTCTCGGACTAGGGGATAATTTATTTTCGCCGCGTCAGAGGAGAGCGGCCGCGATATGAGGAGTAGGAAATTAGCTTGGAAGCCTAATGGGATTTATCCATTTTTCATCCCATAGTTTTCGTGCGCATAATACGCGCGCCTTGCGCGCGCACACACACACCCGCACACACACATATACACTCGTCTCGGGGTTATGCATTTAAATTTCCCTCTCACTCACACTCTCTCTCTCTCTCTCCTTCTTGTAATTTCACACCGACTACTTTATTATATATTACGCCTGAGAATATTTCTTATATTTCCGCGTAATACGTATATATATATATATATATGCGAATATGAAGAATTGCGTTTCTCGCGTAGGCCGGAGCGTATATAGATATACACAGGTACCCACGACGGTGCACGAGTGCGCCAAGTGTGTTTCAACAGACACGCGACACTTATGTTTGTTCTCCCCACTTTGGATTCTCTCACTCACTCTCTCTCTCTCTCTCTCTCTTCCTCCATTTCTCTCACTCCACGCTATATGTACTCGCTGCGCAGCTATTCTTCGCGCGTACGCGTATCATATACCTATATATATATCCAGCCCCGGTGTGTGTGTGTGTGTGTGTGTGTGTGTGTGTGTGTCTCGCCCTCGCGCGGGCGCAAACCCTCTTTTGCCTTTGTGTCGTTTTTACAATGGAGAGCGACGCGAGCGCGCGGCAGCGAGAAAGAGAGAGAGAGAGAGAGAGAGGCAGACTTTTACCCCTGCTTCTTTATCCACGTACGTCAAATGGAGTGTCATTCATTTTCGAATTGCACGACATTTCAAGGGACGGACGGGCGCGCGAGTGCAGCGCGTCTCGCCGCGCCCGCGCGCCTGGATAAGAGAGAGAGAGAGAGAGCGTCGAGAGTATTATATATTATGGAGAAAGGGACTTTTTTTCGCGCGCGGGAAATGGACCTTTTAAACGCATCTCTCTCTCTCTCTCTCTCTCTTTCGCTCGGATCCAAGAGTGTATTATGCTCCCTTATTCTTCGATATTCTTTTGCTTAATTCAGCCGTTTAATCGAGGGGACGTGCCGAGAGAGCAGAAAGGGTTCTCTATAACGGTGCCGGATTGCCATTAATAGATTTTCGATACTCCCCCCTCTCTCTCTTTCTCTCCACGTCTATATAACGCAAACGTCACTATATGTGTGTGTGCGTATATATATATATGTATATAGCTCTGTCCTTAATAGCTCGAATTTCGCGAGCGCGCGCCCGGCGCGTTAAATCCCATTTTCGATTTTCGACCCGCTGACCTGAGAGCGCCGAGTCCACTCTATATAATACACTCTACACACACAATGCATATATGTATACACCTACGTACACGTGCACAACGCGTGTACTACATATATATACGTATATACAGGAAGCTAATCCCGCGGAACATTGCGCCTATGAACACTTGAATCGCAGTAAACCGCGAAAAGGCTCGGGGGGGGGGGGGGAGAATATAAGAAGTATCGGAGAAGCCGCGTGTTATTACGTCGAGAGCTAAAAGCTCTTGGAATTTCAGCAGCTCGTGAAAGAGACCCATCGCGCCCAGCTCTTCACTCGGACTCCTAACTTGTACCTACACACACACACACACACGGCAGGGGAACCAAACTCCTGCGTAATATTGACCGAGTGGAGCGAGTCCGTAGTGTGTGTGCGTCTGTTTGGAAAATGTGCAGCAGTCGCGCGAGCCGACTCTCGTCCGCCGTACCTATACATACAAGTGTATATATACACGTACACGGTATATATAAGTTTATCGAGTTCGGCCTGTGCGCGCAGAGCGAAGGGATTCGCAGTTTAAATATTTACAGTCATCCTCTTTGCGCCGACACTCGCCGTTGAATCTCGCGACGAGTTGCCAACTACACGAGAGGGGGGTAGGGAGCTGCAAAGGGGGGAGAGAGAGCGGGAAATTAGATTTTCCTCGGGGAAAAACGTCAGTTCACTGGCCGGCGAGCGAATGGAAAATCCGAGAGCGAGTTTCTTCTTTCAAAAGGACGCACCACCACCACCACCACCACCACGACGACGACGACGACAACATCGTAAAGAGCAAGTTAAAGGCGATTCGAGAGAGGGAGGGTGAGAGAGAGAGCGCTTTCTCTCTCTTTCAGATCCAAGTTTATATATATATTACGTATACGTAGACACACGCGAGTATACATACGCGAAAATAGAGAAGTGGTCATCTCGGCTGACAGACGCAAGGACGCAAGTTTTTCGCGACGAGGCGGGTTCTCTCATAAGGTACATATAGCGCGAGAGCGGGATATCGCGGCTTCGTTTGTCATGTGTCGCGGGGGAGCTCGATTTCGTCCCCCCTCCCCTCTATCCCTCCCTCCCTTCCTCCCTCCCTTAAAAGGAGGAGAGAAAAACGTCTCGTCCACCCGGTCAAAAGCCGGACTTCTCCCTCAGTCTCTATATATAGACGCTCACGGAGTCGTGGCGGGGAGGAGGGGGGGGGGGGTTATAAAAGATAGCCTGCGAGTAAGTGAGAGAGAGAGAGAGAGTACGAGCTTCTCTATCCGAAGAAAAATGCTCCCGATTCGCGGACCATACATATACGTACATAGAGAGAGAGAAAGAGAGCGAGAGCTTGACCGATTGCCATCTGCTCGTGAAAATCTCTCGTAAGCGCTCGTTCATTCATTCCGCTTCGAACGAGGGAGGGTATATGGTATAGAGCGGCCGGCCCGCTCATTTAAATCACCTTCGCGCCGGATCGATCAGGGGGGGGAGGGAGAGGGGAGGAAGAAAAACGGCGGGACTAAATGAAACAGAGCTGAGGGATTTAAGGATTTTTTTTTTTTTGGTTACTGCGCGTGCAGCCGAAACAATTTTTTCGGGAGTGCGCACAGAGCGGAAGTGTCTTCGATTCGAACGTGTGCATACGCGCGGTGAGGACTTGACGGGTCTCGAGCTCTCTTGCGTCTGTTTCTGCGCGGAAAATGGGCTTGCCGATTTAGAAATGTTTATCGACAGGCGTGGCTGACACTTTTGTGTTCTCGTGCATATAGTGCCCGTAGTATTTGAAACAACGGTTTATATATATCGAGAGAACGCAACGAGCGGAGGACGGCGGTAAGCTGTTTTGTGGTAAGGATTTGTTTTACTGAACGACTCTGTTTTATCGGAAAAGGTGTGCGCGTAGAAGACACACTGATATACGTATATCTTTTATTAATTTCAACAAGAAGTTTTAAAGCAATATTACAGACTTGAAAAAACTATTGTAACTGTAGGTCACAACAAATTCACGAAACAGCACAGAATAAGCAGTTACTCAGAAAAATTGAATTCATCTCCTGCGGTTATGAATTATTCTCTTCCTTTTTTATTTTAAATCTCTTTGCTCTTCTGTTGCGTCAACTTTGAAGTCGCTGAAGATTCGAAACAGTACAAAAAATGTAACAGTCGCACAAAGACGAGCATCTCCGCCACGTTTTCATTGGCAAGGACCAATCAAAAAGAAAAATCAAATCAGACGGTCTTGTCAATTACACCCTTGTAAATTACAATTTCCAATATACTACCGTAACATTTTTCCAGCTTCTCTCGTACACGCTTGCGCAACAGTCGGCTCGCTCCTTCGCTTCGAAAACATTCAAACCCAAACTTTCGTCCTATACACGCCCGCAGCCCAAGCAAGTCAGTTATCCACGGTGTAGTCGTCGTCGTCGTCGTCGACGTATATAGACTCGCGCGTCTGAGCAGCTGCGAGAAACGCGAAGAACGCGCGTTAACCGAGGCGTGAAAGTACACCGGGGAGACGAGAGAGAGAGAGAGAGAGAGAATACGCTCCATTTCGCAACAGAGATAAAAGTGACTGAGAGTAGGGACCGAGAAGAAGGGAAGAGAAAAAAAAATTTTTTTTCCTCCTCAACGCCGCAACGCCCGGCGGCGGCCCGGCCGGCTTAATTGTAATGGTATTAATTACGTTAATGGAGCGCCGTGTAATCTTTCGACCCCTTTTCCATCCTGGCGCTTTCTTTTTACTCGGCGGAGCTTTCCCGACGACGACGACGACGACGAGCCATATAGCCGTGGTATTGGCTCTTCTCTGTCTTATATACCCAGGGAGCGCCGGCGAGTGGCTGCCACTGCGCGCGCGACGGGAAAAACGAATCTCGGCGAAAGTAGGAGATTCCCGAGGCTCTCGCGCGGATGCGAATCTCGCAGCGGAGATTCTCAAATTGCGTGTATAGCGATCAAGGTGTGTGTGTGTGTGTATAGAGTGAGCGCATCGATCGCGGGACTCGCCGGTCAAAAATAGAGGAGACGAAGGCGGGAAAATGGATGTACACGCGCGCGCGGCGCTTTCGGAGACTCGAGTTTTTAATCATTATACGAGCGGCTAACTGGAGGGAATTAATTAAGGGAATTAGGTATACTTTGGGAGAGGGAGCAAGGAAAGCTCTCTTTCCGTCGGGACGAACTATTTTCCCCTTTTAATTCTGGGGCATAGAAAATTACACTGTCGCAAAGCGAGGAACGTCGCGCCCCGTCGCTTGTAAGCGATTTCGGAAACAACTCACGCGAGCGCGTCGCCAAATTTTTTCTTGAAGGCACACCTAAACAGACCTGATTTTTCGCGTTCCTTAGATCATTCGGAAAGAGGAAAAACTCACGTACATGGGAATATCGTAGAGTATACTTTTTTCCGGAGCAAAAACGAACTTGAAGAAATGAGAAATAATTGACAAAAAGAGAATTCATAGATTTTTCTCTCGGAAACTGTGGACTTTTAGAAAAATGTCATTAGAACGAAAATGTCTTAAAATTCATGAAGGAATGCTCTGAAATTTTTTCAGATTGATCCCATACAATTTTTGATTTTTCAAAAATTGAAAAAAAAAATCGAATTTTCATAAAATGTCATTTAAAAATCCGAAAAAATTTCAGAATATTCTTCCATGAATTTTAAGTCATTATCGTTCTAACGAAATATTTCATTAGAACAATGAATTTTGTCAGATTTTTTACGACTGTTTTCCGAAATTTCGATTTTTTCGGATTTTCGAAAAATCAAAAATCGTACCGGATCAATTTGAGAAAAAATCTGAGACATTTTCGTTCTAATGAAATTCTTATAAAAGTCCATAGTCTTCGAGAAAAATCTCTAAATTCTCTTTTTGTCAATTATTTCTCGTTTCTTCGAGTCGTTTCTGCTCTGGAAAAAAGTATATACCCTATAAGCTCGGCCGTGTACGCGAGCTTTTTCTCTTTCAGAATGACCTGAGGAACGAAAAAAATCAGGTTTGGCAGGTATGCCTTCGACAAAAATTTTTGCAAATTTCCCGTCCGAGTTGAGAAAGCGCTCGGAAACGCTCCGACGATTCGAGCGCGAAAATTTTTGAGAAAAGAAAAACGGGGAGATCGGCCTCGTCGCCGCATAAAAAAAAAGTCGATTGACCCGTGAACGGCGCCGCCGCTGCTGCAAAGCGAGAGCTGTAGGGTAACTTTACGATCGTCCGCTCTATAGCGTCCGAGCCGCTGTGGGATTAGATACGCTTCGGTGTATAAGTGGCGACGTGATTTTACTGCCGGTATCAAAATTACGCTCTCGGCTTTAATCCCGCGCGCGCGCGCGCGCGCGACCGAGGCCCATATACGCCATGGCAGTAGGATAATTACGCGGCCGCAGAGAAAAGCTCCTAACCGCCGCTCCGCCACTTTTCCATTAACTGCGGCTCTCTGCCCGCTCCCCTATACTCTCGTATATGTGCGAGTGCAGCTCCGCCGCTGCACTGACGACGCCGCGCTCTATCTCTTTCTCTCTCGTGCAATGGGATATCCTTTCTCGCTCGCGCTCTCTGTGTATATGTAGGCGCTATGTACACGTGTGTGTATATATATATATATATACCGGTTTTATTGGGAGCTCGCTCGGATCTTCTTACGCTTTTAACGACGATTCCTATATACGGACACTTATTTCGCCTTCCTCCTCAAAGGCTCGTCGTGTCGGCGACGAGTACACTGACGGAGCCCTGCAGCCGATGTATAAAAGTGAGAGAAAGAGGGATTTCTTTAATTAAATCGAAAGCGAAGGGTTTTGTCGTGACATGCGTTTGATCCGCGTGATCGCGACAGCTCTCGGGGTGGAGATTAGATGCGGAAATGGGCGTCGCTGTGTACACGTGTTGCAAAGTGCGCGTCGTTTCGTTATTTTCGATTAATTAATACGTGGCAGCGGCCGCATGCGCTCGTCGAGAGTTGAGGGGAAATGATGGTTTTGTAATTATTGTAGTGCGCATGCGCGTGGTAATAATGAAAATCGGAAAATATTTTTCTTTTTTAATTATATCACACGAATATCTTTTTGAAAGCAGCTAGCTTATAAAAACGAAATATTAGCGAATGTATGCGGAATTTTAAATAGGTGTAAAAAGTAGATGTTTACAGTAGTAGATAAATTTTTAACTGGACGCGCATAAAAATTTAGAATGAATAATGCAAAAGTAAGGGATTCCGACAACGCGTTTGTCTTATCGCATGCAATTCGTTAAGCCAAAATCAGATAAAATTGAAATTACGTGCCGCAGTGTAGTGGACGAAAAAGCAGGTAATTTTCAACTGGCTTAAATGAAACAAAATTTCTAAACGAACGTAATACCGTTATGTTTGAACGCCACGGCTCCGATATAGCATTAACAATTTTTTTGGCATCAAAACCTCGTGAAAGAAATACGTCCCGATAAAACCGTAACGTCGGCAAACCTTAAAATTGAGAACGTTACACCCCCATTATAGCACACCAGATTTAATACAATCACAATATTGACTCGACCCAAAAAGCTTCCCCTCAATCAACACCCTCCATACCGCCATAAAAAGCTCTATTTTCCACACGCGCACACACCCACGCATTCCGGCAACAGCACAAAGCGCAAATCCACGTACAAAAATAAAAGAAGCTCCCTTTTATCCCCCGTCCGAGCAGAGAATCGTCGTGAGATTCAGCCGCGTGCTTAAGCGAGTGTTTAGCGATAAATAATGGAAGATTCGCAGAAAGGGAGAGGTATTAAATGCCCGCAAGAAAGGAAAAGCCCATTAGCGCGATAGCTATGGTCTGTATATATGCGTATAGTATATATATATATACATCTACTGCGCAGAGAGCGGCCGCGTGCGCGCAAACCGTTCATTCATGAACTCGGGAGGGGTAGTAGTATAGCGGAGCCGCAGAGCAGAGTATAGCAGCGCCAGCCTCGCTTCCCTTTCTGTATATATATACATATATGCATAGCTTCGCGCGGCCACACCTCCACATGCGGTTTCCCATAATACTTATACATACGCGTATACGTGTCTACATATGGCTGATTCTCTGTGAGATCGAAGACGAAACTGAGCCTATATCAAAAAATTATTGGAAATTGTTATAGAGCATGTTAGGGAATCTTATAAAGTTTTCCAGATTTTTTCCATAAACTGCCTTCGCGTTACGCGGAGGCTCAAAGTTCATGAAATCAATGATTTTTTTACATTTTTTGCCTATTTTCATTAATTTGTAACTCCTCAGGGAATCGTTCGGGCGAAAAAGTATCTGGACATGTCTTAATTAAATAGTGAAACAGATTTTTCTTAATTTCGCTTCGTTTTCAAATGCCGAATTCTAGCATAAAATTTACTGTTAAAAATCGATTTCTAGCTTGAAAACGAAGCGAAATTAAGAAATAGTTCAAGAATACATTTGTTTTAGAATTTTCTTTACTACTTAAATATATTTTAGTTTTTGACAAGTGAAACTTTGAGTAGCATTCTGGGACTTGTCCAGATACTTTTGTACTCGACAAAGCTATCTTCTCAAATTTTTCGATCTCAATCCGAAGGATCAAAACTTCAAAATTTTGAATTTAAATCTCTAAATTGTACACAAAGCTGCTGAAATGTATAAATATCATATCGAAAGTATTTTTCCTATAGAAACTAGAGAATTTCCTTAAAAAAGTATATCATACTTTTTCGACGAAAAACGCTTCCCTGACGAGCTAAACTCCCATGAAAATAGCCAAAAAATGTAAAAATCACTGATTTCACTAAACCTTGACCCTCTGTAACAAAATCTCAAAAAATTCCTGAGATCCCGTGACACGCTCCACAACAATATTCCCAATAACTTTTCGACTAGAGTCAAAAATTTAATTTCCGATTTCACAGGGAATCACCCATATGTATAATACATATGTGTATACGCCTTTGCGCGCCCACACAGAGCGGGGGACGCGTGTAAATACATTAACGTATACAGATATAATAGCGAGGCCGCCAACTAACCGCCCCGGCTTCCTTCTTCCTCTTTGGCGCGCCGCAGCGCCGGTGTTTCCGCGCCACCGCGATTATATGCAGCGGCGCTCTCGCCTTGCGGCCCCGCGCCGCGATGTAGACAAACACGAGGTTTCCCGCGCTATGCTGCTGACAAATATGCGGGGAGCGGACTGACGCCTCGATGCGCCGAATTGACGGTGAAAAGAGGCCCCCGACAAGTCCGCCGACTCGGAAATTCGAGTTTCGACTTTCGTGCATTTTTATGCGAGTGCGTTCTGTGCAGCAGAGCGTGTGTCCATAGACACGTGTGTATATGTCGAATTTCAAAAAATAAATGCACTTTTCTTTGATCTGGAATTCGCAAAAAAAATTTTTTAAGCTAGAGCTTTCGGACCAATGACACTTTTTTCTGTGAGCCAAAAGATGATTAAAAGTGCTGAGGAACATGGGAAATACGGAATATGAAAATTTAATGTGGGGAGGCATGTGGATAGGAAAAAGAAAAATCGGCTATTTGGATTTTTATTATTTTTTCTTTTTAAAGGGGCATAATTTTTTGATCAGAACATCGAATCTTGGTATATATTTTTTCTAAATTAAAGCTCTATGAAAATACTTTATTGTAGCGTAATTTGAATTTTTTTGGTGCCTTGGAAACACTCGTAATTGTTATTATTCCAGTATTTTTACGCATTAATTTTTTGTAAAAAAAATTTAAAATGGCTCGGAAATATGGTTACCAGTAACTTTTTCTATGTTCCTCTGCACTTTTGACTATCTTTCGGCTCACAGAAGAAAGTCTTATCGGTCCGAAACCTCTAGCTTCAAAAAAATTTTTTCGATTTCTAGACCAAAGAAAAGTGCATTTATTTTTTGAAATTCGACATACACGTGTACATATAGTGCGCAGCGTCAACCGAGAAACAGAGTATACGCCTACAGTTCGCGGGAGGATCTTGTTGCGGGTCTCGACTCTGCGGGTATTCGTTCAATTAAGGAGTTGACTACTTGCTAAAGTTGTATTGTACACGGTAAACAGAGCCGTACGCCGCGCGTCTTCCTTCCGCGGAAATTCGGGCTTCGCCACGGTGAGACGGTGTCTCGTTTCGAATTTGTTTTCGCGGGAGTACAATAACAAAGGGCCGAGAGAGTAATTTTTAAACCGAGGGAGAAAGTCGAACGAAAAATCGCGCTTTTGTTCGCCGAAGCCCCTTTATTTCCATTACAATGAGTGCACTCATATATATATATACATGTAAATATTTTGCGTAAAACAACAATGCCCGCGGAAGGTATTTATATACTGCGGGATTAAGCAATCGCACCGCGTGCTGGATACGCAAGAGGAAAAAAAAGGAAGACAAAAGCTGACGATTAAATGCGTGATGAATTGCGGTTCCCGATATATATCTCGGGAAATCAATGCTGCGAAAACTCGAATCACCCACTGACCGAGCACTGAACTTCTTGACAAACACTGGAAGGCATAGCGGTTAAACGCGAAGCATCAGCGACGAACAAGACACACACGTATACGCGGGGAAGACAAACGCGCGCCGAATCTCCCGAAACTCCACTTAATACCAACCCCCCGCGGCAAAGTTTGGCATACGCCGCGATTATAATCCCCCGCATTATCCGGCTGTGAATATATCGTTTCAACTCGATTTCCAGCTAGTTAAATTTTTCGGAAGCTTCGCCGAACGGAGACACGCGATTATATATACATACCTGGGTATACGACGACTAAAGAACGACGTCGAGCTCAATAAAATCGCAATAGTGTACGAAGGGAAAAACGCTCGAGTAAAAGTATCTCGGCTCTCGCGGGTAAACTGACCGCTACATCCCGCCCATGTCCTTTCGCCGTGCGCCTTGCGACGGCAAACGCGGCCCATCATCGACACGTGCGAGCCGGCTTTCGACTTTATATATACCAGGCTCGCTGAGCGCGCGAGGCTGTAAAATTCTTGCTCTGAAACGTTGATGCTTTTTCCGCGATAAACGCGCCGCTCTACACTCCGTCCGCAGTACCTCTCGGTTTTGAAAAAGAAAAAAGAATTTTACCTACGCGACGTAGAATCGAAAGTCACTTCTCGCCTAAACAGGTATCACCGGAAAAAAATTACGTGGTGTCCACCAACCTCTATAGCAGCCAAGGATGAGCGAAAATTCGGGCGAGCCGATCCGCGAAGCGGTCAGTCCTGCGGCTCCTGTCTCTCCTTCCCTCTCTCTCCGTCTATCTCAATCTCGTCGGTCTCCTCTGCGATCGGGGGCTCCCGCCTGCGGCCGGTAAAGACACCTCGGCGGCTGCTCGCGCACTGAAGTTCGCGGGAGCGCGCGCGAATCCTGCCGACCGCCCGCGACTGGCGTGCGCGTGTGCAGCCGGCTCCACGCGGCCGTTCATCCCCCTACTGCGCGACCCCTCTACCCTCCGATGTATATATATGTATATACAAGCGTACGTGTATACGCGTATAGGTATATATGTATATATTCGTGGACCGAGAGAGAGAGAGAGAGGGCTTCCTCTTTCGCACACCTATATATATCGGGCTTCATGCGACGCCTCCACCCCCTCTGTCAACGCACTCGACGTATCCGCCACCCCTTTTATATATTCTATATAGCCGCCTGTACTAGTACTCGCTGCTTTTATTTATTTTGCGCGGCGCGAGCGATGGAAATAAAAAAAAGATAGAGAGCGAGAGAGAGAGAGAGAGAGAGGAGGGGGGGGGAGTATTGATATTTTTTCGGAATTCTTTTCGGACTTGCCGTCGCGCGCGTATTGGCCTGGAAAAAAAGAATCGCCGTGTTTATTTTGGAGCGCGCGCACCGGCTGCAGAGAATTTTTTTCGTTCTTTTTTTTTAGTATTTACAATTTGATCGGGGAGGGGCGGGGGGGAGTAGGTGGATGATTGCATTAGAAGTCAGTGTGCAGCTTTCGATACTCCGGTTTTTTTTTCCATTTGCACGGGTTCTGCGGACACTCCCGGGAAGTGGGACAGCGCCGGTGCACTTTGGCGCAGGCGTTTGAAATTTCGAAAAATTTCGAATGCGCGAGCGAATTGCCCGCACTGTATATATTCTCCGCGGGGAAGGGGTTAGAGAAATAGAATCGATATAGAGGACGTAAAAGCTACATTCAACTTGTGTTATTATTTACCCGCTGACACGTTTGGTTTGGAGAAGCGTCGAAATTTTCACGCACGAGCTATATTTCGATTCTATCGCTCGAGATATATACATACGCGCACTCGTTGGGCGTGTACTCGATGCTCCAAATGTGAAAATTCCTTATTATCGCGCAATAGTTTTTGCAGATCGTTGCAGATTGGAGATAAAGTCGGACGCGAATAACGCGCGGAGTGCATAAGCCGAGTTAATCTAAAAACGATGTGTGAACCTGTGTATATATATATGCGCGCGGCAAACATATCGGGCTTCAACATATATAGGTCAGGACAGCTCGAGGATTATATTTCAAAATCTCGGAGAAGCGAGTGCATTCGACAACGGGGATGTTGCGCGGACGGCTTGGCCATCGCCTATACTCTTCGCGGGATTTTAACTATTTGCTTTGGAAAAGTCCGTTAAAGTGCACTCGACTCGTGTTTCGGAGCCTGGCCTTTGCCTAATTTTTACACGGGATTCCAACTATTCGCTTTAGAAAAGTCTGTTATACACGGGCAAAATTGAAAATATCCTCGGAATCTTCGCTCGACTGCTCTTTTATTGTACGCATATAGCGGAGCATACTTCTCAGAATTTTCAAAACGACTCTGCCCAACGATAGCTCCGGCGAATATTTCTGCGTGAAACGCCGTCGATATCGGCTCGCAGTCGTTTTTAACGAAGTTAATTAAAATTACGAGGAGCCGAGCAAAGCTTTGTCTTTGTAGACAAGCGAACAATAATATTCAGCGGCAATTCAATCAAGCGGCTGACGCTGATATGATAAAATTACAAAAGGACCGCGACTATCTGATCAATAATCCATTTACGTCGAGTATCCCGCTATCCAACGAAAATCAATATATATGTTCATTGAATTTCGCCGGGCGAACAAGTGAAGTTATTACTGTCGCAGTTCATAAAATTTGCAATGGGCGAATATTCGAGCTGAAATTGCAAAATTCGCGCGACAGGCCAGCGACATCTGCGCGCAATATTGTACAGCGCTACCGCGTCTAGTTTTACCCGCTGCCTCGCCGCTTATCGATTCGACGACGGCAAAGTGCGCTGCGATACTCGCGTTTTATTTTCCGTAGGTAACTGCGGAATGTTTAGGAGAATAATCGAGTAATCGTTGGAACAGTAATAAAAATGCGTTTTATCGATTATTAGGTGACGCAATTGTTTATTTAAGTAAACAAATTCGAGGTAGGAAACTGCATTGCCGATAGCAAGAGCTACAAGAGCTTAGTGCAACAGGCAAGACTTTGGGATGAAGGTGGCAGGTAGCTTATTGGGGGTGTAGTTTTAACGCAGCTTCAAAAATAGCGCATACTTATAGGCCTTGGTTTGACGTAACAAATTTTATTTCAGTTGTAAAAAAAAATAAGTTCGACTGTACATTTATGCAGATGTGTGCACACAACGACGATCCTATACGCATACACAGTTAAGTAACAATTACATCAATTCCTGCAATGCGAAAAAAGTTATCTTTACGACACTCGTGTGTAAAAATAAAACTTCATCAGCTGTGCGCACCTTAGCTTACGTAATTTTCTGAGCCCTGCGACTCTACAACAATAGTAACCCTATAGACCTACTTAAGTAACAATTACCTCGATTCCTGCAGTGCGAAAAAAGTTATTTTTACGACGCTCGTGCGTAAAAATAAAACTCGTACAGCCGTAAACGCATTAAAGCTTACATAATTTCGCAGCGTATGCGTATCTATAATTATATACATATAGCAACGTTCGAACCGCGCTCTGCAACGTCCACACGAGTTGCACAATCTCGAAATAGTTCGTAAGGCTGTCCGAGCTTTTTTATTCGCCCAGTTACCGCTCATTGATTCGGACTTGCGTATTTCTCGCTTGGCATGATGCATTACACTTCTTTCAGCGCAGATCAAGCGCTTCAATTGTCTTCAATAATACCAAGCCAAGCGTATCTATATATATATATATTATATATATATCGACGCAGAGCAGTCGCGAGACGTACGGGCAATTAAGAGCGTCTATATAACTTCTATTAAAGCCGTCGTCTCTCCAAATACTCGACGACGCGGACGACGAGAGTGGGACTCAATATTTTTCTGCTCCCGGCTTCTCGGCTTTCTCCGCTGGGCTTATCAGGAAAATCGGCAGCAGACTAGAGACTAACGAGCGAGGACGAGAACAGAATAAAAAACGTGTAATTGATTAGAGCTGCGTGTTTTCATATCGTTCGAGGAACTGTATAATGTTCGCGTAAGTAATTTCATTACCCATCGCTATGCATCCGAGGGTTAACAAGGCACTCAGACAATCAATTCCGACGATTACGGAAAAGCCGATGTTTCCCAAAGCCGCACCCAAATTGCCGACCAAGTTCAGCACGCTCACAGCCGTTGGCCTGAAATTTCAATGTTCGCACGTCGTCGTGTTTTATTCGATAATTAAGTTGAGCCTTGCAGGCCGGGTACACACGAGTTATGGCGTAATTAAAAAAAATATGAAGAAAGCACGATAATACGGGAAATGCAGGATCACGCAGAATGGAACGATGTCAAGGTTGCGGGAGAAAAGAGATGCGGTTGCGAATTGCGATAACGAGGATTTTTTTAAGGGTGAAGGTAACGATTACTTTGGGATTAAAGGAACAAGCCATTTATAACGCACTTAAATTATTGTGTAAATGGTTTTTGATAAAATGTCAATTGACATTTTTTTATCAAAAATTCTAATTAATGTAAACATTAATGAATCTGCACTGCATTCGATTTGAATGAATTGCAATAGTTTCCTTTTTAGAAATGAATATTACCATATATATATAATCAAGAAACAAAATTTACGTCAATTTTATTTAAATTTTAGATTATTGCGGTTCTTAAAAGCGGCACAAATCTTCGTGTGTACCATTAATATTTCATTTTTTTTCTTTTTAACTCACGCGCACACACAAAAATGATGCATAGTTAAAATTAAAATTCAAAGAGTCTCAAGCGTTATGCCGCGACGTCAAAACTAATGGATTTTAAATTTTACGGCATTACCTTAACAATGGAGGCAGAGCGTCGGAATTGTACGCCATGACGGTATTGCCCGCTATTCTGGATGCCACGATAACGAACGCCATCGACACCAGCATGTAAGGTATTTCCACGGACCAGTTCGCCCCGAAAGCTCCAGCGGCCGATAGGAGGAATGCAAAAACTGAAATAGTACACACCATACAATGCACGCGTAATTTAAGTGGCCCAACTACTACCTATATACAAGGCCTATTGTTAGCCCAGATACTCGAGCTGCTTAACGAGCCAGTGAAGATCGTACGTATAGAGTATCGCATAAGATAAGCTTTTCATCGTTTCGTACAATAAACGAAAGGAAATTAAATTTCCACGCGTACCCATCGCGACGATCCTCTTCGTCCTGGTATCTATCAGCAGCCCCACGACAAATCCAAATCCAACGGCCGACGTCGCGATGATCGTCGAATTAACGTAGACCGCGGATTCGAGGCTCGGCTGGAACAGAAAAAGCGACGGCTATCAGCAAAAACCTCATCTCCCAACGTGCGTTCTTTCGATCGGCGCATCGTTACCAAGGTATAATTACACGACGCGTAATCGACCCTCAGCCTGGGGAACATCATTTCGCACATGCTTATGTACTCGTCGCTCGGATAGAGCTGGCGCAGATGGACGCGAAAGTTGTTGAGCATGACGAAGATCGGCGGCACCCACAGCCTCGACACGTTGAATCCGAGCATGCAGGCGAACTGCAGCCACAGGAGGACCGAGAGCTGCCTCAGATGGGGCCTCGCGAACAGCTCCTTCAACTTTCCCAGGCAGTCCGACCGAGTGCTGCAGAGCTTGCCCGGCGACGCCGCCAATTCCGTTATCTGCGCGCATTATACAAATTCAATTGTGGGAAGTGTGATTGTCGGGTTGCGCCTCGAGCCTCGACGACATTTGATATGAGCAAATCAACGAAATAGTGGAAGCAAGTCGGCCGGAGAAATTGCAAAAATTTTTTTTGGAGGTGCGCACTTACCAGACCTGCTTTTTCTCGTTTCTCGGGTGACTCTGAAAGAGAAAAAAAAAACTTGGGTGTATGGCCAATCGTAGGGTATACTTTTTTCCGGAGCAAAAACGTATTGCATGCAGTTTCGCATTAGCATCCGGAAGGACAGATTTCGACACCATAGTTTGAGCCGTCATCATCTAATGGATTCGAACAGAAAACGTTTAGAAACCACTGTTTTAGATGTATTAAAGGCTGCACTTTTTAATGATAGAGAGTAAATTCTACAATTTAATTTTATCATACAAAAATAAAAAATTATAAAAAAAATGCAATTTTTTGAAAATTTTTTTCTTAAAATCGATTTTTTGACCTCTTTAAATTTTTCTGTACAGGAAAAACCGATGCTAAAAGTGGCCTCGAGGTCCACATTCAAAGAATCCGTGGTGCGTTATAGCCGAAATTTTTTTTTTTCAATAAAATTACGACCCATATGAACATTTTTTAGTGTTATGTTCACAGATTTTTTTTCGATAACTATGAACTATTATAAAAATTTCGTAAGATCAAAAATGTTTCTAAAATTTACCAAAGAATACTCTCATATATCTTCAGAGTGGTCCGGTACAGTTTTTAATTATTCAAAAAGTCAAAAATTTTAAATATTTTAGCAAATTTTAGAATACTTTGGTTCTTATGAAATTTTTGTAAAAGTCCATAGTTTTTGAGAAAAAAATCTATGTATTATTTTTTTTTTTATTATTTCTCGTTTTTGTTCTAGAAAAAAGTATACACTACGATAGGCCATGTACGCGAGAAAACAGGTCTGGCAGTTGTGCCTTTAACAAAAATTTTTGCAATTTTTCCGGCCGAATTTGTTTCCCATATTCGATGGATTTACTCCACATACGCGTGTATACGCTATATATACCGGATATTGACTGGCCGATTTCAAGTTGTTCATCCGATACATAGCTCGGAGAAGCCGGAGGGCTTCGTCGGTCCTGCCCGCGCCGATGAGGAACTTGGGACTCCTCGGCATGAGGCAGACCGTCAGCAGACCCAACAACGAGGGCAGCGCGCAAATCAACAGGTACACCTGCCAGGTCGGATAGAATCGATTGTAGATCGTCAGGTGGAACCAGGAAGTCCGCAGGAACAGCGTCGCCGCAACAGCTGCGAAATTTGCATATAGCGTTATGTGCATTCGTTGCGAGGCTCTTTTTTTTCTGTCGGTCTCGCGACTCTGTATACCCAACTCGAATTCGCGAGATAATAGGTTTTGTGTGCGTCAGCGCGAGGCTCGAAGAACAAAAAAAAAACGAAAAAGAAAACAATGTACTGTTAGACATTCTTCGAGTGTATCGTGCCGATAAAAACGTGAGCGAACGCGGAGGCGCGCGAGTATTTTTTTTTCTCTTTCCTATGAAAATTTTTTCTTCTTTCTATCTCTCTCTCTCTTTCTCTCACGGCGTTGATTAAAGCGTTGCGTAAAATCGTCTCTCGGTACCTGCGGGAACGATGTTGGAAGCCAGAACGAGGAGACCAGCCCACCTGGCGAACTTGGCCTGGTACACCGGGGCGTGAAACTCGGCGAGATAAGCCATGACCACAGACAGCGGGCCGGCGATTCTGCGAGACGTAAACACAGAGCCCGATTGCATTATTCACTCGACGGAGACAACGGACGTAAGTATACTCACAGCAGGCCATTGATGAATTTCAGAGCGACGAACGCGTGGAAGGTGTCCGCGTGTACCGAGAGAAGGTTGCAGACGGCCTCGAGGAATATCCCGATCAGCATCGAGTTCCTCCTGCCCAAGCGGCCGACGACGCGGTCCTGCAGCAGCAGGTCCCACAGGGGACCGGCTATTATCATGCCTGCACACATAACGAAGGAGAAAAACGTGTGAGCCGCGGCGCGTGATTTTCGCGCAATTTCGTCTAGGAGGAATATATCATGTACAGTCATACATGTTTCGGAGTCGTCGGCTATCTCGTACCTATGTATACCACAGCGACGGCAATGCCTCTCCGAAACGTCGTCAGCTCGAACGTGCATTCTGCTGAATTGATGATAAAGGCTGTGCTCGTGGTATCGATAATGCACGTCCACGCAATAGGCAGAGCGGCCAGCAGTAGCAGAACGTTGAACAGTCCATAGCCTTTGGAGGGAAGAGGAGAGAATGTGTGTTATTAGTTTTTTTTTTCTTTTCCAGTCAATCAAATTTACGAGCGGCAATTTTTTTAATGGAATACCAAGCGCGGCGGAAGATAGCGAGAAACGGAAATACAATAAATAAATATGGAGAGCACGTATCGAGCAATTAGATTAATCGACGTTATTGTTCACGTGTTTCTGAGCGGCGTTTTGCAGTATAATCCTGTAGAATTAAGTTGTCGAAAAATTGCGGATACTCTGTAGTGGCGCTTTGTGAATAGTGCTCATTAATAAAAAAAAAAATTAAGTAATAAAAATTGGATTTTAGCTAGGTGTTAGAAGTATATTTAAAACATATTCATGGAATTTCATCTACATTTATACATTTCTTACTTCTGTTTAAATCGATTCTTTTTGTTATCGATTGACCCCTCTTGGCTTTATACTGAATTTTCAATTTACAAAAAAAATGTAGGTTACAGTTTTTTGACCATAGAATTGAAATAATTAAATTAAACAAAAAGCAATGATTGAAAATGTAAAATATTTCATACCAACTCCTTTTAAGCCTAACACTTATTGTAAATCTCATACATCACACCCCCCACCGCCCCCCCCCCCATATTTATACCCAACTTTTAGCCTTATTACCAACACCTTTCCTTTTTATATTTTATATCTCTTTTTATCTCTCCTTTTTATCTTTTTATCAAGCACTTTCTCCCTTACCTTACTCAGACTTATATTTATACGCTGCGAAAATTAAAACAGTAAAGAATTTCACTAGGACAAAATATACAGCGTAATTTTATGCATATTTGTGGCTTTTCATACTCTATTGTCCTTTTGTTTCTATTCTATCCAGAATTCGAGAAAAAAATTTGAGTTATTACAGCTTAATCCTAAATGATAAATGTATCAACGTATATTTTATGTTTAATTAGTACACTTGTAAGAATTAAAATTTGTTCACAAAATAGTTAGCAATGCAATAACCGGTTATTTTCCGACTTTTATGGACTGCAAAGATTTACGTTCGTGCGCTTCCAAACAATTCTGTGATTTACGCTTACATTTAGTTTAGAGTCATTTCTCTTGCCAAGTATCGCATATGCAAACAAAGTCAAGTAAACGAATCCAAACGAATCGCACCAAATGAACGTTCCGTACGGAAAATCCAGCTCGTTAAAACAAAAGGGGGAGGGGGGGAGGTAACTCTTCCCCTCCGTAAACTCAGACACACGCAAGCTCGCGCAATCAATCAAAAAACCATAAGCAATAAACAACTCCTCTCACCAGTCTCGGCCACGGCTTTCTCGTAACTCGCCGGCGGATCCCGTCTCCTCGGCTCGGCTTCCCCTGCCACGAGAAAATCCAAAAAAACGAGTGTAGTACACGTCGGCCAGTCCAGCCCCGAAAACGGGCAACGAAAAGAAAAAAACAAAATCCGGAAAAATCCTCGCTCGCCCACTCACCTACCGTCCAGACGCTTCCGTTGTAGCCGTAGTTGTCGGCGCTCATCGCGAGCGCGTGTCGTTCCGCTGCAGCACTATCGTCGTCAGCTGTTCCTCGGCGAGCGTCGCAGGGTCGAAAGCTCGCGCGCGGCGCGTGCCACCACTACTCGCTCGAGCGGATCGGGCTACGTTACACGCTGCTGTTTTATATATATATGCACACATATACATTCGTATATATAGGCACACTACTGGCAGCGCGCCGAGAGTTTCCTCCGTTCCACAAAGCCGAGAGGCGCAGAGAGAGAGAGAGATGGAGACAGAGGGCGCGAGACGGTCCTCGTAATAAAGCACAAATCTTGTACACTAATGTTATCCCGCAGTTTTTCGACTTGTCGTTTGGACTATTCGGATTCTGTCTGGATCCCACGTATGTGTCGAATTTTGAGAAAAATGCAATTTTCTTTGGTCTAGAATTCCAAAAAAAATTCCAAAACAAAAAGCTAGAGCTTTCAGATCGTTATGAAAATTTAACATGTGGAGACGTACGAAGGAAAAAGAAAAAATCGGCTAGTCGGATTTTTATTTATTTATTATTATTATCTTTTTTTTAGCGGGCATAACTTTTGATCAGAGCATCGAATCTGTGCATATTCGTATATAGTTGTTATTATTCCAGTATTTTGACACATTCATTTTTTGTAAAAAAAAAAAGGCTCAGAAAGATGGTTACCAGTAACTTTTCCCACGTTCCTCGATCTGCACTTTTGACTATCCACCCAATGAAAGTGCATTTTCCTTTCAAATTCGACACACGAGAAAAAACAAGCGTTTCGCAGCGCGCCTCGGCTTTTTAATTGGCCAAGGCTGCTTTATTGTCATTGCACATATTATGCGCGGAGAGGCTTTGGCTGCACAAAAAATCGGATCGAATTTTTTGCCGTTAACCGACTCGCGTGTATACACGAGTCTCTCGCTAATTGAGTTTCAGTGATTCATGCGCGTCTCGCCTGGGCGCGCCGAACTCTCGCCGCCTCGACGCTCTTTGCGCTCATTCGTATATTTATGATTATTCGACTCCCACGCACGTGTATACTTTAAAGCGGTTATCCATCAATTCTTAATGCCGAGCGGCAAGCCCCGATCGGCATTAACATTGAGCTAAGTAGGCGGAAAACGCGGGAAATTCAAATATTAATGTCTTTTTGTCCCGTATAATATAAAACGCGCGCTACTGCACAAAATAATTTCCGCGATCGTCGTCGCTAATTCGAGTTTATCGAGCTTAAATAAATCGCCTCGACGTTTCGCACTTGCTCTACCGTTCTATATAATACACACACATATATATAAACGTAAATGCGTATAAAATTGATTAATTTCGTACACTCGGCTGCAGCGAGAGTATGCAGCGTATATACACGAATGAGAGAGAAAGAGAGCTTCGTTCGCGAGCGGCTCAAATGGCGTGTGAATAGCAGCGTTATACTTTATATACGCGCGCGGTTTTCGATTGTCTCGCTCCCTCGATGATGTATGCATCGTCGCGCGCGCATTCATACATTCGACGAAATGACACGCTTTTCTCGCCTCGTTTCTCCCGTTTCGATTTTTCTTCGTTTTCGCGCTCGTATGTATAGATTATTATACTCCTCGGCAATCACGTCAATGCAATGCGGCAGTAGCGCATTCGCAGAGCGATGCACACTTTTATTTCGCGAATCTATTATCGGTGCGTGTGTACCGCGAGTACACACAAGAATTACACGTGATTAACCGGATTCTAATGTAGATTCGTATATGTGACTTAATTAATTATCGCAGGTTTTCAACGAATGCGACACGCGGTTTTTTGCGCCAACGCAATCGCGTTTGATTGTTGCACAATTCTTATCGAATCGCGGAAAGAACTGCGCGTAGCGCAAGAAAAAGAGCGAGAAGCGAAGATTGCTCCGATTGACATGATATGTATATGACCAATTCTTCTCAAAAAATGCGCTTTTCGGGGGTCCAGAAATCGAAAAAAAGAAAATCGGCTATTCGGATTTTTATTTATTTATTTTCTGTTTAAACTTACATAACTTTTGATTAGAGTATCAAATCCGGGTATACATTGTTTTGAATTAAAGCTATTTTGTTGTACTTTATTGCAGTGCAATTTTAAATGTTATTTGTGCCTCGGGAACATTCATAGTCGTTATTATTCCAGTATTTTAACGCATTAACTTTTGCTATAAAAAATATAAATGGCTCAGAAATGTGGTTACTAGTAACTTCTCCCATGTTCCTCTGCATTTCTTTATACCCGTCGACTGACGGAAGCAAGTTTGACGTGTCCAAAACGTCTAGTTTAAAAAAACATTTTTCGATTTCCGAACGCCCTAAAAGTGCATTTTTCTTGAAGAATTGGTCATATAGTTCAATCAACACACAATGACAGCTCGTTATAAGTATAATCCACCTGTTATCGCGACTAATCCAATACGTCGGCTGTACCGAAATTTCAATTCCACGCGCTCGATATAATAAAATCGTTTCGCCGAATATCGCGCGCACGGCTTCACGGCAGCGCCCGCGGGGGGAATAACTTTCTTCCAGCCGCGGCGTGCGGCGGCCGAAACTCCGGGAAAACGATAAATGAATCACTTTGATGTACAAGTTATCGATCGCGGCTTAAATAAAAACTTGACTATGGCTCGTATACCAGGGAAACAAGAGGAAAATCCAATATCGCGCGGTCGGCGCGCTTCCTCCCGCGAAACTTTACGTTTTTCTCCGCGCGCGCTATATATCGGACGCAATTTGAAATAAAAGAAATATATATATACGTATATACGTACACCTGCTGCATACTCGTCGATCTTGGACGATAAAATCAGCGCGTTGTTTTATCCTCAGACGCGCACGACTGTAGAGCTCCACGTCCCATTTATATAGCGCGATCGGAGGAAATCTTTATTACCGACTTCACTCCTGCGCGGAGCTCGTTGACAGTGAATCTTATCATCGGAGATAACGCGCGCGAGAGCTTACGCGCTTTCGCGATCGTAGCGGCTCGGGTGCGAAACTATTCGATTTCGAATTCGAATTATGGGGTTTTCTCTCGCGTATATCGGCACACACAGCGCGAAAAGCTTCGCAGGCTCGAGGAGCCTCCGAGAGAGTCTATATGTATATTGTATGTATAGATATATGACTATGTCCAGGAAATTTCGGAAACAACTCGGACGGAAAAGTTGCAAAAAATTTTCTTGAAGGCGCACCTACCAGACCTGTTTTTTCTCGTTCCTTAGGTAATTCCTAAGGTATAATTTTTTCCGGAGCATAAACGACTCGAAACAACAAGAAATAATTAACAAAAAGAGAATTTATAAATTTTTTTCTCGAAAACTGTGGATTTTTATAAAAATTTGATTACAACAATAATACCATAATATTCATGAAAGAATGCTCTGAAACTTTTTCAGATTTTTCCAGAACATTTTTCGAAATTTCGATTTTTTTAGATTTTCGAAAAATCAAAAATTTTAGGGGTTCAATCTGAAAAACATTTCAGAGCATTCTTTCGTGAATTTTAAGACATTTTCGTTCTAATGAAATTTTTATAAAAGTCCATAGTTTCCGAGAAAAAAGATCCATGAATTCTTGAATTATTTCTCCTTTTTCGAGTAGTTTTTGCTCCGAAAAAAGTATACCCTACGATCGGCTGTATACGCGAGCTTTTTTTCTTTCAGAATTACCCAAGGAACGAGAAAACACAGGTCTGGTAGGTGTGCCTTCCAGAAAATTTTTTGCGATTTTTCCATCCGAGTTGTTTCCGAAATTTCCTGGACACACTCATATATATATACATACCAAGTCTCACATACGAGAGATTCTTAGTGCGCGCATATATCCGATTACGAGCTGCTGCTGCAGCGCCGACGTGCAGCTTAGCAAATAACGAGCGGACACTAAAGATTAAAGTCGCGACGACGGTCAAGCGCTCCACTACGTGTATAGTACACGTATATGTATACTACAGGCGCGCGGAGAGACTGCGGCTTTTGCAATATTTTACAAGCGGCTGTGCAGCGCACCGCAGTAGCCGCCGCCGCCGAAAAGCGATAATGCAAAACGACGTGTCGTTGCCGCAGCTTTTCTCACCCGATAAAGCAGTGGGAGAGGGAGAGAGTCTGCGCCGCGTATGGTCCCCATATGAGTACCCGAAGGCTCGTCCGCACATTTTATTTGCATTCGCAAGCCAAAGTGGCGTGAGAATATTTTGCATAGAGATAGCGCAGCCGAGAGCTCTGCCCGTTATTATATTTACCGCGTGCGTATGGAGATGTGAGCTTGACCGTATTTCTCTCTCTCTTTCTCTCTCTCTCGCATTTCCTACTGGGATTTTTGGTAGGCGTATTAAAGGTCTCTCGACTATTTCTTTTCGACGCGTATCACGTATATATACATGAAAGCCCAAGCAAACGATACATATACATATCAGCCAGCTGGATTATCCCCGAGCAGTAGTAGTAGGCTTTATTTCATTAGTCGAGTATTGTTCGGCAAATTGATTGCCTCTATTTTGGTCGGCTAATTGAGTTGTTTGACCGGTTTCGCCGCTGTATACGCTGTATATACGGTGTATAATTATAAACGAGCGATTACGCACTTGGCCAAGGGCGAATCGATGCGCGTGTATAGCGTATAGATATACAGACCGACGATTGCGATTATTTTCAATTCCGCCGAAGAGACGGAGAAAGAGCCGACAATGACGTGTAATAAAACTCTCGCGGTGTAGAGGCGATTTTGGACACTATATGCATAACGAAAAATCTCCCGCTAGAAACAATTGCTCCATTGTCTCTCGTCGTACATCGACGCGCGCGTATATATTATATACGTATAAGTATATGTGTAAAAAAACAAAAAAAAATCGCTGCTAAACTCAGTTGCTTCGCCGTCGTCGTCGTCGTCGTCGTCGGGCGCGAGAAAATGTCCCCATTGGGCACTGCACAAAGGCGCGCGAATTAAACGGATGAGAGAAAAGAAAAGAGTGCGCGCGCGCGAGAGAGAGAGAAAAAACACAGAGAGCGCCAAGCAGATTACGCGGCCGAATGTGAAACAATGGCGCGAAGGTCTTTCTCATAAAGCCTCGCTCGCTCTCTCTCTCGAAAGGCGAAAAGAGAGGAGAGAGAGAGAGGCAACGGTAAGTATAGCCGTCTTCCTCTTCTTCCTCTTCTTCTTCGGGCGCAGCATTAAGATCCGCGAAAAAAGGCGGCGTTATATAGCAGCAGCAGCAGTGGCAGTGGCAGTGTGGCAAAGACAAAGGCGAGGACGACGGGCAGGAGTGCGAAGAGATAAAATTTCGCCGGCTGCTCTGTCCCGCTCTCCTCTCCTTTTTTTCCCTCTGTTTCTCTCTCTCGCTCTCTCTCGCTCTCTCCACACTTGGTATCCTAGCAGCGAGTGGCCTCGGAAAGAAAGGAGGAAAGAAAGGCTGCTAGATCTCGGCGGCGCCGCTGATTGCGAGCCTTTTTTCGCTCGTTGACGCGCGCGAATGCGCGCCGTCCCCGCGTGTATATATATAGAGGTCTCTCTCTCTCTCTTTCTTTTATTTCTCGCTCCGTCCCTCCCTCCCCGCCCCTGCCACCCCCTTTCTACGGTCAAAAGTGTAGAAGAACAATACTCGGGGGAGAGAGATGGGGGGAGGGGGGAGGAGGATCCAAGAGCGGCTGAATTATGTGCAGTACACGCGCTGCCGGGCTATCCGAACGCGCCGTTCGTGCGGAAAGTACGATTCGGGACGGGCGAGAGAGAGAGAGAGAGAGCTATATAGGCTAGCTCTTGTCTATTTTTCTTGCGGGACGTGAGCGCGGGCCGAGGCCCCGGGGGCGACGAAGCGCCTCTTTATTCGCCTGCCAAAAGAAACTCCGGCCTATTTATGGGCTGCTAATATACCGGCGATCGTTCTGTATACGCTTCGCTCGGCCGGCCTTTTTATTTCTATTGCTGTATATTGCGTGGGACGAGCTGCTTAGTTGTATTATGCTCGTCGTCGATTGGCTTGTCGCTGGGGTGTACCAGTTGATTGCGTGTACACTGATAAGAGCGTTAAAGCTCGTGGAATTAGTCGTAATGGGGTGGTCTTTTATTGCCGTAGGTTTTTGTGAAATGAATCGGGATAGGGGGGAGGGGGAGAGATTCCACGGAGCCATGTCTCGCTTGTTTATGCGCAAGGAAATATTTTACAGTGCGATGGAATTTCAATTTCAAGAGGACTGATACACCTTTAAAATGTTCAAAAATAATACTGAATTTTATTGTTTTATTAACTTGACATCGTTTAAATAATGTTTCATATAATATAATAAACAATTTTTATATATGCCATATTTCAGGTACAACATGTCTTCGAAGGCCAAAATCCATGAATTCTATTGTTTTCATTCACCGCAGACTTTAGTTGTGGTTAGGACATTGGAAAGCTGTCTGGCAGGTCCAGATCTGCTTTAAAAACATGGTTTAAAGAAGTTAGATACAATTTATTACAAAAATTAATTAAAAAATGTAAAAAAATATAAATATTCTTCTTAAATTGTTTATAACTGGAATCAAAATAGAATCAAAATGGAATCAAAACATTCAGGCGTTGGAGAGAAAACCTTGACCGAAAATCAGTAGCTGTCAGCAGAAGCAAGTTACGTTAGATTACAACCACTGATTTTCGGACAAGTTTTCTCTCCAACGCCTCAATGTTTTGATTCCAAATTTTGCATAATGAGAGATAATGCCAATACGAAGGGCAAGTATCTCTTGGTTTTCCATAATTCGTTATATCACTTGAGATCAAAACACTTTTCTGCCGCATCGTTACTGACCAGTCACTATGGGTTTCATATACCGTCTTAAAAAAAGAAAATTGTACAAATTGTATGTCTAGTAAAAAAAAATTGTCAGCGATCGAAAACCAGAGTAAATATCCAATGTGTAATATATATATACACACACACACACACACACATATATATATATATATATTTAAGTTGAAACAGATGAAACTTTATTATGATTACCTTTTGGATTAGTTACGCTCGAAAGGATTCGATGTGAGAATCTATACAGTGAACCTTATCGTATATGAGAACAAGAAGATACTATAGATTGGTTATTACAAACCGATATTGGCAATTATATGTAACCTAATACGAACACAACTTTTTATTCACATTTGTAACTCAGACATTCTGCAGAATTATACCCCGAGGTCATCGCTATAGCGTTTCATCCGATTCCCGACGACATTTGTCTTCGATAATGCAACCTTCGTAAATTATTCCAAACGCGCCCGAATCAATCCGAACTAATCCCTCCCCGCCGCCGAAATTAGTTTCACCAGGCAAATCGCAGTTATATAATATATATTCGCAGAAATGATTTATTCGAGTTCCGCAAAATGTCTCGCAAGAATTCTCGCGCGCCCATTACCGAAAAAGCTAATTTCGGAATAATCGCCTACGAGGCCAAATTTGTGTATAATCCCGCTGAAAATTAGTATTAACGCGCGACGACAATCGTCAAACTCGCAGTGTATAATACGATTGATTCAATCTTCAGTCGCTCTACATAACTTACTTTACTCTGGAATTCTATTAGCGATATATATATATATATATTACGAGATCTTATATATGCACCGCGACGTGCTAACGATCACGCCTCGACGATCAGAGCGAAAGACGTATGTATACAGTATATACCTATATGTATACACACAGCGAGAGCCGGAGCGTCAATTCCAAAAGCTCGAATTCTAATGCGCGCCCTGCAAAAGTCGCATAATAAACTTAGCGCTCGCTCGAGAAATAGATCACGAAGGCTGCTGCACATCTGCTTTGCATTTTAATTTCTTATTAGGCGTCGGCAGTGAGAGCGAGAGAGGGAGGGGGGAGGGCGAGCGGAGAGAGCAGCGGCGAAAGATAGATTAGCATATTTCTATGCATGTCAAGAAGCTCCCTCTCTCTCTCTCTCTCTCTCTTTCTGGCTTGGTCATCGTAGCGTAGCGCAATTTTCCACACGACCAAACTTTCTTCGAGCGACGACACACCGAGTCTGCGCTCTACATCCCGAAATGACGCATTATATATATAGACGCCCACACACGCGTACACACGAGCCGCAGGAGTTTTCCCATATATAAAATCACGCTTCTCCAGATCGCGGCCGCCGCCGCCGCCGCGGAAAATAATTAGTCGAGCGTCTAATACGGCGCATACATGGAATACGTCCGAGCAGCATCGCGCGCACAAATGGCCCGAGAGCTTAAGGAAATTCACGCGCGGTTTTGCGCGAAAGCTGCGCTCCTAATTAAGCCGAGAGAGACAGAGAGAGAGAGAGATAGAGAAGTTCGATCGTCGCCGCCGTATAGGACACCCCCGGCATAGTAGCGGTTTCAAGTGCGCGCCGCTACACTGCAGTTCTCTTCCTCAGCGGCAGCAGCGGTGCACTCTATATATATATACATACTGCCACACAGAAGCCAACTCAATTTCACTTGCCTCTAGTGCCCGTCGCGCGCAAGAGAGAGAGAGAGCGACTATAAGAGAGATCAAGCTCGGCTGCATTATAGAAAGCTTAATCTGGACGGTGCGCGGGTCCAACGGCTCGCCGCCGCGACCGCGTGTCTCCGCGAGTGAAGGGGAGAGAGAGCTGCATAGAGAGATCTTTTCTCGGTGGGATAGCTGCGCAGCGCGAAAGAGAAATTAGAGGGAGAGCTTCGACAATGGAAACGCATCTCTCGCGCGGTTTCTCTCGTGCAGCGCGCTGCACTGGCACAATGCGCGCGATTCGCTGATGAATTGCGGGGGAGGAAGGCCAAAGCGCGACGAGTCCTTCGGGCGATATGTATATATGTGTATATATACGTATATATGTACGCGTATTATATAAGGAAAACAGACGTCGCGAGCTATCAGCGCAAGCTTTCCCTTGTCGGGGAGTTAACTTGCGCCGTACGTCACGATTTACACTAGCTGCGAGAAGCCAGAAGCCTGTTTTGCATAGCTTCTCTCTCTCACTCGCTCGCTCGCTCGGTATATATATGTAGCGCAAGACCGCCAACTTGGCTAAGTATACATCATGCTTATGTACAAGAGCGAAGCGCCGAGCTTACTGCCAACGTCATCCTGTATCCTTTCCATTCAAGCTCATCGCGGGCTCTTCTCGCTCCCCGAGACTTATATATGTATATATATACGCGCTCCTCGCGCTACGCGACGCCGAGCGAGGCGAGTCAGCCGAATTGATACAGTCGGTTGAGCGAGAAAGAGACAGACAGAGAGAGAGAGAGAAGAGAGAGGAATTTCGAAAAGCTCGTCGCAAATCTGTCGCCTCGCACCTTTCTTTCCTTTCTTCCTTCCTCGCTCGACGACGACTGATGGAATATATACATATGCAGCGCTTCCGACGAGCAGCGCATATATACGTATATATACATATATATACATATACGTATGCGATGCACACGGCTTAGTTTGCTAACGTTCTCAACTCGGCAACTCCCTAATGAGTTTCTCCAGTGGGGAGTTCGATGTGTGCAGCGCGCGGGGGTATATACGCAGCAGAGCCGCAGCCGCGGGGCTCCGTCATTCAGAAGCTGCGCAGCGCAAGCACGCGGCTTCCTTGCGCGCTTTTGCTTTCTTTTGTTTTTGGAATGAACGCGAGATAAGTACGACGGATCCGTCGTCGCGCGGATGAATTGGAATCGTATGGTGATTGTGCGCGACGCGGTGCGTGAATCAATCGACTGTGATGGTGACGGAGCGAAGGGATGATGGGTACGAAAAGTGGCTTTCAACCGAATTAAGGGAAAATCGGTTTCGCGGGTGTGTATATACATATGCAAATCCATGGAATAGTGGAGAAAACTCACCCGGAAAAATTGCACAAACGTTTTGTTGAAGACGCCTACCAGGCATATTTCTTCTTGTTCCTTAGGTCATTCTGAAAGAGAAAAACTCGCGTACATGGCCGATCGTAGGGTATATACTTTTTTCTGGAGCAGGAGCGACTCGAATAAACGAGAAATAATTAACGAAAAAAGAATTCATAGATTTTTTCTCGAAAACTATGGACTGTTACGAAAATTTCATTGAAATAAAAGTGTCTTGAAATTCGTGAAAGAATGCTCTGAAATTTTTTTTCAGATCGATCTGATAAAATTTTTGATTTTTCGAAAATTGAAAAAAATCGAAATTTCGGAAAAATCTGAAAAAATTTCAGAGCATTCTTTGATGAATTTTAAGACATTTTTGTTTCTAATAAAAGAATTTTAAAAGTCCATTGTTTTCGAGAAAAACATCTATGAATTCTTTTTTTGTTAATTATTTCTCGGTTTTTTCGAGTCGGTTTTGCTCCGGAAAAACGTATACCCTGCAATCGGCCATGTTCGCGAGTTTTTTCTCTTTCATAATGACCTAAGGAACCAGAAAAATTATATCTAGTAGGTGTGCCTTCAAAATAAATTTATGCAACTTTTCCGGCCATGTTATTTCCGATATTTCCTGGATTTGCATACATAGAAACGATGGTTGATTTATAATGATTTTTGAAGATTCGCGAAATTATTTGGAAAAAGTAATACAGTTTGTGAAAGGTTGCAATTACTTTTTTCTGAAATCTGCCGTTTCAAAAAATTTGTACATTTCTTTTAGAATGTTATCTGTCATAGAGAAATGTACTCGACTGATTAAAACGACCTAATTACTGAAAAGTTTCTTGTTTTACGAGGAGAATGTAGCTCAGTTTGCGGATAGGACCTGCACTTCCAGATGTCCATACACTCGGATCAGAGAAGATGCTATGTTTTCAAGAAAAAAGTATAAAGCTATATGGATTAAGTAAAATGACTTCTTTATTTTCTGAAACACGGCTTTCGAAATTCGGATGATAATTTGTGCGATTTCTGTACGAAACAATATAAATAGTCTTTGATAATGAAGTTTTTATTCTATTTTTTGAATAGCTCTTGCAATATACCCATCTCTTTGATTTCATATCAAAACACAGCTGCTCATGCTTTATGGGAATTTGAGATTGGTAAATTGATATTTACAAAAAAGCTATACTAGCGCGCTATTTTACGCGCAGTAAAAGATTAAATAAATACAGGTATATACTCGGTGCAATAATAACTGAAAAAGTGCTTGTTGTTCCAAAACAAATTTTATTGAATCGATGAAAGGTGAAAATAATTATCTATTCTATAAAATATTTTATTTAATGAACAACAGATACTTAATCTCTTTAACGCATTGTTTATATTAAATTTAATTTCACTTCCTCCTAGTACAAGCTTTGCAATAATATATATTTAAAATTTACGTAAAAACATTTAAATATGTTCACGTAACGATTACATGCAAAATAGAATGTTTTTAACAATTCCTGCATGCGTGTGCATATTATGCACTATATCTTATCTTCTATACTTAACTAATTTTATGAATACAAAAAGCTGGTTATCTTCGTTGACGTTCCATAAGAGGAAAGAATTTATTGTGCATTTCGCCTCGGACCGATATCTTTTAAACGGTCATTTGTGCATTTACAGAAAAGCGAGTTCTCGAAATTAAAGTTAAGATATTGACATAACATAAGGTTATTAGTAGAAAGATAAGTGACAAAGGATTGACATCGGTTTCTCAAAATAAACAATCTCTTTTAATTCCAAGTACTACATCGGTTATATTTTTTTCATAATACGTAAATGCTCGAAATGTTGCGTATCGCGTTTGAAAAACTAGTTGAAATATCGGTACTTCCGTGAAATATATTCCTCTGGCATAAAAAGCTATAGCTATAGATACCGACACTTTATAGGTACACATAAAATGCCAACAGTTTTATCTATTTTAAGTACTCACTTCTTAGCATTCCGCTCGTATTAAATCGACGTTTTTCCGTCACGTTTCTGCGGAAAAGCTACGTGTTTTCGCTGATAAATAAATATTCACGGTAAATCAACAAACAACTTCCGATTTTTTCCCTAAGTATATGGAAAATTCCGCTAAAAATATTGAGGTAATATTGATTGGAAAATTAAAAAAAAAATATAGGACACACAGAATATGAAAAAATAGTGCTTCCACGAAAACGTTCATGTGACACTGTGTTTTTTTAACAATTTTGATTTTACCAATGAAATTTAAAAAGGGAAAAATGTTTTCTTTACTCGTTGCAGAGTTCTCCAGAACCTCAATGTTTATCACGTACACTTGATCAATTTTATCAATTATTCAAAAATTATCTTGCAATATCTGAAAAAATCAGATGTATTTTTTGCCAATTTCAAGAACTTTTTATTTTTTTACCAATTTTAGAAAATGTATAGTTTTTCAATTAAAAATTTATCAATGTTTTCAAAAAAAAATTTCATTTCAGCCACCAGTGCTATGATCAAGTGCCAGTAACTCCCAATCTAACAATCCGATATTATTGTTCTATAGCTTAAATTGAAATAGCGATTATACGTTAGAAACATTTAGGTTCTCGAGAACTACTCAGTCTGTGAAAAAAGCATTTTTCGCTTCTTCATTTTTAAAATTCAAAATTGTTTAAAACAGTGTCACACGAGCGTTATCGTGGGAACACCATTTCTTTACCATATTCTGTGCGTCCTACGGAAAAAGAAAAGAGCTGTCTCAGAGGTGTAGCTCGAAATTTCTTTTTTAAATTTTCCAGCCAATATTGTCCGAATATTTTCGACAGAATCTCCAATATACAGAAACTGCATTCGCTGAAATTCGCGTCGAAATCTCGGCCATTCGGCGACTGCAAATCCAGTTAAGAAATCAAAAACTGTCATTACACGTCTACGCCCGTGTACGCAAATCGGCGAAAACGGTGTATCAGCAGTACGTCAGCGCAGGACCGCGCGCGGGCCGATCGATATTTAATCACGGGAGCGCGTTTATTATTTTCCAAATTAACGCTGGCTACGAGTGCATGACCCGCGAGGCGCATAGGCGAGAGAGCGAAACAGCCTCGAAAGCAACAAGCAATTAAAAGATGTTCCGATGGCGCGAGCGAACGAACGAACGAACGAACGAACGAATGACGGCCTTTAATCAAACGACTACCTCGCCGGCTCTTTCCCATTGCTTTCGCATCTCGAGCGTCATAAAACGCGACTGTGCATGGACTGTACAATGAATTCCGAAGTTTCAAACGCTCTGCGCGCTGTTGTTTTTTTTTGTGTTCTATTTCCAACTCTGCAGCTCGCTGGTAGCGCGCGCGCACAGTGCTTTTTTTCGGCGGGCTGCAGCGCGTTATATATATTTCGTGGAAATCCGTGTCTCGATGAAAATTATGATTGGCAACGAGTGATTCAAGGGTTTCTGCCTGCGCCGTTCTCGTTATCGCGCGAGATCGATACGATGAATACGGATGAGCCAGATTTTTTTTTTTTTTAACAATCATGCACACTGTTTGCACCGGAGAGCATCATTGTTCTTCTCGTGCAGAGTAGCCGTGTAGTTTTTGTTTTACGGCTAAGCGCGGAATGATAAGCCATTGTTGCGAGCTATTGAAAACACTTGGATATATATATATATATATTTAATATACCGTGCGACGAGGCTTCTGTTGTTGACCGGAATTCCGTATATCCTCTTTAAAAAAAGTGATGGCCTTTGTTGTGAAGCATTTAATACGTGATTCTGATTGGTTGCTAAGTAAACATGATTATGGTTACCATCATTCATAGTTCAATTACTGATATATATTTATAAAACCAAAACATAACCCAAATCGCGCGCGAAGCGCGCCCTAAGTTCCTTGTGTATATAAAAGACAGAAATGTTTCAAAGAAACAATCGAATTTTTCGAAAAAAACCGATATGTTACGAAGTAATATTGGTGGAATTGTGTCGCCATGAAGTCGATAATTTTAACTTGCGCTATTCTATTTCTGTTACGATAGCGGATAAGGTCGAGGATTCGGTAAGTTGACAAAATTATCTTTTTACAGTGTATCCGATTATTGTTTACAACTCCGTGTACTTTTTTTAATTCACAGGTTATTAGCCAATTTTCCGATCAGTACTAGATTTCCTACGAGGAAGCCGAAAAAATAGCTACTACATCGTAAACTTCACGCAAAAGGCGCATCATGATCAATTGCGATTAGCCGAGATTCTCCAAATTCTACAGTACGTGATATAACCGAATTTTCGAAGCAAAACCGTCGCAAGCTTCAAAGCGCAAGCAAGAGTAAATATAAATTATTTATTTGTATATGTCGAATTTCACTGAAAAAATGCATTTTTCTTTGGTCTAGAAATGGAAAAAATTTTGTTTAAAGCTAGAGGTTTCGGACCGATCATACTTTCTTCTGTGAACTGAAAGATAGTCAAAAGTGCAGAGGAACATGGGAAAAATTACTAGTAACCATATTTTTGAGCCACTTTACGCTTTTTTTGCAGAAAATTAATGCATCAAAACACTGGGGAATAATAACCACTACGAATGTTCTCGAGGCACCAATAAAATTTCGAATAACAGTATAATAAAGTATTACAAAAGAGCTTCAATTTAAAAAAAAATATGCCAAGTTTCGATGCTCTGATCAAAAGTTATGCCTATTTAAAAATAAAATACTAAAAATCCGAATAGTCAATTTTTTCTTATTCCTCCATATGCCTCCCCATGTTAAATTTTCATATTCCATATTTCGCATGTTCCTCGACATTTTTAATCATCTTTTGGCTTACAGAAGAAAGTCCCATTGGTCCGAAATCTCTATAGCTTTAAAATATTTGTTCGATTTCTAGACCAAAGAAAAGTGCATTTTTTCATTGAAATTCGACATATGCGTCTATCGCTCGATGTCAATTGGTTGGTAAATGAGTTTAAATTTGTTGTATTTGCTGTTGTAAAATTTGTTGTACATAATTCAATTACATCGTGCAGCCCTGAAGAGGAGCCTAAAAAAATTCGAAACGTTGGCTAATCAAAATAATAATTGGCTCGAAGACACGTTCAAATTCGTTTACCAATAAATCGTTTATCCTCAATATACGGTCGTGCGAACGCTCGAATTTCTATTTTCGAAAACCGACGTTCCGACCTGTCGACCGACTTTCACCAAACGAACGAACAGGCTGGTGTAGCCGACGCCCAGAACGCACGATCCTAAATTTCTTCCAGCTCCTCCGCGAGAAGATTCGCAAACTCCGAGTGCTTTCGAATGCGGCGAGCATAAATAAGTCCCTTTCTCTATGTACCGCACAGCGCACAATGGTATATGCACTCCTCTCGACAATACGCGCGCCCGTCGCGAAAATACACGCGGCTCGTCTCTCACGCTTTACATTGTTCACATCTCGCGCACCAGGAGACAGCCGGTTTGGACGAGGCTCTCGCATCAGGAACCCGGACACCAGACGCGAATACACAAATCTCTCTGGAGCGCGAGCCAGGCGGCCGCAGCAAGTGGAATTGCTTTATGAAGTTTAAGAACAAATTCGTGCCGGCGATCGACGACGAGCCGAAGCAACTGGCCAAGGAATGGTTATATATAGGATCACGCGAGTCGATTGCGATATCGTTAGCTTCCAGGTGTCGATGGCTGACTTGCTGCAGAAGTTCGATGAGACCAGGATCCTGGAGGAGGTTTACGGTGCCCCGGGTCGGACTACCTGCTGACGTTCCAGCCGCGGTGCTCGCGAAAAATCGTTCTGTACGCACATTGTAGATCCGCAATCGTCAAGGTTAATAAACTCTCCAGCTTGCCAAGCAATATCGCGAAAGATCTCTCCTCTCTCTCTCTCTCTCTCTCTCTCTCTCTCCAGCGTGCAATAAAGTAAAGGAACACGGCGTCGATGCGCTGCACAAGTGAGCGACTAATTAATCGGCGGCAAGGCGCGCGCGCGCGGCTATTCAATTAAATCGACCCTCGGGAGCGAGAGCGAGAGGGATGCAACACACTACGGCCGCCGCGCGGAGAGAGATATATCTCCCATATACCATCCATCAAACATGAGCTCCAGAGCGGACCACGTGCGTACAAGTACCGGCGAGTGATTACGAATGCTGCGGACTGCGAGAGCTCGGAGGAAGGGCGTGGGGGTGGGTGGGGGTGAGTACGACGTCGCCAGATGCCCGCAAACAGCAATTTCCATCTGTGCGCACGAGGAGCACACACACACACACACAGCGCCGGAACTATGCGGAGTGTAGAGGATCCACGCAGCAGGCGGACGAGCGACAAGAGAAATCGAATCGATAGCCCGTACTCGCCGCGCGCGTATAACTATTCCCCGCGTAATTGCGCGACGAGTGATTCGCGAGATTGCCGTGAGAGAGAGAGAAGGGGGGGGCGATCTTCCGGATATCTCGATAATCTTTCGCGTTTCGCGTTATATCGGCAGCACGTGATTCGCACGAGTCGTCGGTTAGACGTGTATACAGCGGCGGTCGATCCAATAATTATACACACACACCCCCCTGACTTGGATCGGACACTCCGTGGATTCTCTCGGTGTATACATAACGAAATATACAGACGGGAGAGACACCCTCCTCGAGGTGAAGGAGAAATAATTTTTCTCGGGCGTATACGCGCGTCGTAAGCGATTCCCGTGAATAAGCCAGAGAGAGAGAGAGAGAGAGAGCTGTAGTGTGGCATTGTCGAGGGAGAGAGAGGTGCGCGTTGGAGCCTTCATGTTTGCCCGAGGCCAATTATCCGCCTCGAAGTCGCTCTATCTCTCTCTCGAGCCTTGGGTTCAGCCCAATTCAATTCGTCTTCGAGGCTGGCGTCTAACGAACCGGCGACCCTCCTTCTTCCTTTCGAATCACTCTCTCTCTCTCTCTCTCTCGCTCTCTCCCTCTCTTACTTGTATATATATCTATACTACCTATAGCGCTGCTAGAGCTGATCACAGCGAGATTTTGCAGATAGATCTGACGAGCTGTCGGCTCTCGCCAGCCAGGGAGAAATCTTCGTTGGACGATTGTTTGGCAATTTGAAGGTTTCGCTGCGCGGAGCTGACTTGACGGGAGTGGGTTGAAGGGACGGTGAAAATAAAAAAAAAACAGTCGGATTGATTGGGAGGGAAAACGATATGCGACTGCGAGTGGACTCATTCGTTGCATTAGCTGATTGCTCGGAGTTACATAATTATTCGAGAAAAAAAACATATTCCATTTTTGCGATTGAACGCATAATCAGGATTAGATTGTTTTTTTTATGCTGATTTTAGACGAAAGATTCGTTCGAGAATCGCTAAACGGTCACTGCGCTTTTAAACCCCAATACTGCCCGTTTCGATTTGCCCGATCACTCGATGCAAGACTCAAAGTCCCAAAAAATTGTCCTAATTAACAAACGAGGAATTCAGTCTCGTACTTCCAGCATTAACCTCGTTCTCACCTTCGAATCCTCGCGCGCGCGCGCGCCTTTGCAAGCTCAAAAACGCGCTTGCGCTCAAGCGTATATATCCTTCGCCGTCTCGAGTCTGGCGCGCGGAGTCGAGTCAGCAAACATCGAAAGAGAGAGAGAGAGATCCTCGAAATTAGTATGCGAGGTAGCTAATTGCTTTCCATTCGGCGCCCGGGGTAAACCGCATCCGCTCCTCCCCGTGTACACACGTACCTGTACACACGCGGGTGTATATAGCAGTCGAATTTCTCTCCGCCTATCCTCTCGCGGCGCTCTCGCTGAGCTTGTAAAAGCAATCAACGGAAAATTCGTCTTCACCAGATGCCCCCGCTTTAACACGAGCGTAGGCGTCCCGGAAACACGGGATAATTGGCACGGGGTCGCACATAATCCGGATGAGGTTATTGTTTGCGAAAGCATTCGTCCTATTGGGCTTTCCTTGGCAAGGCGGGCAAAGGCTTTTCAAAAGTTTTAATGACTCGTCGTTTCTCCCCCCTCATCCCTTTCCTCTCCGCGTCGGCTAAATAAGAGAGCCGCGCGCGCGTGCCCCGTCGATAAATAATTTCCAAAGTGTGTAACGAGCAAACTCGAGTTTTTATTGTTCGTTTGTACGCGGCCGCCGCTGTGTGTACGCAGAGTGGCGCGCGCGGGCTTTACGAGAGCTGAGCGCGCAGATGGAATACGAGGCCGCGCCGCCTTGTCGAGTTGGAAAATTAGTTCGGGCAACTGCCATTTTTTCGTCGACGCCAGGCTAATTGGCTAGTTTTTCATGGAGAAACGCATAAAAGTCTCCGCGGTATACGTGTGTGCGTATGTATATATACGCAATACGCGAGTGACTTTTCGAGAACGACGTTAACACACAGAGCCCAGCCCCCGTCGCAAGCTGCAAACGGCGACGGCAGTAGTACAGCCCCGGCTTTGGCCAGACCTACTGCCGAGAGAATCCCGCTGCTGCTGCCGCTGCGCGGAGTACAATAACTTCCTCCGACTCCTGCAGCAACGCGAGCAAAGTAAAGCTCGCTTTCTTGACTTATACGCGCGTTGTATGTGTGTGTGTGTGTGTTCGGGAGAGAAGAATGCAGAAGCCGAGAAGAGAGAGGCGACGAGCTTTTGCTCTTCGAAGGAGAGAGAGGGAGATGTAGTGTATGCGGTACACACTTCGGTACTCGTTTCGCGGAAAACAGAGGAGACAGATTCTCGCTACAAGGAGGTCTTAGCCGGGGCTTTTTGCTTAAACACACGAGAGAGAGAGAGAGAGAGAGAGAGCGCGTGTTGTGTTTAGCGGTGGCATTGCAGTTTCGGCAGACTTTCTCTCTCGCTCCTTGTCTCTCGGGAGGCGAAGGCGAAACAAGAGAAGGAAGACAGATAAGAGAGAAAGGGGGACGAAGAAAAAGTAGAGCCGCCTTTGTTTCGTAGCCATTCATCATTCGCCGCTGATCTTTCGTCGCCTACTGTCACACAGACACACATACGCGGAGTCGCGTACACGTTAAGAGTCTCGCAGTAGACGAGTTCTTTTGTTGTTCGGTTGTACACACTAAGCTTTTTCCCCAATGAAAATCATGCGCACTATATAGGTACACTCTAAATCTGAGACAGCGAAAAATTTACTGTTTCTCGTAGTTAAATGATACTAACATCCCAAATAGTGAAACTTTTCACTATTTACGCGTAGTACAAGAAATATCATTTTATAAATTATAGTGGATATTCAGTAATTAATAGGGTGCGTTGTTGTAAAAATTATAATTCGCTATAGTACGTAGTGAATAGTCACTGTTCATGAAATGAGTTATCATTTTGCTCATTTCATTGCGCTTACTATCGAATTAGTAAATATTTACTTATTCAAACGGTAGAAAGTATTTGCTTTAAATTGTCACTGGAACACTGATTATCCAGTACATAATCACTTTAGCAAAAGCTGAACTTGTCAAAATAATGAAAACTTACTATTTTTCAGTGAGTCACAATGACTTTTGAGAGAAGTGAAATTTTCGGTTTTTATGCATTTTTAAAATCCGAGAAATTGACTATTCAAGTGAAGAATCCACCACCCAGAAAAAGTAAAATTTTATGGACTTAATCGTTTTGCAACATGAGAAAAATTTACTATTTAATTAGCTAACAATAAATTTGTAGAATAGGCGAACATTTACTTTAGCCTCTTGTTATTAGGGCCACACACTATTTTGAGTAATGTATTTGCAACATTGTAGGTAGTGTATTTTCACTATTTCAGCTAATGTATATTGCTACCCAAATATTATTTTTATTCACTATTTGCAATGTTCATATTTACTATTTTAGGCAGTCCTTCTACAGTTTTTTAATTGGTTCGTGTTAAACTGTAAATGTTTCAACTGTGATTATTCACTAGTTCACAGTTGCACCATTATAACTTTTTCAAATTCTTAATATGGACTAAAAAACAGTGAATTTTCACTATTTTAGATTTTGAGAGTATACATAATATTTTAATCCAACAACATAATATAATATCATTGAGTACCGCACACTCTATGTGATATAAAGATCGCAGCTTTGATATGAGTTTTAGTCTACATCGCGGTATATATGAAATATACGGGTCGGGACGGCCGCGTATAAGAAGATTTTTAGCTCGTGTGACATTTTTCACGCGAGCGATGCCAGGAGTGAGAAAAGTAAATAACCGCCTTCCCTACCCGTATCGAAATGCACTATTGAATACTCGGGATTTCTTCGAGCGGAATATTTTATTAGGTTCAAATATATCAGGATGAAAAAAAAAGTGAAAAAACAGCGAAGGAAATTTTATTGAAAAATAAAAATTTTTTTCCAGGCTGTATAAGCTCTGCTGAGAAGCTTTTTCTACCTTCTCAAACAGCCAAGATATTGTATAACCCAATTTTTCCTCCTCTACTTTCCATTACGCGGTTTGCACGAAAATTCATTAAAAATAAAAAAATTGCCCACTAATCCACTAGTACATGTAAATATACAAGAAATAAAATTAGCCCAATGTAAATGCACCCTCATCGCCACAGCGAAAATTCATCCCGTATAAACACCGTGAGTTGTTTCTCCCGTTGGCCGAGAGGATTTGCACATACATGAGGGATACGGCGGTCGCTGCTCTACACGGAGAGAGAAAAACGAAAGAGTCGTTTCTCGGGATTTTCTTTCCGCGTTATAGAAGCTAGACGAGCTCTTTCTCGGGCTGCAAGAGAACAAGAGCTGCGCCCGGCCGGGGATTGAATCAGTCTGTTGTGAGCGTCGCGTTTCGCCCTTTGCCGCGTGTCTAGAGCGCTCTGCGCACCGCACAAAGCGTGGAAAAAAAAATGTTTTCTCTCTCTCTCTCTATCTCGCCGACGAGTACGTACGGGGAGGAAATTATCGCAGCTATTGAAAAATCGACGGTACGCACGCACACACCCGCGCACACGGTGGCCTGCCGTTAATTAATCTTTCTAACGACTCGTCGAGCTTTGAATATTCCATTTTCTATCCTCAATAATTGAAGTGTCCAATCGATGTTCGATTCAATGGTGAAAAAAGGAAAAAAAATGAAAATGAAAATCCCATCGACGACTCGTTTCGTCGTATTCAAAGCGTACCGCGTCAAACCTCTCCAGTACCTGCCGCTTTGGTCTGACTAGGCCCTGTGTAGAGTCTTGTATTGTGATATTCTTGACGCAGCCTGGGATTTTAATGTAAAACATTTTTTCTTTGTCTGCGATATTATGGGTCCTTGACTGAATTTATCGGTATTATTCTATCGTACCTTCGATGCGTCACAGACAATTTTTCTAATTTATAAATTCTGTTTATTTTCTTTTTATGCGTATTATTGTCAACATTTATTCATATCCCGTATTTAATTTCTCTATAAAAGCAAATAAAAGCCTGTATCTATCTATCTCCCAACGAGAAACCCACACGGAGAAAAACGTATCGTAAAAATTACTATACGCAGTGTGAGAAAAGTGTGCCATACTTGTATTATCAGAATTTTTAATATATATGTAACATAGTAATTTTTATTATAAATTATATGGAAAATTATATGTGATAAAAATTACTACGTCACATAGCAAAAATTCTGATAATACAAGTCTGTCACACTTTTCTCATACACCACAGTAATTTTTACATTTTTAATTTTTACGAATCTCTCCGACAAGCTCAAAGTCTTGGTCGCATCGCACACCCCATATACTCGTAATAATCATCCAGCGTTGCAGGAAATAAGATCGTTACATCCCCGAGCGCGCTTATATATATATATAGACGCATATAACGCGGGCTCAAAATAAGGGGCGCGCGTATTACACCTGACCAACGCGGCAACTTCAATGCATTCGGCGTGTTATAGCAATGCATGCAAATAGGCCCTCGAGCCCCCCCCCCCCCATCCCCCCGCGTCACCCCGTCAAAAGCTAATGATACAAAGATAATTCGGTTTCGGCAGAGCCACGCGGCCTGCAGACTCTCGCGGTACTTCCCGCGTATATGTATACGCCGTCGATCCGACGAGAGCTGAGCCAGCTGCTGGCGGCGGCGCTCATTTGCAAGCATCAACCGCGTTTCTCCGAATCCGCGTTGCTGCTGATTTTACACCCCGACGAGCGGCGCCCGGCGTCATAAATATTTATTCGCCTCTATACATATACCTCGCCTCTCTCTCTCTCACTCTAGCGTACCGAGAAAATTCAGATCCGTACGCATGTATAAACCATAGATTTAGCGCGTAACGATTCGCTATATGTATAAACATGGATCTCCGGATCCGTATATATAGTCTGGTTAACAACCGGCGATTCGTGGGAGGGGGTGGTGGAGTGCGCAGGTGGGAAAGGGGGAGGGGGAGAGGAGAGAAAGAATCAAGATTTACGACGCGCACAATTACTTCTTCTCCGTTTTCTAATCTCATTACGCTTGAATGAGCCATTAAAGAGGAGGCAGAGTATACACGTATATCTATGTATATGTAGAGCTGCGAAGAAGAGGAAAGAGAGCCCGGGCTATATTGGAGCTCGTTCGTCAGCTGCAGCTTCGCGCGCGGCGTATTAGCAATTTGTCAATTAACCTTTTATATGTACATTGGGCTTCTTCGGCGTCTCTCATCGCTATATTCGCTGCCTCACTCGTCCCGGCGCCGCTCTGTTTTGCACCTCGGCCACGTGTATATATATATAGACTCTGCTGCGCTCCTTGAGAGCTGTATTATATAGGTATAGGCAAGGGAGAAAGGCCCGAGACGCATCGAGAGGCTAAACGTGTAATTAATCAGCGACTCGGCTTGATTGCCCGCGAGATATCTGACTGGTTAGAGCTGATTAGAGAAGGTGCTCCCCGGGTATGGGCGGCTCTGTGTACCGGATCGCAATTTCATTTGCGCGGGAGAGGCATTACTCCGATCGATATATGTATGTATAGCCATGGCTGTACACACCAAAGATTTTTTGTTCAATCGAGAGGGAGCGATCGCGATGTGAAAGAGGAAAAACTAATTTTTATGGTGATGATAGGATTGTCGTCCTATAGTTTACGTGGAACATGTGAAGATACGCTTATTTGGCCCGGATGAGAATGTTCTGTACAGTAGCGTGTGTACAGGAAGTTGCACAGAGCCGTGCGATAGGATACAATGTGCTTTTGGAGAACAGAGCGCAACCCATTAGACTTTGAATTGGCTTTTTAGCGTAAAAGCCTCGATTGCGAGTGTCGTGAAACTTTAATGAGATCTACGCCGTGAGATCTGCGCTCCATCTTCTTCCAATCGCAATTATTTTATTAAGCATTATATCCTTTTAAGCATAAATTTATAATTTAAAACGAATTTGCTGGGAAAAATCTGTTCGCGATTATTCGATTCTGCTCTTCTTTGATTCGGTATTCCAGCGAAAAATCGTAATCCACGTTCTCGCGATTAATTGATTTATGAAAATTGAAAGCGATTAATTTGAATTTACACACGAAAAAAAACGCAGAATAAATTAATCTTGACGGAAAAAATACGAGTAATTATGCGAAAACGATTTTCGTTTTGACATTAAGTTTACTAATTGCTAAAGAATAATTCATTCGATTCTGCGTTTCAGAGGAGTCGCGAATAATTTCCAAAGAGTCCACGAAAAACAGACAGCTTTTTCTTATCTTAACCGAGCTTTTTTCTCTCCCGCTGTACGCGCGCTCGTAAAGAAAAAAACATAAAGCGTAGAAATCTTTGCGCGCCGACGCAGGAAACAACGGATTACAAATTTAACTTGAAATTCCTTGTAAAATTCTCTGTACACCGCGTCGATTTGATTAAAACAAAAAAATCTCCCCCCGCAAAATCTACGCTTGCCGAGGGAACGAGTTTCATTTTCCTCCGACTTTCCTACGAGAGAACGCACACAGGGCGAGATACACCCTCGCAGGAAACCGGATATCGATGCCATCCCACAAAAACCATCTATATATAGTATATATACGAAAGGATTCCTGCACCGTAAGATTTTTCATTTAATAGATTCCCCTCTGTCTCTCTCTCCCTTCGGAACAATTTTCTCTATACACACACGTGTCCAACAGGATTATTTCCCTCCTCTTCCTCTCCTCCCAAAAACGAATTCCCCGCGCATTATACACATCGGAACTGCGATCGCAGCAGCAGAAACCTACCCCCCCGTTCCATCCGATTGTTTTTCACTGGCGCTGATTACACGCCCGTCCGAAAATCGTCGTCCCGTGACGCGCATAATCGTCCTCGGCGCACTGCGCTTCGCACACACGGCTATATACATGCGTCGTATCCGCGAAACACATACAGGTATATTATACGTGTAAAGAGAGAACCTCGACGCCCCCCCCCTTCTCCCCCCGACGTGCGGAGCGCGTCGCGCGTCACGGGAATGAAAATTTCACGATATGATACATAAACTAGGAACAGCGCCATCCGTCACCGACAGCAGCCTTTCAGCGCGCCGCGCGCGCGCTGGCGGCGGATAGTCGCGTTGAGCGGCGTGATTCGTTTTGCCTGTCAAAAAGTTTACGGCGCGCTTCGCGCGCGTGCAGGTGTCTCTCTCTCTCTCTCTCTCTCTCGCTCCCTAACCCACTTAGCCGGGACTCGCTATCTTTTTCCCTTCTTTCAAAACATTTCGACGGATACGTGCAGCAGACTCTTTCGCTAAGAGAGAGAAAGGCAGAGAGAGAGTATGAGCGATAGCGCGCGCCGCGCCAAACTTTTATATTTATTTGAGTCCGGAACTCGAGCAAGTTGCGCGTGTATACACTCTTTATTTCTCTCTCGCTCTCTCTTTCGCGGGGGACGGGGGGATAGACGAGGCGGAGAAAAAGTGAAGATGAAATTTTCAAGGGACTCCGCGAGGCGAGCGCAGTTCTTTGTTCCGCGATTTCCCCCGATTTTTTTCTTATTCTTTCCTCGACTCCCTCCCCCCCCCCCCGCTCCCCTCCCGCTCCTTTCCCGACGAGAGAAATAAACTCGAGCCGTATCCAGCGACGGATACATAAACGAGTCGAGTTGCGCGCTTTAAGAGACGCGTGGCATATAAGAGCGTTATTGGCACTTCCCCACCCCGTATATACACATATATATATACACACAAAAACACGCGGGCCGACGCGACGATAGATAGCAGCGCAATAAAATCCGAATCGACGCGCGCGCGCGTTTACATATCTATCTTCGCGTCGACGCGTCGTCCTCCGCGAGGCTATCCGTCAGAGCGTGAAACTTCTGCGCGCGGGACAAATGAGTTCGATTCTCTTTGTCCTCGACGCGAATAAACATCCTCGGACAGCTTCGTTATTTAAACAAATGACGCACCGCCCGTTCGCCCTGCGGCACATGATGTGCGAAGCTTGCGTCGATATACGAATTTGTCGAGAGAGAGAGAAGTGCGAGGTTCATTGCGCAATGCGCGTAATTTATGGCCGGAGGTATACACAGAGTTGGTGCAGATCGCCTTTGCAGAGAGAGAGAGAGAGAGAGAGAGAGAGAGAGAGCAGACTTATGGGGTTGAAAATTTTGCGCGGACTATTTTTGTCGATGTAGATTAATCGTGAAGCGGGGAAAAGGGAGATTTTTGTAAAATATGTGGACTGTATCTTTCGAGCTTTTTGGAAACGACAGAGCCGAAGATCTGCGAGTCTAATAAATAACAATTAAGGGTACCTATAGTCCAAATAGCTTCGATACGAAAATTAAGATAAGAACAAAGGCTGCTCGACTATATCCATAGCCTATATCCGTTAACTTTCCATTATCGCAATAATACTCGCTCGACTTTCGACTGTGTACTATATTATAATACACCAGGCGCAGAAGTCGACAGCAAGAGAGAGAGAGAGTCGCGAAACGTCTTCGATTATCCAAGCGTGTGCCGCATGCATAATCGATAGGGTCGTCGGAGACAAAAGGACTGCTAGGCTCCGTTCGCCGGCAGGAAGCGAGCAAAAGCCGCCGCCGTCGTCGTCGCCGTCTACGCCGTCGTCGTCGTTGCTTTATGAGCCCGGCCTGATCTCCATTAAGAAGTTTCCCGGAATTTTATGCAACGCCCGCAGACGAGAAAGAAGAGTCTCCCGGCTAGACTACACTACGTGCTAGCGCGCGGCGGCGGCGGCGGACGAATAAACGGGGAGCTTTAATGAGGAAGCTTACTTACTGCTTATGCCGCGGGACTCCAGAGCGGAATATTATTCGCGACTGTTCTCTCTCTCTCTCTGTCTCGTCCCTTGCTGCCTGTCTCTCGTTCGCTTTATTCCTAAACTCAATTTCCGACCTGAGGACGTGCCTCTGCGCTGCGTTCGAGAGATTTTTCTCGACGAGCCTGAGTGTGTACGCTGCTCTTATCTATATTCCTTTTTTTGTCCTTTTTCTTTCGTTTTTATCGCGAGAGCCGTCCTTCCCAACGAAAACCAAAAAATGTTTACGCGAGTACATTACACCGCTGTATACGTAGACGCGCGTAATGTGGGTCAAGAACACAGCGGCTCTCGCTCCGGTGTGTATACACGCGAATTATACCGTCGCTGCGTAATCAGTTCGGAAAGTCCAACGGGAGAGAGCGAGAGAGAGAGAGGACTGGCCATTAAAAAGTTTGAGGGCATTACGCCGCTCTATAGCTGCAGCAATGCTTGATGCCAGAAGTGTACCGCCCGAGGACAGAGAAGCTGCCTCTCTCTCGCTCGACTCCGAGTACTTCATATCTGCTCTCTCCCTCTCGCCGTGGCGGAACTTAACTTGTCTCTATTCCTCGCAGACGACGACGCCGTCCTCCTCCTCCTCCCCCTCCTCGCCTGCTCGCTATACGTCTGTATATAGGTATAGGCATTTGCACGGAGGAGCATTTTTGCCGTCGAGATATTTTTTACGCGCGGAGCTACTTTGAAGATGCATTTCTAACTTGCCGCGCCCCCTTACATTTCCGTGGGGTGCGCTTTCTCTCTCTCTCTCTCACTCGCGAGCGCGCGCGCTCTTTTTCGCCCTCTTTCAATTTCCATTTCTTTCCTCAACTTTCTCTCTGTCTCTCTTTCTCTTCCTGGCTCTTTCTCTCTCTCTCTCTCTCTTTCTCTCGCTGCCGCTCAGATCGCCATTAAAAAGTTTCCCTTAAATTATCGAGTAACTTACAATGTTAACAAGAAAGATAGAAAGAAAGTTTATCCGAGCGATATAAAGGGTGTGGAGGGAATGTGTAGATCGATTAAACATCGTCGCTCGCTGCGTAATCCGCAGCGAACGGTTGATCGACGCGAAATTTATGGTATCCCCATAGACTTCGTTCTAATGCAGTGCTTTGTACTTATAAGGATGCTCCAGAGTGGAAAATGTATTTTCGTGATGGATTGTTTATTTTTGCTTTTTATGCTTGGGAGAAACAAGCCGAATACACTCAGCTGGAAGGCTGTTCAAGGATGGAAAGAATATTTTTTTTATTGTAAAGAAAAGTATACGACTTCTCGGATGTATCAGCAATTTTTAATCTAATTTCGCACTAACGCCTTTCTTCAATCGAAATTAGTATGTTATATGCAACGGGTAGGGAAAGGGTTTGTTTATGAAACGAGAGATTCTGTAACGAGTTTTGCGAACAAACCCTTTTATACGTACCAGTCACATACGATATTTTATGTCGCGAATATCTAAAAACAAGCAACGAAGTTGGGATTTTCCGGTTAGAGTGTCATATAAAATAGTTTAATAACTCTTTTAGTAACTTTCTAGTCTAACAAACTGGACTTGGTTCTATTGGTAAAAAACTATAGTTTATTTATTACATACACACAACAATATACACTTATCCGAACTTATACGACGCATTCTGCAGCTATTTTGGTGTAAAACACTGTTTACCCTATTTCAAACACAAGAGGCCATGACAATCTCAGGCCACAAAAACAAAGCTCATTTTTCAAAGAAACGGCAAATTCAAACGACAAAAGCGCCCTCCCCCAGCCCCGCAACAGCGAACGAGAAAGAAATGGCAATCCAAGTGTAATTAGCGCTCCCTTCCCCCGCACCGAGATCTGATTCTCATAAAGCAGCAAACGCTCTTGGCGCGCAGGCAAGGAAAGGAGGCTAAAGGGGGGGCTCGTGAATTGAATATAGAGTTTGGAAGGCAACTCGAGAATATATCGATGAAATAGACGTCGGAATGCCATTAAGTAAATGTTTGCAGCAGCAGCAGCAGCCCGAGTGCGGGACAGACTCGGCAGCTCCATCTTTCCTCCCCGGCATTCCGGGATCCTTGTATTTTTCCAATTCGATTTCGCTCGCTTGCCCTCTTCCTATCGGCAGCTTTGCTCCCCCCCCTTCTCACCCCCCCCCCCCCCTCAGCCTTCGCCATCAGCAACAGCGGTTCGGCAGCTCTCGAAACCAGAATTTATATTCAAATCTCTGTCTCGCGTAAGGTCTCTCGCGCGCTTATATCGCCGAAACGTTTTTCGACGTCGTTCGCGATTCACTTTGAGAGCGTCGCCGCTGGCTGAAATCCACGGGGGGGTATACGACACGCACCCGTCGACAGCTCGACTTTGGGAGGAAAATCCGCGTGTCGAGAGGTTATTACACGGCGAGCGGAGCATGTCTTTCGAATTTCGCTACGGCGCTTTCGGTTTATTACAATTTATTGGCCTTCTTTTTTCCCCTCCACCCGACCTCCCCTCTCGAACGATCAAAAGTTCAGAACGGTATATGGAATATAGGCAGTAGCGAGCAGCGAGTCCGGTCAGGCGCGCAGTTCATGCTTTTTACAAACGAAGCCCGCCGTAGTGAACTATTGAAGAAGTAACGGGCGGTTACGCGCGCGGAATTTGAAATTGAACTCGCGCATTCCGCCGCCGCGTCGGCGAGAAGCTATACTAAGATTCCGGCGCGCGCGCTGTCGAGAGAGCTGTATATATACGCGAGAGAGAGAGAGAGATATATACAGAAAACATACGACCTACATTATATTCGAGAAACGAGGACACTAACGCGAAATTATCGGCTCGCCAGCTAACGCCGTTAGATTCGAGCGTTAAGTCCCGCAATTCATATATATATATATGTATATACATACACACACGCGCGCGCGCAAGCAATGCCGAAACTCGCGCTGCTGCGCGTACGTGCGGTAAGCGGAGCAGCAGCAGCAGCAGCAGCTAACTAATCGACACCGTAAGGGACAAGAAGAAGTCGTTCCGGCCGTTATTCGGGGGGAACCGCCATAACGCTTTCCGCGGCAATTACCGTAAGTCTCTTTATCTCTCTCGGCCCGGCTTCCCACATTCGAAAGCTCGCCGGATCCCGAAAATCATCGCTCCCCCCCCCCCCTCTGCCCCCCGAATTCTTGCGTATATATAGGTAGGTATATCTCTCTAGCGCGTGGATCGTCTCCTATATATATTTTCCTCAACGCCTGTACATTTCTCTCCCAATTTTTCCCGCGGCATAGAGCGCGAGAGGCGAGAAAAAGCCTCGACAATCAGCATAAATCTAGCCTTGACGCGACGCGGCGCGCGCGCTTCGAAGTAAATAGAGAGAGAGAGAGAGGGAGAGGAGAAGGAGAAAAAAAGCAGGATACACAGAGAGGAGAACAACCGCTTGATTAATCGTCAGTTTCGTTTATTATGCGGAAAACTCGCGGCTGCCTTCCCCCGAGATAATTGCTTTAATTTCCGTAAGTTTCCCGAGGTGAGAAGCAGACGACGTGCGCGCAGGAGCGGAGCCAACTCCCCGAGAGAGAGAAAAAGAGAGAGAATGGAAGGAGTTGCACGATGTGGGAGAGGGGCAGCCAAGAGAGAGAGAGAGAGAGAGAATGGGAAAGAGTGAGGGTAACGATAACGAGCTCCGCAGAGGCTGCAGGGCCTCGTAGCGGTACGGGACGATATCGCACCTCTTGGATTTACTAAGGCCAGCCGGAGAGCGAGCTAGAGAGAGAGAGAGAGAGAGAGAGAGAGCTTTACCGTATGTATATAGAAACCAACTTCCGCAAGCCATAGTTGCTCGATGGCGCGAATCCCGTGCGATCGGTGGGATTACTATAGTTTTCCGATAGTCTCTTCCGAGCGAGAGAGAGAGAGAGGGGGGGGGATAGCGGGAGAGAGGGAAAAGGAGGGAAGGCATTAACGTGAAAGTTGGGAAAAGCTTCGAATTTTCCTTTTCCTCTATTTTCGCTCATTTTTTCCACTCTCCTCCGCTGCAGTGTATAAGCGCTGAAAAACGAAGATTGATTTTCTCGACGTCTGTTGGGCTAAGAGAGCGAGAGAGGACGGGGCCAAACTGTTCTTCCTTTCGGATGATGTATAGAGGTGTGTTTACCGGGCACGTAGCCACCTCGCACCTTCCTCCTGGCGATCGGAAGCACCCCCGCTGCGTGTATATATATATGTGTGTCTGCGCCCGTACGCGCCGAGAAGAGAAAATAATAAATATTCTCGCGACGAGGGTATGTATACAGAGTGTGGAGGGGGGGGGGGGTATAGAGCAGCCGATGAAACGAGCTTACTTATTTACCAAAGTCGTCGTCGAAAATGCACTTTCGCCCCTTCTCGGATTTCTGTGCCTCGCCGCCTCTCGGGCCGAGAGCTTAATCTTCGAGGGAAAACTCAGAATTCACCTTTGAATTCAGATATATCTCTCTCTCCGTCGATCCGATTGCATTTACGCAGTAGAGTCGCGGATCGAGAGGATCGTTTAAATAGTGTATAATACAGAACACCGACGGCGAAGGAGGGGGGAGGGGGGAAGTAGACGAGCTAATGAAATAAAGCTCGGAAGCTCACTCTCTTGGGTCAGCGCTTCTTCTTCTTCTTCTTTCTCTTCCTCTTCTGATTAAGAAATAAAGCCCGCCGCTACTTGCGACCGAGTATAGGCGAGAGAGAGAGAGACAGAAAGCCGGCAGTCCACTGCGTGTAAGACGGCCCGTAAAGTTTACCCTCGCGCGGCTCCATCAGAGCCGTATACACGAGAGTCTCTGTATAGAGCCGAGCCTCCGCATAGCGCGGAGTAATTTAATTAGCGCTGCTGCCCGCACAGAGAAAACACAAAGGCGTCCGATGTTAAAGGGCCTTTTCGACGTCTTCCGCGGCGACGCGCCCGTTTCACGGGGAATAACGACGACCGAGTGTATGTGCTACTGCAGCGGAAAGTCTCTCGTCGTCGTCGTCGTCGTCGTCTTCTGATAGTCGAGAATCCAGAGGGTGGGGGAGAAGAGACGTGTACGTCGTCGCGATAACAAGTTCGCCGTTGAATTATAAAGGCGTGTGTGTCTCACCCCAAAGATTGACGACTTTCGCCAGCGAAAATCGCTGCGGATTTTTCCGCTCAACCAGCGCGCAAATCCTCGCGCCTCCCTTTTCACGTATATATACGAGCTTCTAATGACGCAGCCCTTTCGCGGATAAATAAAGCGTAATATATGTATACGCGTGTAACGCTGATCGATCGTCGCGTCGCCCCCTTAAAATTTTTACTGTACCAATGAATTATATCGCAAATACGGCCCTTTAATCGCGTTCGACTTTAACGACGCGGGCATCGCAGCTGCGCGTGTGTACATTATCGACAATGATATAATTCGCTGTTCTTTTTGGATTTCGAAAATTACCGCGGCTATATATGGTCGCGTGTCTAATAGCCCGTCGCTTAATTATCCGACGCACTAAGCCACTCCATGTACACAACGATATATATACATAAAAGCAAAACAGCGAATCGAGCCCGAGGCGCAAAGAGGAAGAGCTTCTGCGCAGCGTTGTACACACTTGCGCTCTACACTCGCGAGATATCGAATGAAATTTAATCGCCTTCCGGATGCAGCACTTGGGACAAAACTGGCGCGGCAAGTTTTTTCCCCCCGACCTCCCCCCCTCCTTCACACGCTTATAGACTCTCGCAAGTTTTCCGCGATATCGGCTAAAGCCTGCGAGCTTCCGGACGACGTATCTCTTTCTCTCTCTCTCGCGACTCACTCCTCTGGGAGGAGGAAGAGAAAGAGACAGGGTTATACAAAGTACACATTGTACGGAGAGCTGCGCAGCTTTCTCTCTCTGGCTCTCGCTGTATATAGAGCATACACGTGTGTGCAGCTCTCGCGTCGTGAGCTGTTTGCCGTTCGGAGTTTAACAAACTTGCCGCGCGCTTGCAGCAGCCCCCCGGAATCGCACCGCAATCAAGTGGCGCTCGCGCGCAGCTATTTCAATTTGCCGGAGATTATTTTCCCCCGCGCGCGGATAGCCTGGGATGTACAGGAGAAGTTGAGAGAGAGAGAGAGAGAGAGAGCCGCTCGACAAACTGCAGTTACGAGAGAGACAGAGAGAGAGAGAGAGGGGGGTAATGCTCATCGAAGAATTACGTTTATCAATTTTCACGGTACGTACACACTGCACGCGCGACTCGAGTGCATTGGATGAACATGTATAAGTTTTTTATTACTTTGGCGGATGAGGATGAGGACGAGGACGTGGTGGAGGTGGAGATGGGGCGAGGCTATACCTATATATTGATGAGGGATAAGTTCGAAAGTCAGAGATCGTCGCGTTACTACTTGAAAAGTAATTTATAGCTCAAATAGCGGGCACGAATGGAAGTAGATAAGCTGAGCGAGGGAGAGAGAGGGAGGGAGAGTCTATAAGACATATTTTAAAGATTGAAATCCCCGTGGTAAGTGGATTGAAATTTACGTCGATCGAAAAATGACTGGCTATGTCCCTGAAGAAAAAAAATTTTCTTCTTTTCTTATAGCCTATATCACTGCAATCTTCCCTCTGGCTTTTCGAATATATAGGCCGCGGCGAATGGGTAATTTTTGTCCGAGAGATCGAAGCTGGAATTACGACTGGTTTACAACGGCTGGATTGCTCCCATCGAGCACTGCATTGAGCCGGTGTGTGTTACATCGGGTGTACGGCTTGGATGAAGTCTCGGAACAAGACGGGACTTTTCGCGCGAGGACACGACTCGCGCGACTTTTTTCTCGTTTGAAAATCGTGCCCCGAACGAGGCGAGCTTTCCATCGAAAGGAAATAATACTTTTGAGAACGACGAAATTGCAGCTTTTAATTTGAAAAAAGACTGCGAGCGCGCATTTCTGCGCGGTAAAATGTACTTTATTTTGTATTTATCTACTTTGCTGTCTCTCTTTCTTCCCGGTCAGAAACGGACTCGATTGACACGAGGCAAGAAACTGCACAGCTACTCGTATATTACTTGACATCTGTCGCTCCGGCAAATATATTACATTGAAATTTCCCATTAAACACACGCACCGATATAACTCAAAGGAAATTTCCTTTTGACAAGCCTTTTGCTCGAAAATGATCATTTCTCTCTCTTTCTCTCTCTCTCGCGGCGAAGCGCCAGAGTTATTTCCCCGCGTAAAGCTTAAAATAGCTTCAATCTACTTTGCACATAAAAGACAAAAGCGAACGGAGAGCAGACACTCCAATTACCGAAACTAATTCTCTCTCGCTCTTTCTCTCCTATTTTTTTTTGCATCAGTCACGAGCCTAAATTTTTCACCTAATACGCCACTCGCACGGATAATCAAAACAAATAGGGAGAGAAAGAAAAAGCGAAAAAAGCTTTCTCGCGCTCGGCTCGAAAATGCGCTCGCGCGTAACTCAATTCTTTCTATCACTGCGCGCGCGCAAGCTTTATGTCGCCTAATAGTCCAATGAAATTTAATTAGGTCAGCTAAGCGCATTCCTGCGCATCGCGGCTAATGGAAAGAGGTAAAATTCGTTTTCATTCCCCGGCAAAATGGCAGCATCGCATGGCGAGGGGGGCGGGCGACTCTCCGCGCACATGTTGTGCATCGATTACGATGGAGTTTTATAGCGCGCTACATTTCCGTCGATAAAATTTCAGCGATCGGGACGCGCCTATACACGAGCGTGTCCGGAAAATTTCGGAAACAACTCGGACGGAAAAGTTGCGTGAAATTTTCTTGAAGGCGCGCCTACCAGACCTGTTTTTTCCCGTTTCTTTTAGGTCATTCTGGAAGAGGAAAAGCTCGCATACATGGCGGATCGTAGGGTATAATATTTTCCGGAGCAAAAACGATTCGCGAAAAGCGAGAAATAATTAAAAAATAAAAATTCATGGATTTTTTTACTCGAAAACTGTGGACTTTTGAAAATATTTCATTAGAACAAAAGCGTCTTAAAATTCATCAGAGAATTCTCTGGAATTTTTTCAGATTTTTCTAAAAACGTTTTTCGAAATTTCGATTTTTTGGATTTTCAAAAAATCAAAAATTGTATCGGATCAGTCTGAAAAAATTTCAGAGCATTCTTTCATGAATTTTAAGACATTTTCGTTCTACTGAAATTTTTATAAAAATCCATAGTTTCAAGAAAATAATGTATGAATTCTCTTTTTGTTAATTATTTCTCGTTTTTTCGAGTCGTTTTTGCTCCGGAAAAGAGTATACCTTACGATCGGCCATGCACGCGAGCTTTTTCTCTTTCAGAATGACTTAAGGAACGAGAAAAACAGGTCTGGTAGGTGTGCCTTCAAGAAAATTTTTTGCAACTTTTCCGTCCGAGTTGTTTCCGAAATTTCCTGGACATGCTCATATACACTCACGTGTTTACGTATATGTACGTATAGTATAATAACACAGGCAGACGTACGGCATTGGCGCGAAAATACGAGTCCGTTTCGTTCGACAAATATTTTACGGGGCCATATAGCGCGCTCCGACGATCTTTTCCGACTGAACGACCCGCGCTTTTCCGCGAGTGCGGCCGCCGCGCGTGTCCCTACATCATCATCAAGTGTATATCCGTATATACATCCGCACGTCCCGCGACGATTATTAATCGCGAGTGGCGCGCAATTTTTCCCCCATTTTTCGCCTCATCATAACGCAGTTACACCGCCCCTACCGAGCACTTGTTCAAAGAGCACAGGCTTGAATTATACTTTCCCGGGGTGTGTATACGCGCATTCGGCGCGGTCAAACGGTAATGTAATTTTTAATCATCAAACAGCTACTATACTTCCCGCACGCCCCTTTGAATACGTATTCGGCTGACGGTGTGCTCGCGAGAGCTGCGGGAATTCATATTTAACTTATGTTTTCGACTAGTATTATATACTTTTCGGCGAATCTACATTTATAATGCATTAAACTTTCGGTGAGGCGGCTGCGTAGCGCGCGATACGCCATGAATTTTCGCGATATTTTCCCGTTGTCGGCCACAGGCTCACTAAACAATTTTCCAGCCGCGCAAAATACATGCAAATACGAGCGGCACTACTGGTAGGATACGCGCAGAGAGAGTATTATAATGTATACCCACGGCTTTGAGTGTAGACTGGGAGGAGGATAAAAAATTACGAAATACGCGGGAGTATATAAATTTAATTGGACGTTGAAGAGTAATAATCCTCTCTCGGTCTCCCCCCTCCCTCCCGCAGAGGAATCAATTATAAATAAAAAATTCTTCGCGGGAGGTATATTAACCTACTTCCATTATGGAATAGCTTTATTCTTTTATAATAAACCTACGAGTGAAATGAAATTGCTCGAATCCGAACCAGATCTCTCTCTCTCTCTCTCTCTCTCTCTCTCTCTCTCTCTCTCTCTCTCTCTCTCTCTCTTTCTCTCTTTCTTTCTCTCTCTTTGAATGACGAGGAAACGGCGTTAGTGCGCGCGAAAGGGTTTTTCCTTGTGAAATCAGATTACGTCTTTTATGCAAAGGGATGGAAAAAAAGGAGAGAAGGGAAAGAATGAAAAGTGAAAATAATAAAAAGATTACCTCCTACTCGGTCGGTACGGCTACGCTGGTGGTGTGCAAATCACCCGATTATAGAAGATAATACTTGCGCGGGTGTGTGTAATAATTTACAGCTCAAAAATTAATAAATAATATTTCTCAACTCGAGAAACTTTTCGAGAAAAAGAAGAATTGTTGCAGTGTAATTTCGATAACGCATATATATATATCGAATCTCATATCACCATCCTCCGAAAAATCCTCATATTTCACGGACCTAATCGAATTTTCCCCTAACGAAGAAGCCACACTCCTCCCCACCCCAAAAAATTCCATCGGGCGTTTGTTATATACGCCACGCGACGAGCCAAACTTTCCGAAAAGATCAACCTCCCCTCCCCCCTCTCCCCTTCCACGAAGCTTTAAAATCCTCTCGGTGCTCTTCGAAAAAGCTCGTGCAGCTCCCAGAGAGAAAAAGCGAGAGGGGTAACCCGATCCCCAACTCTCAATTTTCGCGCCAATTTCCTCTCCAGCACACCCCACCACCCCCACTCCCCACACCGTCATATCCAATCGTGCACTCCCAGCAGCAGCAGCAGCAGCAGCGGCGTAGCGCAGCCCACTTCAATTCGGGCGTAAACGTCGATTATCCTAGCGCTCCGAGAGCTCCTTCTCTCCCCGGAAACAAAAGCCCCGCCGTCAGTCAAGCTCGCACGCATCCGCCAACACCCGCACACACCCTCGCGCGTGTGTGCCCGCCTATATACATACGTGTACTCGTGGGCGACGCGCTATACCTATACGTAGCCGTAGGTCCACATGCAGCGGAATGAGACTGCCGCACAGAGGCTGGAGGATAGGGCATTACAGCCGATCCTCGTGAAATTATTCATTCGCGCACAGGGACAGGCGGCGGCGGCATGAAAGTTGCAGAGCGCGGCGGGGGCGGCGGCGGCGCGACGCGGTCCAGAGGGCCGTCGCTCTCTGTCAGTCTGTCGTAAAATTGCGCGCGACTGTATGGAAGACACGCAGACAGTAAAAGTCGAAGGGAACGGGCGCCTCTTCCCGCGAGAGGGAAGGGAGAGTCTGGAGCGGCGGCTCTGCTGCTGGTATAACAGCGACAAAAGCTCCGCCGCCGCCGCCGAGGGGGGGTATTATTGCACTGTAAAGTGCCGGCTACTGGCTGCTGCTGCTGCTGCTGCTGCTGCTCTCGGCTTTAAGCGACCGAATTTACGCAACTGTCGAGGCCATTGCTGCCGCTACTGCTGTATACTCTCTTTTGCACGGAGGGTGGTGTGTGTTGCGCGACGAGGGCGAGCGCGTGGCAGACTGCGTTTGCTCTCTGTGTTTGTTTTACTCTTGGGGCTCTGGTTCTGGGCGAGCGCGAGCGCTTGGATGTGTGCTTGCGCGGGAATTAAAGAGCGTGCTTTGGAAAGGTATACGGCGAAACAGTAGTCGGCTAACGGTATTTAGAGGATAAAACCCTTTCGCGAGGGAGGGGGAGGGGGTGGGGGGATAACGTATCAGTCGGCGCCGATTAGCGGCTCGGAATGTACACGCGCGCTTTTCGACGACGACGACTCGAGGGAATTTTGAATTTTCCGGATTTTCGAGAAAGAAACTTGTTGGACATGCCCGACGGAGAATTTATTCTTCTTCGACGCTCGCTTTTATGATTTTGGGGAAGGGCTGTTTTCCAGGATATTTCTTTAGGTACTTCGTCGTATTTTTGGAGCAGCCACTACAGTACTTCCGCCCTGCGCGAGAGAACCTTTTTTTGTTTATTTATTACAGTGCATTTAAGCCGAATAAAAATAAAAATAAAAATAGCGAGAGAACCTCTTTTTTGCGTTCATTTATTACAGGCCATTTGAACCAAACGAAAATGGTTGGCTCGAATTTTCGGGCTAACACCGGGGCAACTATCTGCAGAAAATTTTATTTCTACGGGAAAAAATTTAATTTTTTCCGCGAATTTACGGTTGAGTAAAAGTGAACGTTAATATTTAAAAACAATCTTAGCTGAGGTAGTGCAGCTCCTACGTCCGACGAATGCATATGGTAAAAATTTCAGAAGGGTCGCGCTCGAGTAGTTTTCGAGGGAAAAAAACCGACCCGGAAAGAAGAAAAAAAGAAGTGGTTTTGAGGAAAAACGCGCTCAAAGTTTGAATTTCATAAGACGGCGCGGAGGCGAGCGCTCGAATAAAATAGAAAATTTATGCTTTATGCAACCCGGATCTTGATGAAATTTGGGGGCACAATATTTTTGGAAGTGATTTACTGTGGGAATTCACTAGAAAGCAATTTTTTCCCAAATTTCCTTTCTTTTTTTTATATCTACTCCGCGACAGAATCGACGAGCAACTGGTTATTACCTTGTCATCAAATCGATCCGTGTATCGTCACCCGCTTTCCCATACCACTAATGAATACTCCTTCACACGCCCCAAAAATTTTCTCATTTCACGTGCGTTTTCCATCTCAATTTCGTGAGCTCCCTCGCGCGCGTCGCCCTGCGCGCGCTCAATTCAATATTCACCTTCTCCTCGGCAGTCGCTATGCTTACGTATATATATATATATGCGTCTCGATTGAGAGCGCGGCAACGATCAAAGGCGCGGAGGACTACATTGAGGAAAATCCCTTCGAGGAAAAGCTCCTCGGAGAAACGTACAAGGGAGAGGAGGTATATAGCGAGAGAGCCGAAAAAAGAGCCCCCGCAGACTCTCTGTACTTCTGAAACAAGTGGAAAAAGAGGGAAAGAAAATTCGCATAAGCCGACTCTGCGCTCGACGGGAGAGCAACAGGAAGGTGGCAAACGTCTCGTGAAAATGTCCCTTCTACGTCGCACCCCCCACCCCCCCTCCCTCCTGGAAAAATATGGCGCGAACGTCTGGTTCCCATTGTCTCGGCGCGTTGTGTGCAACGTCCATATGCAAGCCGGAGTATATGCGATATATATATATATAGCAACGGATGGGGTAGAATTTTATGCTCGGCGAGCGACACCCGTCGCCCTATACCATACTCCGCGCGCGCAGTTATATCGCGCGCCGGAACGCATACGTATACCTGTATATATAGACCGACCTCCTTATTACACCTTTTGCTATACATATACCTATACGCGTTCCCTCCACGTGTGTACAGCCTTTCTTTTCTCTCTGCTCGCGACACACCTGCGGAGGAGGAGGAGGGAAAAAAAGGAGCAGCGCGTGATTCGCCGAGTCTACTGTGCAAGACGCCGCGCGGGAGAGAAATGAGGAGGTCAGCGCTTTTCTGTATTATTATACACGTGGAGAGGCTTTTTCGTTATTATTTAACGCGCACGTGTATAACGAGGCTGTACGCGCAGCTGTCGAATGAATTCCAGACGCGGTTCGTTGATACAAACGAGTGTTATACGTATTATGTATACTGCTTCTCAAAGACGAAGAGAAGCAGAGAGACATGTATATATATGTATATACGCAGGTAGCAACGAGACCGAGGAAAAAAAGTGCCTCTCTCTCTCTCGTCGCCCGCACTATACGCGCACTTGTAAGTATTCGCGTATAGCGAGAGAACTATTGTCGCGGAGAGAGAAAGAGTGCGAGAGAGGGGAAAGAGGAAGTAGGAATAAAACGGAGAGCGACAGCGGTAATAATAAGCGGGCGCGCACTCCCTCTCTCCCTCACTCGCTAAAGCAGGGAGGAAGTGGGAATCCTTGTTTTCGCTTCTCTCTCTCGCTCTCTCTGCCTCCCTCCCGCGGGATCCAAAACGTTATTAAAGAGAAAAGTTTTCTTTTAGCCGCTCTCGCGTATACTATTTCCTCGTGGCTTCATCTCCTCCTCGCCGCAGCTCGTTTTGTTTACAAGCTTTTTCAAAAGAAGAGCGAAGAATGGATGTCATGTATAACTCAACGGGAAAGCTCTCCTCTTTGTTTTCCGGTAGTATAAAGGAGAGCGAGAGAGAGAGAGAGAGGCCCAGGAGAGGGGGGGAGGGAAGAGACAAGAGGAGGGAAAGAGAGACAGAGCGTGTATCTGCCTCTCGGTTTACTTTATTCGTTTTCGGAGGAGCCCACGAGAGAGAGAGAGAGAGAGAGAGCGGCGGAAAAAGCGGGTCGAGCGGAAAGTAATATCGGCGCAGTGTATGTGTGTGTGTGTACTCGACGTCCTTGCGAGAGAGAGAGAGAGAGAGTACAGGAGGAAAAAAAAGCTCATTGAGAGAAAGACGAGGGGGGAGGGCTGTGTGCGCACACAAAGAGCTTTTTTCATGAACTTTCGGTTTTATCGATGATCGAAGGAAAGAGGCATGATCGAACGAGCTGCCGCGCATATATATAAAGGCCGAGGCAGTTTGGCCGCTATTTTAGTCGGGAATGAGAATCAATGGGATGTGGGGATAGAAATCGACTGATGCTCTGCTCTCGACGAGTTGATCAGCCAGAGAAGTAGGAGGCTGAGGAATCGACAAGCCAGAGGAGCGTCGTTACGATATTTTGCGAGGCATGGAATTTACAGCCTGTAATCCACCTACATCCCTAGAAAGCAACTTTATTTTAATTCGTATTCTAGTGCACCTCTGTAATTTTAAGAAGAACATTAAATTTATAATCGACAAAAATAGTAATAAAAATAATTTATTTTTCGTACGGCAATGCGAACGTTGACATTCTTAAATATTGTGTCTTTTAATAAACCAATTTAACAGTTCATTTACATCTAGTTCAACAACTAGATCACGGTAAATATTTAACGTAGATACATCGTTTAGCCTTTGCCGTGACATTGTAGACCTCAGGTAGATTACTGTTAAAAATTTTACAATCAATCCGAGGTATCGGATTCCGTACCTCTCAATATTGAGGTATGGTTTCATTGTACGGAGTATCCCTTATGAGAATAAGTCGATAGCAACGATTCGTCAGACGCAAAGAACTGCAATTCTTGGATGAGAATATAGAATTTAATTGGCACAGTTCGAGCCATCTGTGCATTAATTTATCGAGCCCCTGATTTGGATTAATACTAGCCATATAGGCAAACCGCAATGACGTCATAACAGATTGAAAAATCTCGATCGATACATCGATCGAACATTTTCGTCTCGATCGCTCGCTCAATTTGTATTAACGGCTCGATATTATGCCGTTGATACGTATCCCCTCTCGAATTGACGGATACACCACGGCCGCGACGATTTTCACAGCGCAATTAAGCCGCCAACGGCTCATCAATCAATCGGCGACTTTTTTCTCTCCCCCCCCCCCCTCCCTACCCCTTGTTTCGTGCATTTTCGCTTTCATAAGCGTAAAAGCTCCACTTCTCGCGTTTATTTTTTTTCACGCGGCACATCCACGAAAATTTCGGGATTAAATATATAACTGCTATCTTCCGCTCGAGTAGAGAAGGACAATGACAAATAGCGCCGCGGTATACGACTGCGTGTATTAAACATTTTACAAAACACATCGCGGCAAGCGCGCCGGTTCGGTCTACGATACATGTACAGCGTATATAGCAGTTTTGCCACTATAAAAACATTGAAAGATTTATGGGCTCTCGGAAACTCTTTTCGCGCAAATTCAATTTTCCTACCCCGGCGCGCGCAGGAGAAGTTTAACCCATGATCTCGACACATTAATCCACGCGCACTCTTCCGCCGTCATGTAGCGCTATTTCTAGACGTACCGGCGCACGTACAAGTGGTCGCAATTTTATTCATCCGAATTTTTTTTTTTCGCGTCTCTATTGTTTTGCGCGCGTATATACAGCGGAGCCTCGCGGGAGAGACGCGCGCTCGTATTAAAGAAATTTATCACCAATGCATTGTGTTTCAGGAATATAGGATGGAAAAGAAATGTAAATAGAATATTTCAAGGCGGAAATGTAAATAATTATTAGTATCCTCGACGCGGTAATCTTTGCCCGAAAATTCGCGTAGACCTCGAGTTGAGAATTCCATTGGACTGGAATTGCTTTAAAAAGGCCCCAGTGGCGCGTTCCTGAATAATCCGTCCAACACTCGCATGCGAAATTTCACTTGTTTAACTCGCACTGAAATGCATATTGCATTGTAATGGCAGACTTAGACGCGTTAACAGAGCACCGAAATTGCAGCTCTCGCGCTTAAATTTTCATAAAATTAACTTTTCCGGACTCCCCTGCCAAAGTACTGTCGCGTTAAATGATGTTTGTTAATACATTACAATTTTTCTTTAATTGCCTACGTCACATGAATTAATCGTCAACGACGTAACTATATAATTTCCAGTAAGACGTGCGCGAGCAAAATTAAATTTTACAGATTTCAATCAGCTCAACAATCATTTGACTCACCGTATGCACTGTCAGCGCATAAACTTTTTCGAATTACCCACGCAATTCCACATATACTACAAGAGAAATAACTACGACCATCCCGACATCTTTTTCCACCTGTACCACGCAGCATTTAACAAAACAGTCGGCGTATTAAAAATCCGCAGCAATAAACGAAGTACACACCCCTTAAATTTTAATCTAAAACATAAAGCCTGCCTTTGAGCTCTGACGAAAAAGCAATAGCGAAACTTACATACATACAGCTTATATAGACGAGCAAAGCGTTGCCTTATTCAATGAGTTATGAGGCGCGCGCGGGCCGTCGCGCCGCGCATCAGGCTATCCTGATTTGCAAGGGAAAGAAGAAATAGCGGCGGGGGGGGGGGGAGGCCACGAAAAGTTTGCGGCGTGCCTCGAGTTCCGAGCGCCGACGAGACTCTCGCGCGGCTCTCCCGCCGAGAAAACTACTCGTTTATTTACGAGACCCGAAAGATGCGCCAAGACGCCGTAAACTCGACAAACGATGCTCGCCTCTCCGATGCCAGAATGCGAAACGATGATGCCACTGGCACTGCACCGCTAGGAATTGTTCTCCGCCTCCGTACAACGGACGTGTAATACGAGCGTCCGACTCTGGTTGCGCGGAAAAGTTAATTACAATAAGTTTTTTTTTTGTTTTTCTTTTTTTTTGTCGATCGTTCGTTCGCTCTGTGTAAGCGCGACGCTTAATTGAAAAAGTTGCCGAAAGCGCAGCCTGACGGAAAATTAAGTACTTTTGTTGGTTAACGCGGGCGCGCAGTGTTCGCCGGTAGAAGTACGAATAATTGATGTGGACTACTACTGGAAACTATGCGGGTGAGGACAATAAGAAATATTCTCGCTTTTGGTCCTGTTTCTCAAAATAGCACGTGTGTGTACCCTATTGAATCGCCGTGTTAATTTAACTTGCTGCATTGTGTGGCACCAATTAAAAAGAACGTAAACGCGTATTTCAATCAGTTTTTGAGTTGCTTATAAAATTGATATAGGTCAGTTAGTGTTGTACTACCCAGATATTCGTGCTTTCCTCATTTTGTCAACATTTATAATGTATCGAGCACAGTTTAAACGGCGCTTTTATGCGCTCATTAAAAAGCTCATCGATTCGGACCACCGTTACCTATCTTTACGAGCTTAAAAATACCTCGTAACTTGCTCTACCACAATACATTATTCCGCTATTTCCAACTTATTAAAGAATGCGCTTTCATCGTCAGGTACGAAAGATGCGATAATTTTTTCATTATTACACCATTGTGATTCCCGTAAAACAATGCCTTTACAACTGACTTTCAAATAGCACGGAGTTCTATATATATACTCCAGAGTTGTAACTTTCAAATATACCAACAATTAACTATACGTATAGCTTCGGCTTCCACAGTTCCTACCGAGGGCTATTATTCCCGCTGAATACGTCGACTCTGTGAATGCTTAATGGAAATTCAACATTGTGAGTCGTAGCTTGCAGTCATCGCTTTACTTACATAATTGACTCGAGGGGCTAATCAATTCATTTTCCAATAAGATCCACACTCGACGACCGCGTGCTCGGCGCTGTCCATTGTACGCGATTCACCATAGAAATCCTCTCCCTCTCTCTCTCTCTCTCTCTTTCTCTCTTTCATCAAGAAATATATATTTAATTGAAATATCACTTCGCTCGAGTAAAACTGCCGTATATAGCATAATAATCGTAATTCTCGATCGACGAAATAATTTTCCTATGCGCAACAATGATTTCCCGCACACGCGCGTCCAACATCGCTCTTCGAAATAGTTCATCTCCAACGTACACCTATACACACCATCCTCGCGCTGGAAACATTTCCAGCGCGGCAGCAGCTCACACACACACACTGCACATATATAGGAAAAAGCGAGCTCTTCGTTTTCAGCAACACTGCACACGGATAATCTCTTGTCCGCGTGTTAAATGGAAATTTCGATTCGACGTCGAGCAAAAAGCGCCGGGGACCGCAGAGCGCGTTGCAGTCGACGCCGAAAAGTCCGTGTGCAATTCGCACACGTGTGTCCGTCCGTCTGTGTGTATGGACTGCGCACACGGCAGTACGACGAGAGAGAGAGAGAGAGAGAGAGGTATACTTATGTTCCCCGCGCGGCGGTCAGTCAATGCGCGACCGAGGCAATCTATCAGCGTTGTCAAAGTGGCAAACGCAGCTCGGCGAGAGAGAGAGAGAGAGAGCCGAGCTGACTATTCCCACGAGCTTATCGCTAAAGCGTGAACATCCAACGAGATTATCAGGGATTCGGAGGAACGTCCGTAGGATCGCGGGAGATCGTCAATCTAAATCGAAACTGAAATCGAAACAGAATCTCGGACGGTCGCGCTGAGAGAGAGAGAGAGAGAAAGGGAGCTGGTGGACTGCGACGACGCCTAGAGACGGCGGGGGTGGGGAGGGGGGAGGGTAAGCGTAGTATAATCAATTAAATCAACGCCTCCGCGGGAGAGGACGAGAGAGCGAGATCTGAAATTTGAGCGCACCTATCGCGCCGAAGGGACGAGCGAAGGCAGTAACTGCGATGTACCGGACTTGCTAACGAAGAGTAATACATTTCATTGAGCCGGACCGACGAGAATTCATTTATCTGGGTCACGTGCGCTTAACACTGAAAACTTATTTCGATCGCTTTGCGCGATCTGTGTGTGTGTGTGTCGTTATTTTAGTTTATACTGTACGATTGCTCGCAGCTTCATCTTCTTCTTCTCTCAATCTTCATTCGTGTCCGATCATTGGCATCGAGGGGGAGGGGGGTGGCTGACAGTCGATTGACAATACGTTATCGTTACGCGTTTTATACGCGATCGCAGCTCGTATAAACGCAGCGATCGAGAGAAAACTCAATGTACACACCGAGGCGAGTGAAGAATGTATTATACGTTTATCCGTATATAGCGCGGCAGCGATTCCGCGCGAGCAATCCAGTCTCTTGCGCATCAGCCATAGATTCAGAAACGCGGCTTGTCGGTAAACTCGTGCGCCGGGAAAAATTCACGAGAGAGCGATCGCTCATGCCGAAAGAGAGGCTTAGCCTATTTCGCGCGCGGCCACGGTGTATATATCTGTGGCTTGCAGGAAGAACCACTTAAGTGACTTTTTGTGAAAAATTTTTTTATGTCGAATTCGAGGTGCTCTTAGTACTCATTTTCATTGGACAATAGTAAGATTACTGAATTGCACAAATATTTTAAATTCTAGCCGATTGCATAATCACTTATAAGTTATAACTGCGTCTCTCGTAAAAATGTTACCGCAGAATCACTTAAGTGCACTCAAGTGCAATTACACCATTGGAAAGGGCATGAGTTAAGCTTAAAAAAGATGCCCCGCCCGAATTGTTTTAATTGCAAATTGCATTAATTACGAGCCATCAAAGAGAGTGACCGCAATAAGCACTTAAATGCAAAGTTCTCGCAGAACCACTTAATTTGTTTAGCCGAGTAATTTGTTTAGCTTGCGCGTCGAGAAAAAAATTATTTACAAATGTAATATACTGCGGTTGTATTCGTATTAGATACGTAATGAAATGAGCCAATACTTAGATCTTTTCTCTGACATTTCGATCTTACGTATTACTCTTAACATTGAAATCGCTTTTTCTCGAAAACACGAAAAAGTCACTTAAGTGGTTCTTCCTGTAAGCCACAGATATATAGGTATATATTAAACGTATATATAGGCGCGGCGAGCTTGAGAATTATAAGGCTCTCCCGTTTCCGGAGAGAGTTTAGGTGTATAGATATACAAACTCGGTAAGAAGCTCTTGCGAGACAGAGAGAGAGAGAGGGAAAAAAGCGAGCCTCTCGCAAGCCCCGAGGATATCCCCGCAAATATATTTCACATTTATTTCCTCGGCGGAGCGCGCGCGCGTGCGCGAGCGGGATTTCGGAGCGTTGGATTTCACATCGCGTTTTATTCAGACCTTATTCATTCAGTGGAATTTGCGGGAACGCACATTCGTATATAGATATACGTATCCGCTGCGCGAGGAGGCTCGGGGTACGCAGCAGAGGACGAGGTGCAGAGAGAAAGAAAATGCGAAAACTAAATAGAGGGCGCGCGCAAGGGATGGAGAAGGCTGAACCGAATGTAAATGGCTGGTAGGAGGAGGGATCTCTCTCAAAGTCCTTTGACCTTTAAAAAACATCGCGCAATCGAAATGAAGTCGGAATAACTGAAAGTAAAAGAAGTCTCTCTCTCTCTCTCTCTTGAGCGCGGCCGCGCGCACGTTTGGGCGTTTGGAATCGATGCCTCCCTCCTTCTCTCTCTATCCCCCCTCCCTGTGCAAGCCGCAGAGCAGAGCATAGCCAGAGAGAGGCTTTCCCTCTGGCGGAAACGCAATTCGCCGGATATAGAGAGAAAGACGAGAAGCGGATGCATAAAGACGACTAGAGGAGAATGCCGTGCCATTACATTTCCGACTAATTGCGCAGTCGGATGCGCCTAACGATGAGGTTCTCTCTCCCTCTCTCTCTTTGGACTCTGCGGCACACAAAAGCATTGCGGCGAGATAGAGGAGTCGCATTATATCGTCAGCAAGCGCGCGGTTGATTGCGTGGGAAAGAATCACCAGAGAGGCTGCTGCTGCTGCTGCCGCCACGGCATCCAAGATTTAATTCTCTGCGGCCCTGCAGTGTATTATAGAGCCGCATCGATAGGAAATCGAGTGGAGGAGGGAGGGGGAGGGGGTACAATGCGATTTGCATGGGAACTCGAAACATGTGAGATGATCTCTGGAGAGAGAGAGAGAGAAATTCTGGGATTTGCCAGTCTGGAAAATCCGGGGATTACGATTACTCTCCGCCGCTCTCTGCACCCCCCTCCCCTCCCGCTCTAGCCCGAGAGAGAGAGAGAGACACATATCGATTGGACTCTCTCTCTCTTCTCTTTTTCTCGCCTGACTCTGCATCAGCGCGCGCGAGAGAAAGCGGTCTATCGCGCGAGATTCGCGACGGCGGCGACGACGACGGAGGACAAATGAAAGCTCGCGCGCGGCGCCGCGCGAGCTTTTACAGCCCGCATTTCGCGGCCGCAGGGTCTGATAAGCGCGCGGTATAGGACTACGTGTGAAAATGTGTCCCGAGGGGAGAAAAAAGGTATATAAACGGCATCGGCCAGCGGCTTTCTTTATTACATACGTATACGACCAGTTCTCTTAGAAAAATGCACTTTTCGGGGGTCCAGAAATCGAAAATTTTTTTTCAAAGCTAGAGTTGTCGGATCAATCAGACTTCCTTATATAAGCTAAAAGATAGCCAAAAATGCAGAGGAACATGGGAACATAGGAAATGTAGAAAAAAATTCTTTTTTCAGATGGTTAACCCTATAATAACCCGTTAACATGGGGAGGTATATGGAGAAAAAAAAGAAAATCGGTTATTCGGATTTTTACTTTATTTTATTTTTTTTAAACGGAGGTAACTTTTGATCAGAGCATTGAATCTGGGCATACTTTGTTTTCCAATTAAAGCTCTTTTGTTGTACTTTATTTTACTGCAATTTGAAATTTTATTTGTGCCTCGGGAACATTCGTAATTGTTATTATTTCAGTATTTTGACGCATTAATTTTTCATTAATGGCTCAGAAATATGGTTATACCCGTAACTTTTCTCGTATTCCTCTGCACTTTTCACTATCATTCGGCTTACAGAAGACAGTCCCATCGGTCCGAAACCTCCAACTTTAAAAACAAATTTTCGATTTCTGGACCCCAGGAAAAGTGCATTTTTCCAGGAAAATCGGTCGCATTCGCGGCGAGAGACGCAAGTACAATCCCCCGAAGAAGACCACAGCGTCTCCAACGATCGCGCGTGCGTGACCCCCGCCGCGTGTAATTCGCGACCCGCCGACGATACACAATGAAGCTTAATCCTCCTGCTAAAGAATCTCCGCGCGCACCACGTTATACACGTATAGTTAGACGCTTTGGAGACCGAACAAAGCGCGCGGCGCGGTATACAGCAGCAGTATGCGCCGCGTCAGCGGCATCAGCAGCCCCGCGAGTTCTTTCATTATTGTACACCGGCGTGTCTCTGCAGTTGAGGAAAACATCTCAGCGGCAGAGCAGAAGCTCCCAGGACAAGATCGTTAGGGAAGTTAGGCTACAATGGCAAATGCAGTTTGCTGACAGTTCTCCCCGGGCGCCAAGTCTCTCTCTCGCTCTCTCGCTCTCATTGTTGTGTGCCGCCCCGTCGACGGCGATATATACTTTGTATGCCTGCGAGAGAGAGAGAGTGAGAGACTGAGAGCCCGCGTTATCTCCTGCCAGCTGACTAAGACGTAGCGTAGACCAAGTTCCATACATATATGTATAGCAAGTGCCAAGAGAGAGAGAGAGAGAGAGAACAGGGGTAAGCAATACACTATCGCAACGATATGGCTGTACCGGGTCCCATCTAATTCCGCCGTACAGCGACGACTATACTGCGCTACGTGACTTTCGCGCAGCTTTCGCTATATATACAGAATCGTCTCGACGCCGAGAGGTGAGGACGACGAGAGGGACGGACGGAGAGACGAGAAAAAAAAATGCCGAAGAACCTCGATGAATTAACTCGGATGCGTGTGCGCGTAATAGACGGGAAGGGGGGGAGCTGCGGGGACGGGGGTATAGGGGAGGAAATCAGGTGGGAACGATTGTCCGCGCGCGCGCTCGCGCGCAGCCTTTAAAATTCACAGCTGCGCGATATTATCTCAGGAGAGGCAATGAAATTAGCCGGCTATTGAAATTGAATTATTTCGAGGCTGCAGTGCACTGCCTCGTCGCGGGGCCTCGCGCGCTGCATACAAAGCGTCTCTGCTATACGCGGATATATATACCGGCACTCCCCACCCCATACTCCGCGTACGCGCCGTATAGCGTTATACTGTATGCGTATATGTATATATCCATACGTATGTACATGGATATATATATACGTATACGTGTATACGCTCAGCATCGGCATTCCCGTCGTTAATTAGATATAGTCGTCGGCGAGGGAGGCGCGTATAGAGCCGCGATAATTACGACTCGCGCGTGCAACTCCCGCAATCGTATCGCTCTATGTCTACGTGTATATATATATACAAGCGAGTTCGCGGGATTATTATTCTTCTCTTTTGCGCGCAAAGATATGCGCGCGAGCGCGACTGATTAGCGAGCTCCACGCGAGCGAGTGCGCGAATTGTAATGCGATTTTCTTTGCGGCTGCAGCGGGCGACGACTCTGACATCGCGATTGGATTATATAATATACAGTCGGTGCGTTGCGGATCTATACGTATACGTCGAATTTCAATGAAAAAATGCACTTTTCTTTGGTCTAGAAATCGAAAAAGTTTTTTTAAAGCTAGAGGTTTCGGGACCGATTGGCCTTTCTTCTGTGAGTCGAAAGATAGTCAAAATTGCAGAGGAAACATGGGAAGAATTAGTAGTAACCATATTTCTTAGCCATTTTACGCTTTTTTTACAGAAAATGGATGCGTCAAAACACTGCAATAATAACAACTGCCAATGTTTCCGAGGCATCAATAAAATTTCGAACAACACTATATAAAGTATTACAAAAGAACTTTAATTTAAAAAAAAATATGCCAAGTTTCGATGCTCTGATCAAATGTTATGTCCATTTAAAAAAAAAAATAATAATAAAAATCCGAATAGTCAATTTTTTCTTTCTCCTCCATATGCCTCCCCATGTTAAATTCTCATATGCTATACTTCGCATGTTCCTCGGCATTTTCCATCATCTTTTGGCTTTCAGAAGAAAGTCCCATTGGTCCGAAACCTCTAGCTTAAAAAATTTTTTTGCGAATTCTAGACCAAAGAAAAGTGCATTTATTTTTTGAAAGTCGACATATACGTATATCGAAGTGCAGAGCTGCGCGGAGGGTTTCATTGATTTTTGTGTATATAATACGTCTAATATATATACGTGTATATGTATATATATATGTGCCAGGCTTTGTGCGTTTAACGATGATATTCATCGAGCTCGATAACACTTGACTTGTAGCACCACTATAGTCGTATCTATACTGCTCGGTATTACATGAGCGAGCGGTTATCCAGCTCGGACAGTTCAATTACCGAGCACCGAGGGACACGTTCCTTTATTGCAGATCAAGTTGGCTGCCGTCTCTCTCTCTCTCTCTCTCTCTCTCTCTCTCTCTCTCTCTCTCTCTCTCTCGCTCTCTCTCTGGCACCCGGATTATTTCAATCGTAAATCTCGTGGACGCGACGTGTCTTCCGATTCACTATATATCTTTTTATCGCGCCTTACGCCGCTGCTTTGTCGCCTGTCTCTCCGCGTGTGTACTTGTCTCCGGACTACTACTGATGGCCGCGAGCGAGCGACGAGAGAGCGAAAAAACGTCAGGTTATTCGATTGACGCTTGGCTACTGCCCGGTGTATAGAATAATTTATTGCTGCAATACGAGTGTTATTCAAATTTTATGGTATGAGTGTTTTTTTTTATGAAAAGCTGATTCTTAGTGGCATCACGTGTAATTTGATAATCGGTCCGCTTCTAATGCTTGTTCCACTTTTCCGTATTTCGGGAATTTCCCCCGCACGCCTACGCATGACAAACGTTCGCGTGTGGCTGCTTTAGATGTCCTCGTCTTATCGAATTAGATTTATCTGTATTGTTCGTTATCTCGGACTCGGCTCATTATTTCATTAAGAATACTATTCTCGCCGTGCATAAGAAATTTTGGTTACTGTTCATTTATTACGATTACAATAACACTTAATTACATAATAAAACTTGTACGTTTATTAACAAGTTCAATGTTCGTCATTCAAAAAACGAATAGACTGCGGTAATTCGAGCTTGGAAATTAAAAATTTTCGAAAAATAATAATAAATTCAAAAATATATCTGTCCATCCATGCAGGTACAAAAAAATGCTTACAATACCAGAAGCAGCTAAATAAACGAGCGAGAAGCAGAATATACGCGAAATGCGCGCGAAACTTTGACCCACTAAATCTCGAAGAAGCCCCGGCCGAGGAAAAAATTCGCGGGACACCCTGTCAACCCGGGGAACATATTGTCCACAATTACGCCCACATTTATACACTTTTTTGCTGCCGCGTCTCCGCGCATAGAGCGAAATCATAGCCCCGCACACGTATACACACGCGCAACTATCACAATTCACGCCGTGCGGAGGGATCGCATTAGGGAAGCCGAGGGTGATTCTATCTCTGCATCACGTATACGCGCAGCCGCTCTCGTACACGTACACGCAGTCCTGCGCGCAATATCTAAACACACCTCGGCTTTCTCTTTCCCTCTCTTCCCCGGAGAAAATATGGCAAACTCGCGGCCGAGCTAATCGTTAATCACCCGGTGAAAATTACATTTTCGTGGATAGCCATATAGCGCGCTTTCCTTCTTTTTTTCCTCTTTCCTCCGACGCCACCGCCGCCACGGCGGCGCGGCTTCCTCCCTTTCTTCGGATATCTGCGCGCATATTAATCTTGTCGGGATTTTGAATTCCCCGCGGCGAGTTTTATTGCCGGCCCCGCGAGAACCGTATCAATCATCGGACGTTAACGAGCGCGCGCGCGGCGTATCTCGCCGCGGCTAGTTAGGCATCGGGAAACTTGGGCCAATCGTTTCGCGCTTTATTTCCAAAAGCGTCCGTCGTACTCCCAAAGTATTTTTTAAGATCAGCGTGGGAGGGGGAGGGGGGGGGTGTAACGCCGAGGGAAAAGAGGCGGCAGCGCCCCATAAATAGGGAAAAGACTGCGGCGAATGGATATTCGACTGCAGTATAGCTGCCCGCGCTGTGTGTGTATATATATATAGGTGCAGTAAGGGTTTTGTATGCAAAGTCTACGCTAGCCTGAATTCATCGTTGAAAACGAGAGCGGGAGAGAGGGAACGGTTATGTAAATTTCGAAATTCTCCACGAGCCGAAATCCTATCCACTTCTCTCTCTCTCTCTCTCACTCTCCCTTACTAACGCGTGCGCGCGCGGGGCTTCAGATTAATGCCTCTCGACGCGCTACGCCGACGATTCGCCTCCGGGCGCGGCGCGCAGCTAAGAAATAGCGCGAATAATCTCTTTTCCTGCGCGCAACCCCTCCCCCCCCCCCCCACACCTTCTCTCTAAGCGCGTCTATACGGTATACACATCTCGGGAGCGAACGAGAGAGAGAGAGAGCTTAATTCCAAAGATTATATGGACCGATTCGTTTCGGGCGCGCGGGGGTGAGTTTATCTTGGCGGAGTGCGCTGGGGCTCAAAGGCTGCGGCAATCAGTTTATACCCGATTAGCGCTGAAAGCTAGTTCGGTACGCAAGAGCTGCCTCTGCCGCGCCTCCATTTCCCGACTCTCTCCTCTTGTATATATAATTGATCTAGCTTCGAGAGGCGGACCACCCCCCCCCCCTCCGCAGCCCCTTATTTTTCCCTCTCTCACCCACAGCCACCCCCTCTTACCTTGATTGTCATTAATATTCGTTAATCGAGGACGAGTAGGGGCGCTGCGCAGTCTCCGCGCGTCAAAGTTTCGAAAAGTTGGTATAATTCACAGGGCGTATAGGCGAGGGAGAGGGAAAGCTCGAACTTGAAGGCACGCCTGAAGAGGCACTTGTACTACTCGTTGTCGCGTTCGCTCGTCACAAAGGGGGAGATGCCTGTCGTCGTCGTCGTCGTCGTCGAGGCTGCTTCTCTAAACGAATTTCCTCTCTCTCTCTCTCACTCTCTATCTCGTAGATGCGGCTGCGATGCTGCAGCTCCGCGGATCTCTCGTCGACAATCGGGAGACGAACTTTTGATTTTCCTCTCGAGCCAACGCTCGCGCGCTAATTGCCAGTGTCTCCCGAGCAATTTTCAAGCTTGACGAGTGCAGTGCGCGACGGCTGCTGCAGCCCGCGCGGAAAAGAGCCTCCGCCGCTGCTTCGGATTCGCCGATTGACTTCTAGGGGTGGTTAATTGGGATTTTGCGTGGGAAATTAAGTTTGGCGGGTGTTCCCTTGGATGGGGATTCGGTAGGGAAAAATTTGTCGGCTTTCATTTGGGTATGAACGAAAATTGGTAATTTCTGGAATGAATGCTTTGAACTGAAAATTCTGGATCGCTCCGCAGAGGATGCAAGCGAACGTATTGGGTTGGAATAATAAACAGTACGTATATTTGCCACTGCGTAAATGTAACATTTATTTTTGGCGTGATTTATGACAATAGATATACACGGATTAATAATAGTTTTTTTAAATATACAAAAATGAATTGACTGTATTGACAGGACTGTGTAGTGAAAATACATCAAAGCCGCTTTTTGTTCCGCGCTTACACTCCCATTCTCGCACGCGAAGACGCTCGTTTTCTTATACATTATATAGGTACACCACGTATATCCTGACCCTCTCGCTCTCTGCCTCATTTTTCTCTCGGGGCCGTCACGCGCGCCGCTGCGCCGCCTCGCGGGAGAGCTATATATATATATATATGCCGCGGAGAGAGGATGGAGGGCGTCCGAAAATTTTAGTGCGCTCTCCCTCGCCGCGCCGGAGCGAGATCGGGAGGTGGGGGTGAGGGGGACGGCGGCAGAGGGAAGAAAAAAAAATCAAAAGAACAGGAGAGCTTGATCGATGACAGGCGCACTGACTCGTAAAAGTCAAGCGAGAAGAGGAGAGCGCACACACACACACACGACGAGAGGCGAATGGAAATAAGTTCTTCGGGTAGAAACGAGGAGGGGATGGGGGGAGATAACGCGTACGCGTGTGATTCGTAAGCGGGAGACGTAAGTTTAGTTTTGAGAGACTGCTCTTTTCTTCATTTTCTGTTTTTTTTGTCATACATATACTTTCGGACACCCCGCGCGCGCCTTGCCGCCTCTATTATCGTACAATAATACATAGATTTTCGTTTTGTTTACTTTTTATTCTTGTTTCTTTATAATATACGCAATACGAAGCTTACAGCGTCTCTCGTCCGCTCCGTTACAGAGACGCATTACAATTTTTTTCTTCGTCACCCCCCCCCCCCTTCAGCCGACGACTATACGTCATTCTTTTACGCACTGGCGAAGCGTTCGTACAATCGCTTAACGACTATTATACTTATTTACAATATTTTTTGATTGAAAGTATATATATATATACGAGCAATGTATGCTTGTTGCGGTGCTTTCCTCGTACGCGTGTACCGCGATTACAATAGCGCCGAAAATTTACAAAAGAGAGTGTACGGCGAAAAGTCGCCCCTTAGACTATCACAATTGCGAATACACAGTTTCTTAATTCATATTTTTTTTTACTTTTATATATAATATGTATAGCGACTGAAAACGCAAAGTCTCTTTGGAACTCTTGGCTTTTTGTTTCGAAAAATCGGCGCGCATTTCGCTACGCTCTTGCACACGTATAATACGCGGACGCGCACGTGGCTTATACATCTTGAAATATATTTGGCACGAGAACATCTCGGGGTCGCAGGTGCGCAATACCAACGGCCGTCAGAAAAAAGGAGGAAGGGATGGAGGGGGGGGGGAGGGAGAAAAAAGAAGGCGAACGCGCGAGAATCGCCCTTTTAAAATCTTATTGGTGTATAATACATCGTTCCCAGCGATATATGTAGTTATGTGTATATATATATTTTGGCGTGTGTGTATGTAACATTTTCACGGGGGGGCTTGTGTCGTTCGTTATCTTGAAATGCGTTGCACGCGCGCTGCCGTTATTGTTGCCGAGCAAAAGAATCGTCGAGAGTAAAAAAGAAAAATGAAAAAATAAAAATTTATCGCTGCGCGTTTCGCCGAGGTTTTTGCCTCTTCTCTTTTTTTTTGTTTGTTGTTGCACCGATGACTGATTATCGGTATGAGCGTATATCTATATATATGTGACGAGTTGCTGCCGGTGTGCACGAGGTAAGAAACCGCGTACTTTTTTTCGCGATAACGAGGCCTTATACACGCGGCAACTGCGCCGCGCCTCATTACTAATACGGAATTTATCGCTCTCGTGTCGGTATATATATACATATACGCTGTTTACGTATGGCCTATTCAATAATAAATTTATGGAATTACCGTGAATATACATGTATACCTATATGAGATACGCGTAGTGTCGGAATACAATACGAACCGTACTGATTAGTAAGGATCACAGCCATAGCTTTGAATACGAAATTTCAGTTCGTATTTTTTAAAGACCTGTTCACAATTATATAACGTCATATATTATATGTATATTATAGGTATATGTTAATTAATCATATAAAGATTCGGTTATTTCCTGCTCTCCAAATTTTCCCGGATTCAATCCCTCGCAGTTTTACAGTTAGTCGCGCGCGCTTTTGTATAATACGTGCATTTCACACATAATATACCTATACATTCTTCCCTACCGCTCTTTTTACGCTACGTTTTCTCCGACTACAGACACGCACACAAGCGCATATACCGACCGATTTCGACGCGGAGTTTCCCGGCAGTTGTACGATGGAAAAATCGATGATCGCGCGCCCTCTTTCTCTCCTCTCTCGCCTTTTCGAAGAATTTCAAAAGAGGCGAAAGAGCTCACCCGAGCCTTTCCCGCGCCGAAAAAATCGTCCTCGAGCCGAGTCGAGCGAAAATCCCTCGTCTCTCCGCGATAAAGGAACAAAAAAAAAGCCGTATCGCGCTTTTAATAACCGTTCACCCCAACCCCCCTCGTCACCCTCGAGAAGCCAAAAAGAGAAGAAAGACGAGAAAAAAAAAGGATCCAATCGCGTACGCGGCTGAACTTGAAATCCATTTAATAAGGGCGAGGGATGAAAAATAAGCAGGAAAAAAAACGCGACAACTCAATGCCCCTTCATTCCGAGCGCAAATCCCGCCGAAAACTGAATGCGTAATTTAATCGTTTTCCGCGCGCGCGCGGAGCGTTTGCGTGTAATCGATAATACGGCTCTCCGCGAGCTCGCTTCTACGAATTTTTCTTTTCCTCATAACCCCTCGAAGAGCACCGCGTACACACATAAAGGCCCGGCGCGCGCCTACACACTCGCGTCGCTGGAAAAAGCTCGAGGACAGACGACATCGGTTCTACCCTAGGTATATACGATCCTATACCTATATAGCACAACGTACTCCGCTACTCGAATCTATACGTCGTCGAGAAGTCGCACACACGCATGCACACAGAGAAGCCCACAGGCGAAGAGCCGTCCACTTTACGTCGCTCGAAACAGCGCGTCGCGAAACGACGGCAAAAAGTCCGTAGGAATCGAGGATGAGGGGTGGGGGGGGGGGAGGGGTGAGGGGGAGAGAGCAAAGAAAGAAGAAAAGCGAATGATCGATCGAGATGTCTCTTTTATTATTCCGAGTCCCCGCTGTAAAAACGCCCGGCTCTGACGAGGGTGGAAACGCCGAAGTGAGGGTGGTGGTGGTGGTGGTAGTCCTCCCCGAGCGTTATCTATCTATATATATACGGACGCGAGGACTATCCGCGCAAGCCATTCGAGATATCTTTATTATTTTCTCTCGCAGGCTCCCGATATTGTTTCGTGGGTCAGCTGGCGGAAGAATTTACGGACGCGCTTGTTCGAGTGCCCCTCGCCACCCCCCCCCCCCTTCCGTACACAGCGGAGCTTTCGGAGCTTTGCTTGTGCACGTGCGTGCTTGTGTGTGCGTTGTTGCGAGCCCCTCGACGACTTTATATACACATAATGTATATACATTTACGTTAACGTGTCTATCGTGTGTATACATAACGTACATCGTAAGTTATGCATTATATTGTACATATATATATATATTACGAAAAAGTGACTAGAGACCCGTGCGTGCAGCCGACGAAGATTGTGAGATTTTTTGTTTTATTTCATTTTTTCTGCTCTGAGAGAAAAGACTCGAAGGAAGCGTGCATCGTTGGGTCTAAGCTACGGCTAAGTAGTTAGGAGGGACCGTGATATCGGACGTTATACTTTGACTTAAATCATCCCTAGGTCGAGAGGCTAAGCTACGAGTCGAAAAGTGAGGACACAGAGTTATAGCGTACGCAAGACCGTATATATCTATATATATATATCTGCTTAGCGACTACACGCGACTATTTATTTATGTATAATACTCTCTAATGCTACGCTGCGTTGCGCTTAAGCCGAGGATTATTTAGTTAAGAAGCGGCCTTTACTTACGGCTCTATACCCCGGCGGCTCTACACTACTGCCTCTGGAAGCGAGAAAACTTTTGCTCTTTCGCGCTCAGTTTGTCTAAACGTGCGGGGGAGGGGAGAGGGGGGTAAGCCTGCGCTAAGCTCTACTTTCTCCAAACTTTCGGGGAAAAATAATCAAAGCCAGATTATCGATTTGCTCGTTTCTAACTCTCCTGCAGCAGCGCGCGCGCACATACACCGTATGTGTACACGCTATATGTATATACCTATAGGTACATCGATTCGTTGAATTTTGATCGTTACAGCGATTTTGATGGGGCGCACATCCAGAGCCTATACTGCCACCGAAGAATCTAATCGTGCGCGGGCTATTATCTATACATATACGATTCTTTCGTAAGGGGGGGTGTATTCGCGCAAGCTATACGACTATCACTGACGCGGAATGCACATTATTATTATTATTTTTTCTTTTCATATATACTACAATGCTGATGGAGACATTCGAGGCTATTTCTATGTACGACGTCTAAACGACCTGCAGGGCAGAGCTGCTTCTGCGAGGGCAGAAAAATCTAAACATCGATATTACACTCCCTCAACGAAAGTTGAGAGAGAGAATAATAATTAATAGCATTTCTATTATAGGCGCCGATTCTTCGGAATCCGACAATCAGCGATTAAGAGCCGAATTGGGATATATCCTCCCCCGCGAGAGAAGAGCACCGGACCACAGCTCGTTGATTCTCGGAGTGAAGAATGCGTTTTTTCTCTCCTTGTTTTAAACCCTGTTACGTGCCAGCTCACTCGCACAAAAAATAGATCGAGTCCAACTTTTCTTACGGTATTCAATAGATGTATATATATATTTATTTATTTATTTATTTATTTATTTATTCATTTATATAATATACGCTGCACTATTAAAGTTTCTGCTTTCATTAGATTTTTCGATAAACCGCATTTTCTTCCTCTCCTCGATATTCCCTATTATATTTATTATCTGTTTATTTATCTGTCGCGCGCGAAAACACCTCTATATATTTGTAGATAGGACTAACGCCTCGCAGGGAAGGACATGTATATATATATCTTTCTCGTCTATTTCATTTATTTATACTTCATCTGTTTATTGATTCAAATCTTATTTAATTCTTACCTAGCTCTCTTTGGCACTAACAACTATGTATAGACATATTGTAGACTGCGTCGATGCGTCGCGAAGCGGAGAAAAAACGACATCTTACACAACGAATTCCTCGATATATCTATAATAAATCCTGCTGTCGATTATTTGCTTACCAACGGCTATACCTGCTTTTGAATGTCATTTGATTAGGTTATTAATGCGCTCTACGCCCATACAGCCATAGCTTTGATTTAACGATGATCGCTCTGATGAATTTTTTATTTATTTATTTAATATTTTTTTTATTAAATCTCGAAAAGGTGAAGTGCGTACGCATACGCTGAAAAAAGTGTTCGCGTTTCGAGGACAGTCGCTCGTTCGTTCGATTTACGTATATCAAAGTATACACGCTTCTATATACTCGGAATTTCTCGTGCGTGTGTACACTATATCGTCCAAATGAACCGTCGTACAATTAAAAAATCGATCGGGGAGCATACGAAAAACAACGAGGTAAACAAGGATAACGCGCGCGCAATACTCGGCATTCCAAAAGCGTCTCTTTCTCTCTCTTTCACGCTCCGCAGCGCTGATTTCGCGAGTCTCGATGAAAGGACGCTTTTATAAAAACGAGAATCGTCGGGCGCATCGATGCAATCATCGCGCGGTCGTTATTTTCCACGCTCCTTTTCATGCAGCTGTCTGCATATAGCATAAAAGCGCTGTAAATCCGAGAGAGAGAGAGAGAGAGAGAGCTCTTGTAAGCGAATTCGAAAAGCATCGCAAAGTACATAATGTGCGCATATACTTATATGCGTGTGAGTGTGTGTAATGTGTATCGGTTCTACTTTTACGGCATAGCCCCGTCTCGACAACGATCGGTAATGAAAAGTAAATACAACGTCATGGGTGTGTTTGCGTGTCTGTTTGTGTTGGCGGCATTAGAGTGGACAGGAGACCCTCTTCGTACTACTCGATAGCAAAAATAAATGTGTCGCGACCCATATACATATATATATATAGATACGTATGTTAGACACAGATTGCCCTATTCACATGTGCAATAATCCCGAGCAAGAGATTCGTCGCACGTATGAATGTGTATATATATATGTATATGCTGTATTGTTATCATATCTATGTACGTATAGAATGTATATGTATATATCCAAGAAATTTCGGAAACAACTCGGACGGAAAAGTTGCAAAAAATTTTCTTGAAGGCACACCTACCCAGACATATTTTTTCTCGTTCTTTAGGTCATTCTGAAAGAGAAAAAGCTCGCGTACATGGCCGATCGTAGGGTATACTTTTTCCCGAGGCAAAAATGACTCGAAAAACGAGAAATCATTGAAAAAAAAAGAAAGTTCATAGATTTTTTTTCTCGAAAACTATGGAGTTTTGAAAATATTTCATTAGAACAAAAATGTCTTAAAATTCATGAAAGAATGCTCTGAAGTTTTTTTCAGATTTTTTAAGGACGTTTTACGAAATTTCGATTTTTTTTTGACTTTCGAAAAATCAAAAATTTTATCGGATCAATCCGAAAAATTTTCATTCATTCTTTCGCGAATTTTAAAACATTTTTGTTTTCACGAAATTTTTATAAAAGTCCACGGTTTTCGAAAAAAAAATCTATGAATTCTCTTTGTTAATTATTTTATCGATTTTTCGAGTCGTTTTTGCTTCCGAAAAGGTATACCCTAAGATTGGCCGTGTATGCGAGTTTTTTTTCTTTCAGAATGATCTAAGGAACGAGAAAAAACAGGTCTGGTAGGTGTGCCCTTAAGAAAACTTTTCGTCCGAGTTGTTTCCGAAATTTCCTGGATTTACACATGTATACGTGATGTAGCCTTGCCGTTGCACGCCTCGCACGTTTATACAATAATATGCTCGATAGACTTAATTTTTTAGATTCAACGTTTCATACGTGCGCGGCATCATCCTCGTACAGACGAATTATCATGAGCTTGCAGAATAATCGCATGTACATTCAATGCATTTATACACGGAGACTTGTGCGGACTGCAAAAAACTTACGAGCTAATACTTTGGTAAAGATTCGGCACGACTTTGGCGTACGTTGCGCTCGGGCCGTATATATATAATACATATACGCCTCTCGTGTCGTCATGCGCTGTTCAAAATTTTTTTCTTCTTTTCTTCGGAATATTATCCCGCGCTCATCGAATAATCGTTTCGGAACAAACGGAGCGAAGAGAAACGAAATCGGAGAGCAGCGGATTATTCGATAAGCGAAATTCGCGAATAAATTTGTCGTCAGCTCTGTCGTGTATCTTTGGCACTATTCCCAATATATACCACGGCTCGTTCGCGCTTTTCTTTCCTTTTTTCTCTTTTTCTCGCGCGCACGAGAGCCCCTATTTGTCGTATTAAAATCTATTATGGACGTTTTGCTCTGTCACGGGGTGCCTCCCCCTCCTTGCGAGTGCGTATGTGGCGCGACGAAAACAGCGACATAAAGATGAGAAATCCGTTACACACAGCACTGCAGCTACGGCAATGAATCCTAGAAGTATTAAAACCAACACATCGATTGAGATACTCATTTGGACAGAAAAATATATGTATACGCTCGTACGATATCTCAGTATAAAATCCGATGTAAAAAAAGTCTTGCGCGCGACGTACAATCCCGACGCGACGCACCAGCTGCTGCTGCTGCTGCTGCTGCGCGTCTGTGTCTCGCAGCTGTGTACGAAGAGCCCCCCCCCCCCTCCCAGGAAAAAAAAACGATGTAAAGCTCGGCCCGACGCGCAGAGCTTCGTACACGCGTCTCTCGTCTCGCGGCGGAATCTATACGCACATATACCTATATATACACGGATGGACGTGAAATTCGCGAGCGACGTTTGCGCGCGCATCGAAAGAGTTATATTATCGCTTTTCGAGGCAGCTGCCTGCGCGCGCCCCTTTGACTACGTGAATCGCTGGTAATCCCCGGACTCGGCTGGCGGAGGAGGTGTGGACGACGGGCACTAGGTGGGATTCGGGTCCTCGTAGGCCTTCTCGTAATCTCGCCGGCGTATCACCGCGAAGTGCGTCATCTGGAAGCTGTTGGTCTTCTTGCAGCCGCGCTCGAGGGTCCCGGTCATGCTGTAGCCCATGTTGAAGTCGCTCGACGAGACGTTCGACGTCAGGTACAGCTGCGGCAGAGAAACAGAGAGAGCCGTGGATGATATATAATGACCGAAAAGCTCTCGGGACGCGACGAGCTTTTTTTCGCTCGGGCTATGTATAGGTGCACACACGTGCGCGTGTCTCGCCAAACTCGGAGTTGTTCCACTTGCACGTGTATGGGATTCATGCTTGGGCTTGCAGGACACGGAAAGCAAAAAGGGAAATGCTGTGCGCGTTTGCGTGTGGTACACTGAGAGAAAAGGTCGCGTATGCTGTGATCGAGAGTGATGTACTCGATTTCGAAACAGTTTGTTCGTTAGTCGTGTGCGCGAATGAATATACTTTTTGGACGTACCAACGAATTTTTATTTTTTCGTAATTATTCATTTACTTCCCTGGTGGAAACTTAACGATAAATTAGCTAATGTATCGTTAAGTTTCTACCAGGGTTACTTTTGCATGAGTTGGAAAAATAAGAAAACCGAAAAGGTCGTAGATTTAAAAGTCTTAACTATGGGGTACAGTATATTTTTTTCTAGATTGTAATTGCAAGAATACTTATACTTAGAAAATAGACTGAATGGGTATATAATGAAATCCCATTTTACTTCTGATTTTTCGAGAGAAAGCGACTGTTTTAGTTGAAATGTGAATAAAATATATTTTAATAATTTGTTAAAAGAAAATACAAAGGACTTGTTAGCCACTTACCTAAATAACACTGATACATGCAACATTTCAAATCTCATGCGTTAGTTAGCTTCACATCGGGACCAAGTGTGGTGTGTAGTTATAACAAGTAGCCGTACAAAAGAAAGTAACGTAATTGATGCTTCTACTTAAAATTAAACGTTTAAGAAAGTTCTTCATGTATTATTAAACTGAAGTGCAAAGTAATCGATACACAATCTAATCAAATTAAAAAATTCGAATACATTTCGAACAAAATATTCTACGACCAAAATCACAAAAATTACTGCATTACATACTAAGTAAAATTCAATTCAATCAATGCCACTGTACGCAACACCGTAATTTTTACTAAACATTCTATCCAATATTTCATCCCCCCAAAAAAAAGAACATCAAGTTTGATCAGTGCTCAGCTCGTAATAATTTTTATTACAGCATTTCTCTCTCACTCGGCGCAGTATCTCACCGAGACACATCCGAATAAAGCTCGCTAAAAAAAAAAGGAAGAAAAAAAAAGAAAATATTGCGGAGAGTGACATTGATATAGCTGATGCAGCGCATGCAAAAAACATTTCCCGACGCATCGGCTCGCAAAAAAAAAGAGCGCGCTGCGAAACAAGGAGAATCTTGCTCGCGCGCCCGGTATTCGATGACGCAGGCCGTGCACTCCGCGCATCAGAAAAAAAGCTCTCTATCTCTCTGTGACGCTTTTCTTCCGCGCGTCTCGCGGTCCAATTAGCGCGATATCCACTGCGCCCTCGGCAATTTCGAAATAAACGTACACGTACGTGTATACTCCGTATATATAATGCACAAACGCGAAAATGCGAAAGCGCAGCGGGACGACTCGCCCTGTTCATTTCAAACCGCGCACATAGCGGAGCAGACCGAATTCAATATAACTGCGCGGACCGACTGCACTATACTCTCCTCGAGTCCCGAGCAAATAGAAGAGACGAGAGCCGAGGCAAAGAAAATGCGCCGAGTGTCTCTCGTTGTGCGGAGACAGCGTGCGGCCACTGCACAAGCTACAAGGCCGTCCGCTGTGTCTATATCTCGCGGTGGTGCTGGTGCACGCGAGAGCCGAAACAAAAAGTGAGAGAGAAGAAAAAAAAAAGTGGAAAACGACAGCGGGTCAGCGGAGCACGAGGTTCCCTCCAAGAAACATCCCCGGAGAAGCTTTCGCTTCTCTCTCTCTCTCTCTTTATATTTCGAGGGCGCGCTGCCGTGCACTCTTTTCAATTGCGACGCGCGGCATTTGCCTGTACGCGCGGCGCTACGTGCTATTGCACTGCGGCGGAAGGGACTCGCTCGCGCGAGAGATTTACGACGACTAATTGAAAGCCCCGGCGCTGCGACGCTACGATATGTAACGCCGAGAGAGATCCCCGGCAATTCGTACGTCCAGCGAGGAACTGCGTGGAATTTCCCGTGTAAGTGTGTCTCTCTCTCTCTCTCTCTTACTCTTGACTCCGAGAGCGCGGGAAATTCGAACTTGGCTCCGCCGCCACCGCGGGAGGAGAGCTTTCCCTCGTAATCTCTCGGCGAATTCTAATTGCCCGGACTTATCTACGGTAAACATACACGTCGCGCGTTGTTTTTTTTTCTTTCTCCTCGTCGCGCGTGTCGCGGACACAATGGCAGGGAAAATAAAAAACAACAACATCTCTTTCCCTCTCTCTCTGTCTCTCTCTCTCTGTGTTTCTCGTGCGAAGAATAGAGGTCAAGCTTTTCCGCCTAGTTAATGCATAAACGCTTGTTGGCGCGCGCAGGAAGAAAGTTCCTCGCAACGCGCGCTCGCGCACTCGAGAGCCTCGAAACAATAGAGCCCCGCGTTTTTCTGCAACACTACTCGTGCAGAGAGAGACCGAGAGAGAGAGAGAGGAGGAAGAAAAAAAAATGGTACACACGAGTTTAAGTAAACTCTTCTGCTGGCCAAAGCGCACATCAGCGAGAGCGGGAGAGACTATGTGTAACATGTAGCGGGAGAGTCATAACGGAGAGCCGGCATAGAAGCGGAGCGCAAGGGGCTGCGAGCGGGATATATAATAGGTACGGGAGAGGAGGGCCGCAAGCTCAACTATATACGTATATACATCTGGAGAGAGAGAGAGAGAGAAGGGAAGGGGAGGAAACTCGAGAGGATTGTCCCGGCATAATCGAGTCTCGCCTGACCCATTAAAGCCGTTATAAGCTCGTCGGCCCCCGCGGCTGCTCCACTATACGCACATATATATCTATATACAGAAGCGTTCTCCGAACTTGCTTTGAAGAAAAGCATAGCTATACGCGGCGGCGAGAGGCAGGCTGCCGCTGTACTACTATACACAGTTTATCGAGCTTGCGCGCAAGCTCCGCTGCGGTGCGGTGCGCGAGAGCGCGCAAGAGGGTGAAAAAAGAGAGGGAATCACGTCTCTCGCGTCTTACCTTGAAGTCGGCGTCGGTGGCCATCCTCTTGAAGGAGCCGATGATGTAGAGCGTCCCCGTGCCCGTGTCCACCATCTTCGCCTGCGTGCTCTGCCTGAAAGCAGAAAGCGAGAGAGACTGACGAGAGATGACAATGCGCCTGCACACTTACTTCCCTCTCGTTAACCCCTTGTATATACGTATATATATATGTGTATATATAGACGCCCGATGCGGCGAAATGAAAAGCTCTCCGCGCGCGCGCGCGCGCTCGCCCTAACGAAGTATATAGCGTCATTTCACGCGAGTGAGCAAAATATAGGGGACCGAGTTGTAAGTGTGGCTGTGTGTGTGTGTGTGCGACAAGACTTTATCCCCTCTTGGAGAGAAAAGTTTTCGCCGTGAGGGCGGGGGAGGGAGAGACCGGGAAGGAGAATCCCGAGACGCCAGAAGGAGAGAAAGTGGATATTCTCTCTATACAGTTGCATACTTTTGAATTCGAGTCAACCCGCATCGCTTCCTCTCCGCGAGTGGAGAGCTTTCAACTCCTCGCCCCTTCTCCTTTCAAAGATTTCTCTCTCTCTCTCTCTCTCTCTCTCTATCGCTCGCTCGCGCTCTCCTAATGCGGACATTGTTGAAAAAGTCGAGTGCAGTGTACCCGGCGTGAATGAGGATTTCGAAATAAAGCAAAGCCAATTCAACCCTGCGCTACTGCAAGCTCGCGCGCTCGAATATATCCCGAAAGCTCTGCCGTCGCCGCCGCCGCCGCTGAGCACAAAGGAACGGACGCGCGACATTCCGACCGAACGATCGGACTAATAGCGACTCGACTTTTGCATATATAGAGCCCGAGAGAGAGAGAAAGAGAGAAAGAGCCGTGAAAGACGAGCTGAAAGAGCTGCAATTACGGCTTCTCGCTCCTTTGAACTTTCTTTCTCTCTGTTTCTATATATCCATCTATATATCTATCTCTCTCTGTCGACCTCTTCGACCCCGACTCTAACAAATTCATTTCGAGCACAGAATGTTTATACCTCTCTCTCTCGGTTTTTACATCGAAATTCGGCGAGACGCTGATGGAGTGCGTGGCGCGCCCCGTATGTTTATATATGCACACGTATAAGCCCTGGCAATACGTCCGACCGGGACAAACGATGCCTCGTCAAGTTTTTGCTCTCCTACTTCTTTATACTTTCGCGCGCGCGCGCGCGATGTATATACGTGCGGATGAAAATAAAAAAAAAATGTACGAGGCAGCGGGAGCGACGCTGTATGTATATTGCAACCGGGAAAAACTTTCGCGACGTTTTTAATTAAACATGGAAATCCCGCGGGCAGGGAAATTAAAAGCGCTTTTTCCGCGCATCGGGTATGATTGTATAAAATGTTTTTCTCTCCGCGACTTTTTGCCAGGTGGATCTCGAAGCTTCGATCCTCGCTGGGCGGGTGTTATATACGTAAAGACGATTTGGCCGCGTTCGAGTGTGCGTTTCGTTTCGTCGGGCTTTAGTATTACAGACGTTGTAGTAAACAATGTTCGCGGGATTTTCGATTTCTCTTCGAGATCGAATGAAGGATCGTCGCGAGAATTATAATCGGCGGGTAGAGTTTGTCGGATAAGACTGGCGTTAGACGGAGTAAGGAATAAAGGCGAAGTCGCGAGAGGGAATTCCCTGCGGAGGTCTTTCTCGGCCGCGGGAGTTCCACTTTCGACTTTCAACTCGCAGCGAGCTTGGAATTTGCACTTGTCTCATCAAAGCAATTCCGCGTTTCAACAAAGCGATCGTGAAATTTTAATCTGGCTCTTCCAATTCTAATAATTTTACGGCATTCAGCCGGTAATTGAATACACGAATTCGCAATTCGTTGAATTCGAATACTGTGCTATTTTTTTGTTTACAATTGTCGCGATCGTCGCTCGAAAACGGCGCAAATGAGCACAAGTACAGCGTCGAACGATTGGCATAATCCACTGCGCAGCGCTAGCCACAAATCAGCTGTATGTTAATCATCTCTCGCGCTATACTTCTAAAATAATACGAACCACATTTACGCCGAATTAATCTATCTGCACGTCGACCGTCAGTTCCAATTCGACGTTCGATCGACGCGTGTGCGCGCACATTCCGTCGAAAAGTCAAAGTCGAGTAAATGTATCGAAACGATATCCGAGCGAGCCGCAAAGCTCGTTTGAGCTCGCTGTACTCCGTCGAAACAAAATAAAAAAAAAACAGCTGACTGAGCAACCGGCGCATCAAGCAGACGTGTGCACAGGCATTTCCCATCAGTATTCCAGCGTCAAGGAGATTCCTCCCCCCCACCGGAAACTCGCAAATGAGAAAGGAACTCTCGCGACGATACGGGCTCCTTTGAAGAACGAGTTTACCCTGCATAGGCGAGTATATATACGTTCCCGAGAAGGAGAAACACAAGCGACCGAGAGAGAGAGAGAAAGAGCCGAGCCAAAGGACAATTAGCCCGTTACAGATGAGCCGAGAGTATCTCAAAGTCTTGGCATAGCATTATACGGAAACTCGCGTCGAGCGGGACGAAAGTCTAATCAAGTATGCGGGGGGGGACACACAAGTCGAAAGCGTGTGTGCAGCGCAGCCCTTTCTCTTATTCTCCGCACTGCGCGCGGTGTGTGTGTGTGCCACTGTGTGTTTTGCGCGCTGTATATACAGTACAGGGAAAATGAGGTGCGGAGGATGCGAGAAACCGGCTTTGTTCCTCCGAACTTTGCTCGCTCGCTTTCGAGGAAGACGGCGAGAGAGAGAGAGAGAGGCTTTGCCACCCGAATCGAAAAGTACTTGGCAAGAGTTCGCAGCTTTCATCCGATATCCGTTCCTTCAAAAAAAGAAAAAAAAAAGTGGGAGGATAGAGGGTGAGCTCTTCTTGCCTTTCACTCTTCTGTACGGGCCGCAGTCGAGCCTTTTCCCGAGCCAATTTCGGGCCTCGGCTCCCCCGTCCCGAGACGCTATCTGCATGCGCAAAGAGCCGACTGATATCGTCGAGCTCAGACGGAGTCTGACCTCGTTGCCGGCGCGCGAAGAGCTTATAATTGCATGGAATTTCGGGACGGGCGCAGCTGCGGCTCTCGGGTGCGAAAGAAGAATCGAATTAACATTTTTACGAGGGCTGGTGGGTTATTATACTTATTATTTGAGTAGGGATTCTTCCTACGCGATATATCGGCGCGTATAGAAATGAAAGTGTATATGCGCACGTGGGGAGGGGTTGGGGGGGGGGGAGGAATCTGTAGAATGAATTCAGTTTTTGGGATTGGAAAATTTTAAATAAAAATGTGCTACCGCGTATGCTACACTTTTCGAGGCACTTTATTCTGGTTATTATACGGGAACAGCAGACGGAAATCGGAGGAATAAAATTTTTGCATAAATATAGTACATCTGTATATACATTTAAAATACATTTACGTACGAAGTGTATGCAAATTTTAAAAGTCGATGTCTCGCTCGCCTTCGATTCCGTGCGGAAACATTATTTAGTGCAGCTTTGTGCGCCTGCTTATACGAAAAAGTGAAACTATAAAAAGTCGTTCGAATTTCGCAAAAATTTTTCCTTCTATGCTTTCTTTTCATTTTTTCCCACATGTGTGTATATACTTTTATCGGATGAAAAAATAATAATAACGACGCAATAGAAGTAAAAGGAATATAAAGCAAACAGCGTTTCAGTTCGAGAAAAATAGTGTGTAAAAATATTATTGAATAAAATCGTATAAATACGAAGCTTTTAAAAGTACATTAATATCCGTATGTAGAACATCGCTTCTACAAAATAAAGAGTGACAACGGAAAAGGATTCTATTTATTTAGTAATAATTTATTTAGCGCTTGCACCTCTCGATATAAAGCATGTGTTACATAAGTATGTATATATTTACGTTACCTTCTCGTGCCGGCGACGACCTCGACGACTTTGCAGCGGCTCCGACTCCACCAGAATGGCGTGAGCGTCCAGTAGGAGCTGCTCGCGCTCCTCGCCCAGCCTTCCTCCGGGAAGAGCAGGACCTGAAACAGGAGAGAAGGTAGCGCAACTTTCAGCAGGTGATATTTAATAAAGGGCCGAATGGCTTTGTCAAATTGAAGGATTCTCCCTCGCGCGCGCGAAAAATGAAAACGTCTGTGCGGGGCATCGCTCTCTCTCACACACACACACACGTACAGTCTCTCTTCGCGCAGCGTTACATATACACAGCGTCGGAAGAAAGAATGAAAAATTGGATGATCTTTTTCACGGGGTGTCGGCAGAATGGAAACGCCAAGGGTCGATATATACTGAATTCCCCGCGGGATATCGCCTATATAAAGCTCCGGCTCCTATATTACACACGTGTATATATGTAGGATATAGCCCCCGAGAAATAAATGCAGCCGCGCAAGGAAGATTTCGCGGTATGTGTGTGCGCGCGCGTGAAAATCTTTCCTCTCTTTCTCTCTACTCCCGCAGTATGTATTTCAACGAGCCATTCGTCTTGCGCTTAAATAAAAAAAAAGTCGCTCTCGTACACTTTTGCGCACCACCACCCCCTCACCGCACGCAATACAGAGAAAAACGCATGGACCTACATACGACGGCTGTAGTACGGGGTACAATAACCTCCCCCCCCCCCCCGACGAAAAAGCGCCTTGGGGCCAATGCGGCCGCAGTGGCACAAATATCGCTTCCGCTTTCCCTCCCGCGCGCACTCACCTCTCTCCCTCTCCCCCCCTCTCTCTCTCTGCGTATATAACAGCGAGAGAGAAAGCCCGGCATTTCCTCGGCAATAGAGCGAGCGCGATCACAGCAGCGCGTATGTGCGCGCGTCCATATAGATGTATGTGTATATGTAGTACGAACGTATATATAGAGAGCGCGCGGCCCGCGCGAGAGAGCCGGGTATAATATCTGACCGAAATATTGAAATTCTCCTGGGTGCTATTCGGGCGCGGGCCGCTGCCGCCGCCGCCGCCGCCGCGCTGCGGTCCTGTAACGCGAATTCGAGTGTGCAGGCGCGGATATTATATACACTATATGCGCGAATATAATGGGACGTTCTAACCGACACGAGAGAAGCGCCTGTACAGGCGCGCGTATGTATGTATATATATAGAGCTGTGGACGCGCGAATGTACATGCCTTTATTTTCGGGGTGAAGGGGGGGGGAGGGTATACGGGACTACACGGCGGACTTCGGAAAAGTGCGCGCGGCTGGTGAGATCGATCGATCGGGAAATTAATTTGCTCGTGAGGGAATTCCCCTGCAAGCCCTTCCCCCCCCCCCCTCTTCAATCCCCCCGGTCCCTCCCGTGAAATTCAATTACTTCGACAATAATTACTACGAGCTCAAAATTCTGCCTCTGTGTGTGTACGTGTACGTGTGGGAAGCTTCCCCAAAAGCTATACACTACGCGCATGCAGTGTAACACACTCGGTATTTACTCGCTGTGTATAAAATTTCCGGGAAAGCTTCGGGCGCGCGCGCGCTGCGCAGCGAATATTTTCAATGGAATCCCCGGGATTTCCTCGCTCCGGCGCAGCAGCTGCCTCTCCCTCTCGCCTCTCGCCGTTGTTGTAATTTCCCGTTGTTTTATTAAATAAGTGCAAAATTGAGCGCGGTAATTACACGCGCGCGCGCGCGCAGAGCGAGCAGCCCCAAAGCGCGAGCTTTCATTAGTAAAGAGCTTGTAATGAAATAAAGTGCTCGTCTTAAAATTATTATTCCTGCGTATAATGGACGAGGCGGCGGCGTCGGCGGCGCACGCGCTTACGCTGATTTTAATCCGGGCGGCGGCGGCGGCAGTTGTCGGCGGCAGAAATAATAAAATGTCAAACTCGCCGTTATACCCGGGCCGTTTTATTATCCGGCGCGTGGCGGCGGCGGCCGCGGCGGGAGCGGGGGAATCAATAAAATATGCAATCGGAGAAAAAGACAACGAGCGGCAAACAAAGAGAGAGAGAGAGAGAGAGACTCATCGCTTCTGTCGCCGGCAATGCGAGTAGCTGCTTTTTTCTCTTTTTTATCATCCTCCTCCCCTCCCTGCCCCTCCCCCCCCCCCACTCCTTTCATCGCCGTACTCCACTGCGCTACTCTCGCGTTATTATTTTTTTCTCTTTTTTTGCCATTCGTATATATATATCTGTATATACGTATAACCGCGAGACACGCTTGTAATTCGGTGGTTTAGTTGGAAAAGCTGCGCGTGTGTGCGCGTATGTGTGTGTGCGCGTGGCTCGCTGTGACGTATAAAAAGAAAAATCGCCTCGCGATGTCGTTTGAGTTTATGCGCCAGCTCTTCCTTTGATGGAATATCCTGCGGGTTTTTACACGGGGCATAAAATAAATGTATCGTGGGGAGAGAGAGAGAGATAGCTGATACAGTTTCATTTTTTTTTTTAAAGCTCGCCTCCTCTCATCAGCTCGGCATTTTCTCTCCTTCTTCTCTCTTTTCCCCAATAAATACTAGGCCGCGCGCTTCGTCCTTTCTCCACCCCAAAAACCGTGTGCTGCACCAGTCGATCGGCTATTGGTACACTCGTTAAGAGTTAAAATTGATAGCCGCGATATCTGTATAGCGCGATACACCAGAATAAACGTGCATGAGGTCGGACTGTAAACCGAGATACAATTACCGACGTTCTATAATTGCGCGAATTGGCCCTCTTTATACGCGCACACTCGGCCATCGTAGAACTATACGCGGCGTTTATTTCGAAACGGGAGCGCGGAGACCCGCTTTACACGGAAGCAATCGCAAGTTTCGGTCGTTCGAAATTTTCGGTGCGCTGGAGACGACTCTTATTCCCTCGGCGCGCTATATTCGCCCCCGCCCCCCCTCCCTCTGGAAGAAGTCTCAAAAGCTGCGCGACTCGTTCGCAGCCAGCTGCGCCCGATTATACGCGCGGGGGGGGGGGCGCGGCCCGAGGATTACAACCGGCGAATTCGCGCGCGCGATTAAATTCTCCGATAAGCATACAGCCGCCGTTATCGCAATTGACTGTTCTCTCTCTCTCTCTATCTCGCGCTCTCTCGCCGAATTGCACCCGCTTGCGCGTGTATTATACACTGTTTTCCTCTCGTTATATTCGCTGCATTCCCGAAACGGGAACAGCTCCCCAAATTAAGCTTCTCTATCTCTCTATCTCTCTCTCTCTCTCTCTCTCTGTGTCGGACTTATTGCAGAGACTCGCGCGTGCACCCGCGAGGATTTCGCGCGCGCGCGAGGACTTGTTTAATATAATATATAATACACGGAGGGAAAAAAAATCCAGGGAGTCTCTCGCGAGCGCGAGAGCGTATATAACGGGGGCAGAAATGAAATTGGCGATTCGGTCTTTGTACGCAGAGATAATACCGGCGAGCGCGCACGTAAGAAGAGAGAGAGAGAGAGAGAGAGAGAGAGAGAGAGAGATGCACTAGGGGGGCAATTTAATCAAGGAGCAGAGTGTGCGTCGGGTGGCGCGGCGACGCTGCAAACGACCCATAAAAGGAATTGCAGTGACTAGCTCTCGCCGGGGATTTGATCGTTGAGCTCGAGTTTTGATCCTCGGATGCTGCGCTCGTCTTTTTCTCGCTCTCTCTCTTTTCCAGTTTTCGCGTCTTCATCGCGGACTGATTAACGCGTTTCTAAGACATTTTTCACGAGCTTATACATTGGCTGCGTAGGGGGGTGTATACCGAAAATTTCGCTGCGAGGTGATTAGAGAAGTTTGTGGGCGCAATACGCGCTTTATGCGCACTGAGAGTACTTCTGTTAGTCGAGGATTTGTCGGAGGTATAAAAGCGTTATGCATCACCCCGAGTTATTCAATTAGTTTGCTGCGTGTAGGTGTATGTAAATATCATAAAACATTATGTAAACTATTTATAGGGGAAATTGATTTTATGAATTTTCCATGTGATTGAAATAGCAACCTACTTTACGGACAGAAGCTTTTTCAATGCTGCTGATTAAGTGTACTTATAATGACAATATTTTTTATCCATGATTCAAACAATTTATAACTTTTATTCAATCTATTTTTTTTTTTATCAAAAAATGTTGGAAATTGGTTCTGAGTGGCAAAAAAATAGTAAAGCCTGCTCGATCCCTTGAGATAATATGTTAATTATACGAAGTATTTATGTTTTTTATTGAGTTGGGCTCAGTCCTAACCAGATTAGTAATGAACCTTAAAATACCTCTATATTAAAAATAGATATTATCTGAGTACAAATTAGTTTAAGTGATTCTGACCAATAAGTGTCTGACTAATTACTTAAAGGTTATTTTGATTAAAACTTATCGATTACCGTTGTTACCAGAGTAATAAATACTAAATTTGGAAATAGTCCACGATAATCGATATTTTCGGTATAGAAAAACCTATATTCAAGTAAAGATATAACGACTGCACTGATTATTCCAACTACAAAATTGACTTTTAATCCATCCTTCCCCAGCTCCTTACACATACTTTTCTTTTCTCTTATAATTCTACTCAACCTCTCCCTGATAAACTATAAAAAAAAATCCTAAAAAGAGCCACGTACAGCCTCAAAGAAGGGCAAAAAGTGCATTGAACCCCCTCGAACTACTAACCCCACTCGCCGTAGCTGATATAGACCAGCTTGTTTTACCCGCAGTATAGTCAATGGCGATCTTCCACCGACCAATCTCTCCCGAGAAGAAAGATCGTCTCGAAATTCCCCTGGCCGCTCTCGAAGGTCCCGAGAAGAAATATACACCGGGCAGCGGCGGCGGCGGCTGCTCTGCCGCTGAAAAATAGCGAGTTTAGGCGGCCCGAATAAATCCCCAAGTCCTGGACCGGCGAGGAGCATTTCGCTCGGATAAGCTATCGAGCTGTAGCGGATCGAGCCGATCATCCGCATAATCGATCCCATTTGCCCCCGCTCAGATTTGCCCCCTCGCCCGCGCGCGCACCCCCACCGTCCACCACTCCATACCTATATATACACATACGTATATATATAAATATTCTCGCTTAAAGCGCCCCGGTGCGCGACGTTTTAATAAGTTTTTAATTAAAAAAGTGGCAGCTCTGCCATGCGCGAAAAGCGACGAGGGAAACAAGGACTCACCTCGAGCGTGTATAAGGGTGAGGCCGTGGAAGGGGGGGGGGGGTGGACGACAGGCCGGGTATTGCGGCGCGCAGAAAAAGGGAAAAAGAACGGAGAGAGAGAGAGAGAGTCGTCCTAACGGAAATTAGCAAGCTGCAGGCCCGTCCCCGCGTATAACGAGTCCAGCGGAAGCGCGTCAGCCGCGCGTGCAACGAGACGCTCGGCGAGCGGCGGCGGCGGCGGCGAGAGGTCAAAACAATTGTTTCCCTTAAATTAGGGAAAATCCAGCAGCTGCTGCTGCTACTGCGACGGACAGACGCCGCCGCCTCTGGAATTCAACGGAGCGCGTCGGGAAAGGGGGTGAATGATGAGCCAAGCCCGCGAATGTGTCTGCGTTGTATGCAACGCTTAATCCGATAATCCGGAGAGAGCGAGCGTTCGGACCATTGGCCTGCTCTGCGATGCTGCGTATGCATATGTGCAAATCCACCAAATTTCGGAAACAACTCGGACGGAAAAGTTGCGAAAAATGTTCTTGAGGGCACGCCTACTATAGACCCGTTTTTTTTTCGTTCCTTAGGTTATTCTGAAAGAGATAAAAGTCGCGTGCCGATCGTATAGGGTATACTTTTTTCCGGGGCAGAAACGATTCGAAAGACGAGAAAAAATGAAAAAATTAAGAATTTATAGATTTTTTTCTCTAAAACTAGAAACTTTTGAAAATATTCATTGGAACAAAAATGTCTTAAAATTCATCAGAGATAGTGCTCTGAAAATTTTTCAGATTTTTTCAGAACTTTTTTCGAAATCTCGATTATTTTTGTATTTTCGGAAAATCCAAAATTGTATCGGATCAATCAGAAAAAAATTCAGAGCATTGTTTCACGAATGCAAAGACACATTTGTTCTAATGAAATTTTTATAAAAGTCTACAGTTTTCGCAAGAAAAATCTGTGAATTCTTTTTTTGTTAATTATTTTTCGTTTTTTCGAGTCGTTTTTACTCCGATAAAAAAGTATACCCTATGCGATCGGCCATGTATACGAGTTCTTTCTGTTTCAGAATGACCCAAGGAACGAGAAAAAACAGGCCTGGTAGGCGTGCCTTCAAGAAATTTTTTTTGCAACATTTCCGTCCGAGTTGTTCCCAAAATTCCCTGGATTTACACATATATACACATACAAACGTGTGTGCGGACGTTTTGTGGCGCACACCGCGTCCTCCGCAGCTTCTCTCGTTGCGCTTTTATACATGCAGTTCTCCAACATTCTCTGCAGCAGCAACTGCCTCTTTGTAACCCATACGACCATAGGTGAGAGACGCGCAAAGACCTGGCGTATGCGGCCGCAGGACGATAACAATCGAGCGATGAAATATCGCTGCTCCTTCCAGTCTTGCGCACAGCGCCAACCGCCCGTCTCTCTCAGTGTGCACACATATACACGTATACGGTCACACGATAATTAGCCGTGGCGCCTATAAATTTCGACATTGATACCGTGGCATTAAGCCGGCTCGCTGCATTTATACGCTCTCGCACACTGCAAGGATCATCCTATCTCTGCATTAGCTCACCTCACTCCCTCTCGCTCTCTCCTCCCTATACACACACACACACACTCGCGCGTACACGTCCACGTATACGTACACACGCATCCACCGCTATACGTTCACATATATAGGAGAGAGCGCACATACGCAACGATAGCGAGAGACAGTATATATCCCTCTCTCCGACTAAATCCAATAATCCCGTTTAAGAGTCCGGTGGACGAGTACAGCGATCGCGCTTGCGCGCACAGTGCGCAGCAGCGGATCTCTTTTTGCCGCTGGCCCAGTTTCGTCGCTGGCACTCTCTGCGCGCGTCCCCCTCCCCCGCGCCGCTCGCGCGCGAGAGGCCAATCTAATCCCGAGCGCGCGCAAGAAATGAACTCGTGAAATCCAATTAAGCCGCGGCGGCTGCGCATCCCTCCGCAGGACGCTCCAGCGCGACGAGCTTATAGCTGAAATTAAATGAGCTGAAATCGAGGGGATTTTTTTTTTCAGAAAAAAATGAAGAGAGAGAGAGAGGGATCGAGGGAGGGGTAGACATTCGATATATGTACATCGCTAACCGAAGTGTATACCGTGGTGTGCGCCGAGCGTATATATATGTGACGAGAGTAATCCGAGAAGCGCGAAAGCTAGTGCGCGCACACGTGTCGCCCCGATGAATAGCCCTCTCTGTATTATAGACGCGGCTCCGACTCGACTATAAGACGCTATACCGTAATCAATATTCTCAATGCACCCGATAGCCTTGATCCCCATTCTCTCCCATCCACTTTTCTCCCCGATCTTTTCGCGCCGCTGCCGCGTCGTCGCTTTCTTTATATATACGCCCGCGCGCGCGCGCGTAAAAGAAAGCGAGAAAGAGCGTTTAAAAGAGTATCCCATTTCCCGGTAATGCAAGAGAGCTTCCCTCGCGCGCGAGAGCAAATTCTCAGGTGTATACACGCGCGGCCGCACCAACACACGGCGGCGCGCAGCAGTTTACCCGCGGTGTATATATAGCGCCGCTCTCGCATTAACATAGCATCGCCGCTGTCTCTCTCTCCCTCCTCGTGTAAACGGCTACTGGAGCTTGCAGTGAATAAGTCGTTTAGCGGGCAATAGCTCGCTCGCTCTCTCGAGGACAGATTGCTGGGTAGAGAGCGCGCCGGGGGAGGGCTTCTGCTGCCGCTGCAGCCGAGCCACTGCGCGGGTATATGGAGCGCGCGCGCGACAATGCCGATAATAACCGGAGAGCGCGATGCATATATATTCATGACGGCGAAAGCACCGGGGCGCTACTCCTGACGCCGCTATATATACCGCTATACTATGGCGCGCTGCGCATCCCCGCACCAGCTTGTGTATATGTGGTGTTGTGCTATATACACTGCGACGAGAGAGGCGTACGAGTCGCAGCTGTGTATAGCGGAGGAAAACGGCACCGCGGCCCGTCAGACGAAGCTTCTCTCCCTCGCTTTCTCTGTTTACAATGCGCGTGCCTATATGGAGATGCTTATATACTGCAGCCGTGTGTGCGCGTGGCCGACGACGAAAGCAGCCCTCTCTCGACTATATAGGCTAAGCCGACCCCGCGTGTGTGTCTCCGACGCGTTGTAGTGCTACCCTTGTATATGAGTGCGTCCAGGAAATTTCGGAAACAACTCGGCAGGAAAAGTTGCGAAAAATTTTCTTGGAGGCACACCTACCAGACCTGTTTTTTCTCGTTCCTTATAGGTCATTCCGAAAGAGAAAAAGCTCGCGTAGACGGCCGATCGTAGGGTATATACTTTTTTACCGGAGCGAAAAAGACTGGAAAAACGAGAGATAATTAGAAGAAGAGAATTCATAGATTTATTTTCTCGAAAACTATAGACTTTTATAAAAATTTCATTAGAATGACAGTGTCTTAAAATTCAAAAAATCGAAATTTCGAAAAACGTATTGAAAAAATCTGAAAAAATTTCAGAAAATTCTTTCATGAATTTTAAGACAGTTTTGTTCTAATAAAATTTTTATAAAAATCTGTAGTTTACGAGGAAAAAATCTATGAATTCTCTTTTTGTTAATTATTTCTCGTTTTCTGCTCGTTCGAGTCGTTTTTGCTCCGGTAAAAAGTATACCCTAGTAAAAAGTAGACGAGTCGACATTGTCGACTAAAACTTTTATATTATTTCTCCTGCAGTACGATAGATGGCCTACGGTTTTTCTATAGTCCACTGTCAGAATTTGTCATTTTTCTCCATATATAGATCCTATAACCGGCTTATAATCTTCGCGTATAAAATAGGACCACTCGCCGTCTTACTGCGTGAGCCTAGTGAGTGGTTCGGGGCGAAACGAAACTTGCTCGAAGAGACCATTAAATTCTTTACTTTTCGAAACATAATTCCACGAGTGATTGATTCATTTAGTTAAATAAGTATACCCTAAGATTGACCATGTACGCAATTTTTTCTATTTCAGAATTACCTAAGGAACGAGAAAAAACAGGTCTGGTAGGCGTGCCTTCAAGAAAATTTTTTGCAGTTTCTTTCCCGTCCAAGTCGCTTCCGAAATTTCCTGGAGATGCTCATATATATAGTATACACACGAATATGTGTATTTCTATGTAGACGGCCTGTGTATAAGGGCAAGTCGTTTAGAGCCCGGAGGCCACTACAGCTTTACGCCCTACACTCGAGAGAGAGATGTGTGCCCTCTCGGTGCTCTCGCTCGCAAGATACGCCCGATGTATACAACGACGGACTACACGGCTTTTCACCGCGGCGATCTTGCGGTGTAGACTTTCTTTACCCCACACGCATTGTTAAACATTCCACTCCCCGCGCATATATCGGCGGCCACTATACTTATGTCCTCGTCTGCATCGTGTCTCTCTATACGCGTTGCATCAGCAGCAGGAGCTGAAAAGTCGAACACGAGATATCTATACGTGAGCGTCTTAAAAGCTTAAGCTCTCTCCTCTCTCTTGAGGAGAAGAGAAAGATCGGACGTGCGGAGAGGGGAAGGGGGTGGGGCAGAATTAGCCCGAGCAAACAACTGCGGGGGTGATTCTCGGCTCGGCGAAGATTAGCCGTTGCGCAGCAGCGCGCGCGTATATATATATATACGTCCGGACACACAAGTGCTTTTTAGAGAGAGCTCTAGGCCCGCTTAAAAGTAACGGGAAAAGGCGCGCGCGAGAAGGAAGTTGCGCATTAAGCGCATAATCTTCTTTCCAGCCGAACGGCTGTACAGCGGATAGTATAGTGTGACTCGTTATCTGTGCAGCGGATAGAGCGTCGCGGGTGTAGAGAATTGACGGAGAAAAAACACACAGAACGTGTCCGAGCAACAGTTCAGTCGATTCATACGTATATATATATATATATTTGGATTTGGTGGGAATAATGCAGGCAGCCGCGGTGACCCGTGTATATGTATACGCATATAGGCTTCTTTTTTTATTTAATAACATCGATATATCGATTGAAACGCAAAAAGAAACTCCGGCCAATTTACTGGCGTGTGTATGCGTGTATAATGGTTTCCTGTATATATGAAAACTAATTTATCGGGGTTACTGTTTGCGCTCGCGAGAAATATTGTCTATAGGCGTAAAATGCGTCTATTGACGACGCGGCTTTTATTATTTTTGAAATCCCATCCGGCTTGCTTTGCGTATAATAAAACTTTATGCGACAGTGAAAAAAAAGAGAGCCGTCGTCGTTGGAAAAAGATTTGAAACTTCATATTTTTCGACCAAATACGCATACACACAGAGAGAGAAAGGGGTTTGAGCTGCGCAGAGGGTTTTTTCGGGTAAAGATTCTACGTGGTTTTCAAAATTTATAGTGAATAGAAACGTTTTTACATACGTAACGTGTATATGTTCTTGCGGGAAAGTAATTATTTTTCAATTTTTAATTTTTTTTTCTTGCAGAATAATTTACCATTAGGTTTATGAATTTTGAATGTTTTTTTTAATAATACGTGAACCATAATCTTCTTATTCCATTCAATTACCAAAGCTACACCCGCGCGAGACGTTCTCTTAAAAAATCACGCGATTCGAACTTTCAACGTCTTCCAGCAAGTTTCCAGAGAGCAATTCGAGTCTAAAACCTTAGCGTCATAAAGCCCGCTCTCTCTGTCTCTAAAAACAGGGAAAAATGTCACGGCATCTCAGAGATTTTCCATTACACCGCAAACATAGAAAAAACAAACACTAAAGCTCGAGTGGCTGTAGAGAACGAGAGATGAAGCCAATTATGATATATCCGCGTTTTTCCGCAGCGTATTACTCGGGAAATTCACTCGCATGACGTATCGAGTGCTGGTATAGCGTTCAATCAGGCTGAGTGACGCTATTGGTACACACTCCACTGCAGCACCGGCAGCAGCAGTGACGGCAGCTCTCTGGTATGTATATATATATGCTCGACTCGACTCGCGAGAGTGAAATCGTAGAGTATAATCTCATTAGTCAGGTTAACGTACGCGCGTCTACTGCTAACGATCTTATTAAAGGGCAACTACTTAAATAATATGGCTAAATTATCCCGGGTGCTCTCGGTGCGTCGCGCACGACGAGCAATTTCCTTTGAAATATAACGAGAGGTATAGATGAGAGAGATAGACGTCTCGCGGCTTCATGATAAAGACTTTCAAAATCGAATGCGTATAATGACGGGGTTTTAATGCGCTCTATACACTCCACGATTGCCAGCTGTGTGTGCATGTGTGATACACGCGGGAGCTGCGGTTATACACCGCAGAGAGAGAGAGAGAGACCGAATTCATGACGACTAATTTCAAGTGGAAGCAATTTCTCTCTAGGCGGGCAAATGGGAAACGTCGATGCTGAAATTCAAAGGAGGCGCGCCGCCGCGCACGCCTATATGTATATATAATCGCACAGTCGACTACTCCACGAAGCCTATAGAGCTTTCGAAGAAAAGCAAATTGATTGGGATCAGTGCTGAGATAAGGCTTTGCTATTTCTCTCTCTCTCTCTCTCTCTCTCTCACACACACACACACACACAGTTCTCTCTCGCAGTTTCCGCTTCGTACTTATATATCGAATCACCGGGAGCGTTACACGACCGCCCGAGGTTCAGAGATTAATTCGAAAGCTACGTTGCTCGGCCTGACCTACTATGCGCAGCTCGTTTTCATTATACAAAGCACCCCGGAGCACTGCAGCAGCGTTGTTATATATATCATTGTAACATTACAAGGCAAGGTTTTTGTAAGAAAGTCAAACCTTGATTTTCTTTTATACATCAAGTTGCCGTATAAGAAAAGTAGACTAATTTTGTTGACGAAGGGGTTAGTTCAATGACAGCATTGTTATGGAAGTTTAATTACTTAAATTTAAATGGAAATGTTCAGTGGAATAACCACATTGAGTACTGCTTTAATTCACATTCGCCAAACAGTTGTCAATCAATACTCGATTTTACAGTATGTTATGGGGATTATAATATTATGTGACTTTCGTTGTATTGTATATCTGTGAACGGTTATACGTAAAAGCCTAAATATTAATATTATTATTGTTGTAGCATAATAAAGTACTGAATGCTATAATTAATATTACATTAATATTGCATCAATTTAGTTTACAATAGTTCATTTGAAGTTGACATCTGTAAATATGTAGGATTGATGGTGTTAGTACAGGGTTGTGTTAAATGAAAAGCAACAAACAATTGGATAACAATAACTATATTAATCGATGGTAATACTTCATTATATACTCGCTCCGTCTCGCACACCGGTCTACACTCATTCGAGGTCGCTCTGGGACTGATGCTGGGGGTCAGCTTTATCCCTCTCAAGCACTCGGGGGTTCGTTCATACCTGCTCTTGCACATCCCTCCCTTTCTCCCTCTCTCTCCCTCGCATACACACTACGCATACCTCCTACAAATATAATGTATTATAGATTTGAACATGATTTTAGTAGACTTATACAACACTTTAGTTTAGTGTAAATATTCACTATCTTTTTGACTATCATGATGCGTCGTTGGCTTACAGATTAGTAAAATGCCTTATTAATCGCTCTTCTAATGACATTAACTTCCTACCGAGGCATTTAAATTATAACCTTCGCCACTCCAATGTCATTGAAGAATAACTACTTGTTCTAATAATTTTTTGTATTAAACAGACTGCTGCGATTATGGAAAAAATTCTCAATTGTAGAGCATAATCTGAATATTGATATACTTTTAAAATATTATGTGGGATTCAGGGTGTAGGCAGGTTCAAGATGTGGCTAGTAATCATGGATTAACAATAACAACAACACTTTATTCATAACAAGAAACACAACAATAAAACTTTCAAGCTTAGCTCGCACTTAAATGTCCGTATTCGCCCACGTCCCAAGTCCCGTTGGGCCTGCTGGCCCGTCGGAGAGCATCCCTCACTCTCCCTCTCTCTTTCTCTCTCCCACGCATCCCTCTAGCGCACCTACTCTAATCTTCTCTCTAGGGCTACTTCTAGGCAGAGGTTAGAGTAGTCTGTCTCTTTCAATCTAACACTCACAATCCCACATATTATGTAAAAGTTTTATAGTTTTAATTGATATGGACTTGAGGTAAGTCATACTACCTGTTTTCTATCTTTATGTAATTGTTGAGGGCTTTTATCCCATTTATATTGCAATAAATGAATAAATGAATAAATAAATGAATGAATGAATGAAGAGAATATTTTTTAAATTTAGAAAATAGCACCAATTAACCATCAGCCACTGACAAACCCTAATATACAAAAATTGTCTATTTCCATTCAACTTGAAAACGCCTTTCTCTCAGCTAAAGTAATCATTCCCAACAGTTTCTGCTGTACGCCACGCTCTACGTACAAAAAGTAATTATAATAAACGCAGTACAAACAAGCTTTTCATATACATCTAAACAGCTCTCCCACTGCACAACCCGCAACACTAATTTTATTCATACACATACCACGCGCGCAAAGTATTTTCATCAAATTTTCGCAAGTCGATCCTTGTTACGATTACGCGGCAGCGGCTCATTGCGAATGCGGCTTCGTTACTCTTATCGGGCTATATTTGTGCCAGAGCTATATAAACGTACAGACCTGATCAGCGCCACAAACTCTACAACACGAGAGCTGTGGTACGCGCGTGGAGTTTATCAGTAAAAGCAGTAAACTACACGGGGCGGGGGAGAGAAGGAGGAGGGCATAATACGGCGCAAGCCTTCGCGCGCGCACCAGCTGCTCGAGTGGAAAAGCTCGCGGCTCAAGAACCAGAGAGGCGGCAGCGGCAGCGGCAGCAGCAGCAAAAAATAAAAGCAAAACAGCTGTGCCGCTCGCGTCATTGGTACAACGGCTGCCACCGCCACAGCCGCCGCCGCTGCTGCTGCTGGTGTTCAAGTGCCAACACTACGGCGAAAGAGTTTAGACAAAAGGGCCTCGTTAGGAACGAGTGGCGCGCAAACGATGCCGATTACAAAAAGTAGGGTGAAATAGCCGCGCTCTGGTTATTGGCTAACGGACGTTCTCTCTCCTGGATTTTCACGCCGTATATAACACGCGAGCAGTTGATTTTTCGGGTGGAAAAAAAGGCGAAAGAAAGAAGCTTAAATGTATAAATACCCCCGGCGTAATGAGCTTACGCCGTATATTGCGTATACGCATATATAGCACGCGCGCCCATCGATCGCGCGTAAAATTTACGCGTGAGCTGTTAAATATGCATCGGCAGCTCGGATCAAGCAATTTTTCTCACGTCCCGCGAATAAGCCCCTGCCCCGAGCCTCCGCACGCAACTATAAAACAATAACGCCTCCCATAGTCACGCGAGCTTTTTTTCCCCGCGTCGTATAACCGTATACTGTGTACACACGCACGTATATGACCAATTCTCATAGAAAAATGCAATTTTTGGGGGGTCCAGAAATCGAAAATTTTTTTTTTATACTAGAGGTTTCAGACCGATCAGACTTTCTTCTGTTAGCTGATAGATAGTCGAAAATGCAGAGGAAAATGAAAAACATGGAACATTAGAATTTGACATGGGGAGGTATATGGAAAAAAAGAAAATCGGTTATTTGGATTTTTATTACTTTTTTTTTTGTCAAACTGACATAACTTTTGATCAGAGCATCGAATCTGGGCATATTTTTTTAAAATTAAAGCTGTTTTGTTGTACTTTATCGTGGTGTAATCTGAAATTTTATTTGTGCCTCGGCAACATTCGTAGTTGTCATTATTTCAGTATTTAGATGCATGATTAATTTTTTGTAAAAAAAAAAACGAAAAATGGCTCAGGAATATGGTTACTAGTAACTTTTCCCATATTTCTCTGCACTTTTGACTATCTTTCGACTCACAGAAGAAAGTCTCATCGGTCCGAAGCCTCTAGCTTCAAAAATAAAATTTCGATTTCTGGATCCCCGAAAAGTGCATTTTTCTATGAGAATTGGTCGTATATATATACGTCTATACAGCGACGCGCACGTACACGCATCCCGGGACTCGCAAAGCGCCCGAACAGGATACATTATTACTGTCATCGGCAAAGCAAAGCTCTCCGGTCTACTGTGGCGTGCTTCTGTGTATAGAGAGAGAGCCGATCCCCCGTTTCCATGGCTACAAGCGCGCGCGCGGAGACTCCGAGAGAGAGAGCGAGCGGACTCTTCCGTTCGCGCATCAGGAGCTTTTACTTCTTCCCCGTATATACGATGCTCTCCTCTCGCACTCTCGCTCTCGTCGTTCAGAGAATAGCACGTGTGTGTGTATGTATATACACACACACACACACATATATATAGACAGAGAGACATTGTGTATTATAGGCGAGAGGCGCGAGATTTTCCTCTTTCTCGTGTCGTTCGGCGCGCGTAACTTTTTCCAAATCTACTCGAAACACACATCCGAGCCGCTGTATTGGATGACTTTTGGAAAAAAAGGATGCGCGGCTGACAGGCGGCAAGGCCATCGTTAATAACCCGTTAACGCGTATATAGCAGTGTGTGTCTGTGTCTGCGTATACGCAGTGAACGGCGTTTCCCCCCCGAGTCTCTCTCGCGCATTGATCATCGAGAAAAGCTCGCCTCGCGCAACGACGATTAATCACTATACGGCGGGATATTATGCTACTGGTCTGTGTATAGACGTATATATACACAGACAGAAACAACAGTAGCGTGTGTGTACTGTCTATATATATATATACACACGTAGTTCGGACAAAGCCGAGACTCGGCCGTGACGAGCCTCTTTATTTCTTCGGACACGTCGGGGCCGACGTGAGCGAGGATATTACTACTCGATTTATTCGGGTTTGGCTATGGCCGCCGCGTATATATACGCGCGGTAATAAAATTTATACACAAGCTTACACGTGTATACGGGATGAAATCGAGTTTATACAGAGAGAGAGAGAGAGATACACAAACGCACAGAGAGAGGCGCAATGATCATTTATCAAATTCGCAGCTCCGCGTTTAATGCACAGTAAATTACGCTCATCGAGACAATATATATACCCGCAGCAGCGGCAACAGCGGAATACTACCTCCCCCCCCCCCCCTCCTTTCTGCATATACGGAAACTAGATGCATAGAATAGCCCGATCGACAGGTTATCGCGTGCAGCGAGCAAGAGAGAAAAAACTGCACAAAAGAGTCCAATCCACTCGGACGTGACGCGGAAATTTCAATTCGCTCCCGGCGACGACGCCGACGACGACAGCGTTCGTCAAGCTCTCATGTATACACAGAAAGAGAGAGGAGAGAGAGAGAGAGAGCAGCCTGTCCGTGAACGCAGAGAGTACAGTGCGGCGTCGACTCGGAAAAGTCGATCTTCGTTCCCAAGTTCAACGTGTGCTCAACGGCATCGAGAAAAACACGTGTGCGCGCTATACACCCACTGTATACACATATACACATGTACGCATATATAGGTCTGTGCGCGAGAGGCTCGTTAATCACGCGACGCGTAATGCGCGTGATGGATTAAAATTCCCGGCGACGCGAGAGAGATGTTTTTTTTCTTCTCTCTCTCTCTCTCTCTCGTTCTCTGCTTGTTTTGTCCGCGCGCGCGCGCCTCGTCGCTCATGTGCGCGCGCGCGCGGCGCCCGCGGCTCTCTCTCCGCCGGGGAAAACTAATTTTCACGTTGACGAGAACGCGTGGATTTTTGCCCGTTCTTCTCTTTTTTTTCTGTCTTCCTTTCTATTTTTTTTTTCTTCTTTCCCCAACGTTCCGCGGGAAAATTTAGATTTTCACGGCGGCGCGCGCGCGCGATTATTATTCCGCTCTTGTTGTGGCCTTTAGAATTTTTTATGTACGACGGCGTCGACGCGGAGGAGGGCCTCTAACCGCGCGCGAATCGCTTTTCCACGCCGCGCGCGCGCCAGAGTGAAAGAGCGTGAAAAAATAAAGAACGGAGAGGCGAGAGAGAAAAAATATCTTCGAACGCTCTAGACAGGCCCTAGAGATTCTGCTCGCGTGTTACAACGTTAAGTGTCATTCAGCTCTCGTGCGGCTGAATGAGGGCCGGAGGTGTATCGCGTCAGAATGAGGAAGCAGCAGAGCGGAAAATCGAAGCCGGCTTGCGCGTCGATTCTCTCGTTTTTTTTTCTTTCTCTCGGTATAGTGTTCTCGCGCGCCCGGTGCGCTCGCGAGCAAAACATTCGCCGCTGGGAATCGCCTAATTTCATTCCGCGTGTATATATATACAGACGGCGGCGGCAGCGGCGAGAGATGCTTCTCGGTTGTGCGTTATACGTGTACATGTATGCAATATACATATAGATATATGTATATGAAACGATCGAAGCGCGCGTACATATATATATATACACGGAATAAGCATGAAACTTATGCATAAGGCATTTCTCGATAACTCGCGCTTCAATGGAATATGTACGTTGTGTTGTAGACGTGATGTGTCTATCTCGGTTATTCAATGTGTGTGTGTATATATATACGTCTCGCTCTGTGGCTTTGAGTACCGACATAAAAACTGCAACGATAAGTAAATTGTTTTATAATGTATGCCTGTGCGCAGGAGCTATGGGTATAGGAAGATATACGACTTGCGGTTTATAGAGAAAATGCGTTCGGTTTAAAGAGAGTTCGAAGAAAAGAAAAAAACGAGAATTTAAGATTTTGCGAAAGAAGTATACGAGAGATTTTCAATGTTTTTTTTTCACGAGATATACATAACCCAGTGCATTCAATCTGGATAAATTTAAATGGCTTCTCTGACATAAAACTCGCTTATATGCGTCGTTGTTGTTTACGAGCCACTGATATATGGGATCCGAACAGAAACAACATTTATCTATTAGCAACTAAAGTATATACGGCAACGCCAAGCAGTTATTGATACAGACAGGTATATATAGCGGGCAAGGTATTGAACTACCCGCGCAGACAGCTTCTAATTTGTAGCGCTGCAGTGTATACTTGAGTTGCCAATATGGCCAGTGAATCATCCGTAAATTATGCTTTGTTGAAATATTGGCGGAACGTTTTTACATTTATTTTATACATGTATATATTGAAAGAATGTCAAAAAAATGGAATAAAGAGCAGCTTTTCTCGGGCTATATACGCTCGTAAAAAGAGACCTGTATAGGGTCAGCGATATGAGACTTTTTTATGCCGGAATGAAAATCGTATTCTGTTCGGATGTGCCCTGATTTTATTTTCTGAATTAGTTAAATTGATAATTTTGATATATAGGTACAGCTATTATAAACTTGAATGTACTAGTAATCGTATGGCTAAGTCCTTTTAAATAAAATCAAAAACTGTCTCCAGGACTGAAAGTTAAACTGGCGAAAAATATTAGATCAGGCTATACCGTACAACCAACAATAGCTTCAAGAATAGACTGAATATTCAACGAAAATACGATAATTTAATGGCAAATGTAATCAATAAATCATAATCAAATTTCTATCATACTTTTAGAACCAATTGTTTACCAACAAGGAAGCTATGGTTTTCCCCCGACTTACCTTATCACAAAAACATGTCTCGTGAATTGCACCAACTGAATTTTCGTTCGTTTCCTATTAAACGACCCTCGCTCCCCGTGAAATTCGCGCATTCGTGGGAAACATCGCGGCGCAATGGTACAGAAGAGCAACACATTGGCACTGCCACATTCGCGCAAAACTGATGCATCTATAATTAGTTTATACACTGCGTTACCGCAGTGTAAACATCATTTGCAAGTCCCGTAATTACGCGCATTAACGAGCACTTTCCCACACTCTGGAAATAGCTTTGAAACGAAGGCTCTTCTCTATTAAGCACATCAGACACGACGTATATATATACACATTATACGTTGTACGCACACCAGTAGGGAGAGAGCGAGGGCCGCTTCGCGCGCGGCTGCAAAAATAGGCGCAAATTATCCGTGAGAGAGAAGACTCGTTCCAGGCAGTCGCGTCTGAAGTGTGCCGTGTGTGTGTGTGTGTATGTATATATATATATACATGCCCGCGCGCATAATACATCTCTCACAAGTCGAGTAAAACATATTTATAGTTTCAAAGCCAAGTAGCCGCCGCCGCCGCGTTTGTACTCCGCTACGAGAAACAGCGAGAGCTATGACGGTGAAAAAATGCAGAGAGCTGAAATCGCGTGTGAAAAACTGGGTTACACCATCCATTTTCCATTTCTCTCCTCGTCAGGCGCAGAAGCGCTGGAGTTGCTACTACGAAAAAATCAAAAAAAAAGGATCAAAGCTCTCTCTCTCTCTCTCTCTCTCTCTCTCTCTCCTCCAACGCGCGAGCGTTATTGATTTTCGGGATGAGAGACGAGCGCATCGAAAATGCGTGCAAGCTCTCGCCTCCGTCGCGTCAGCTTTCTCTCTCGCTCTCTCTCGCGAAAACTCGAGAAATTCCGCTCGATTTGACGCGTCGCCCGAAATATATAGATGCGCACAAGCGCGCATACACACATAAATCCCGATTCCGATCTGTGCGCGCACAATCGCGGCAGTAAACTCCTCGTTCTCGCGAGAGAGTCCCGCGCGCGCGAAACGGAAGTTATGTACGGCGCGCATCGGCTGAGGAGTAGTGTCTGTCGCGACGGGAGACACGGGGAGGGGGGGGAGGAGCATTAAGACGGGCGTAATCCGCGATCTCATCGCTGAGGAGGAAGAGGGGGGGGGGGATGAAAAAGTTATAACTTATGCCCTCTGGACGCGGCTGACAGATCGAAGGCTAAAATCGGCGAGGAGGAGGCGGAGAGTTAAGCTCCGGCATACCTATTGGACGCATCCGCGCGCTCTATATACTCGGGACCGAGTTTTACGAGGGGCCGGTCGATGCAGCGCGGAGAGAGCGGAGCTGACGCATTGTTCCCGAGGCGAGCGATTACCGGGCTCATAAAAATTCAACCTGCCTGGAAAATGCCTTCCGCCGCCCGCCGAATATAAAGAGTGAGAGAGAGAGAGAGTCCCGGCTAAATCTCCTCTCTCCGCATAGAGCGTTTCTTCCGCGCTGCGCTTAATGGCCAAGATCGTTTCCAGATGACGCCGATCCCCCAAGCTCTCGCACACACTTCGCTCGCGCAGCTATTCGATATTGAATCGTCAACTACTAGCGCGCAAGTCCGTATATAACACGAGAGCTCTGTGCGCTTGTCGAGAGAGTCGATTCGGAGAGAGAGAGAAAGAGACTTTTGCGACGACCGGTCGTTTCGGCTATACACACGCGGAATTTACGTAACGGGCTCTTTCCGCAATGGCGAGAGTCGGAGATTTAGAGAGACGGTTGTTCGATATTTGAAAGAGGCAGTTTTGCTTGGAAATTGTTTGTTCTTGCTGCGGCTGGACGGTGCTTTGCTGACTGAGTGAAAAATACAGTTGTTGCTCTTTGAGAGAGGCAGCGATTCTTTAGACCCAGATTTTATTCAGTCTCTGCAGACTCTGCGTGTCAGTAGAGATCGCAAAAGTAAATCTGCATGAGTTATATATATGAAATGACAACGATTAGTGAAAACAGAAATAAATTAATTTGAAAATCATCAAAGAAAATCTATTAGGGTCTGTTACGTACAGAGTTGTAAACAAATCGAGACTTTTTTTTCTTTTTTCATACAAACGATTAACAAAGTTATAATAGCTTGAAATATCGTATTACGCAATTAGTTCCCTCGATACAGGTACCAATTGTGGACGGAACTTGTAATTTTACATACTTTTATATTTTTTATACGTTTATAATTAATCGTTTATACTGAAAAAAAGAAAAAATACGTATCGATCATTCCCCGATATTCTACATGACGATATTTAAATTACGTTTTTTCGTTAAAAACAAAGGTAACCATTGCATAGTCAATGCAAACATTTTTTTCTCTCTCTGCACACTTGAAATTGCATTTTGCCCCATTCAAATATTTCAATCCAGAATGCAAAAAAGCTCGAAAAGCATCGAAAATTCCAAATAAAACATAAAAAACGCATGCCGGTCTGCGATGAAACAAAAAAATGCATTCATTCTCGAATTCAGCCGAAAAAGCAGGAACAATGAACTTTTTCGCGGATTGAAATTCGAGTCTTGCAACTCTGTACGCTTTTAAAATCGCTTGATCGAACTTTCGCGCGAGCCGCGCTGCATCCGATGAAACATATATAAAAAAACTTTTTCATTCGAAATATCCCCAAAATATCTAATCGTCCGGGAGAGCTCATCAGAGCCCAAACTATCGCCCAACGCAAATAACGAAAATTGCGTCCGGTACATATACAACAATCGAAACAAGCGCTATACACAACTCTGCATCTCAATCACGAACCGCGGTTTTTCTCGCGCAATAAGCTTCGGTCGTCGCGCGCTGCACAGCCCCGTATAATTGCACATTTCCTGCGGCCATTCGTTCTCCCGTACAACAAGCTTTTTTCCAGCATCACGTGCGAATTCACAAGCGCGGCTGCCTCTCCGTGTCTGCGTCTATATACACACACACGGTAGACTAGTGGAACTGCGGGGCTGCAGCAGTATCGTCCGGTATACCCACACAGGGTGAGCAAGAGCCGCGCGGAGATAACTGGGCAGTTGCCCCAGAGGAGAAGTAGATTTGCTGTAAGACTGCGCGCACCTATCCCCTCAGGGGGTCCGGTCGAGTGTGTACGTCGACCGCGGCGCAAGCCACTTTCGCCCCCGACTGCAGCAGCAGCAGTGGTGAGGGACTGACACCCGCCGACCACCGCCGCCGCTGCGCCACCCCCTCGCTTCTCTTTCGACTTGATCTGCTGGCACTTTTTATTGTCCAAACGATTCTCTGATGTGTATAGGTGTGTGTGGGTACGAGTCTTGAGGGGATGTCCGAGACGATAGGAGTTGCTTTAAGGCACCTCTTTTTCGGGTGGGTGTACGTGCATTGTTGCGATGTGTTTAAGGGCGAATTCTTCGTTTTGCGCGGAGCTGTAGAGATCGTGATGGAAATACAATGTGGGAGAGGAACGAGTACTTTGATGGCGAAGGACAATAATCGAGAGGTTACGGATAATAATTAATTGTGCCCGTCAAGTGCACGTCTTATTGTTACTGCAGCTATTCATTCATTTATACGTTTATCGGTAAATTAGTTTGTTGCAGCATTTGGCATTGATAATTTAACAACAATAATATTTCATCGCCATCGCTTCGTAAAGGAAATGAACCGATAAAATCTGCACGAGATCTTCTTTGGCTGTCTAGACAGCGATGTACAGGTTGATATAAGAAACAAACAATCTGCATAAGAGTTTGTTCTCAAAATATTTCTCGACAGCGATATACCATTGGTTATCGCCGTGAATAAAATTGGAAATTACGCAAATTTTTTTATAACAATCCATCCTCTTAACGAACAATCCTCTCTGAATTCACAAAGTGCACGATTGTTTTTCAAGTCTCCTCCCCCTCCCCCAACCCCCTAAATCAACGCAAACGCCGCGTGCCCAAAAGTTTGCTAAAGCGCAACGATTTATCTCGAGAAAATAGCGCGAGGTCAGTTCCCGGAGAATAATGAGCAGTAAGAAATCAAATGGAATTTACGAGTGCAAGTAAAGCACTTCCAATCTTTCAACGCATCTTTTTCACGCGCTGTAAGTGTGTAAGTCCGCGTGTATATATATACAGAGAGAAAGTAAGAGAGAGAGAGAGAGAGAGTCGACTCCCTCGCGGACGAAAAGTTTCTTCACTATTCATTATGGCAATTTCCCTAATAGCTCAGATTCCTTAAACTTTTTGTCCCCGAGGAGCCGTGGATTAATCGTCTCCGATACCGCGCGCGCGCGCGCGGCAAAAAGCTTTAATACTCCCTCGACTCTCCCTTCGTCGCGCCGCCTATATATATACACATCCGCCTCTATATACCTGTATATATATTTGCACGGAGCAAAACGAAAACGAAACAAAAGCAAAAACGGAGAAGGACAGAAAACGCTTCTCTCGATGTATTAAATAAGCAGCAGTTCGCGGCGAAAGAAAGCAGTCGGACCGAATCATCGACTCGCACAATACACTTCATTTGAATGCTATTTAGTGGAGCCTATTCGGTTCGGAGCTCATATACAGTCGACTATATATATATATACCGCGCGCAGTCGAGGGAAATAAAATCGTGATCTAAGCGAAGGCCTCTACCGGAGAGTCCGTTGCGGGCCAATAAAATGCAATTTCGCCTCAACTGCAGCAGCGGCAGCAGCGCCTCGGGTAAAGTCTCCGGCTACTGCGCTGCTCCTGCTTCTGGCGAGCCGAAAGCGAGTATCCTCGAAAAGTTTCCCATTACGTGAGTCTTTTACGGAGGCAACTCTCCCTCTATCTCTCTCCACGCTCCTCTTTCGCCAGTGTGTGTATGTGTCTGCAAGTGAGCAACGACATATATATATAGAGAAAGAGGGGGGGGGGAGAGAGTAAGTGTACAGTTTACGGAGAGGCATTGAAAACGGGACATGACATTTTCATATTTATACAGCTGTGTATCGCGAAAATTCGTTTGGGCGTGTGATTGGGGGAAATCGCGAGAAGATGGGAGAAGTATATTCAGGAGGCGATGAGGGGGTGGGGGTGGAGAGGGGGTGAGTTGGGCAAATTATTCATTATTTGTACGCGCTGGGAAAAATAAATTTAGAATGAAATGCGATATGATTCTGCGCGGATATTTCTCTATTATAAAGTACGGGGTTCAATTTGAAATTAAACGGTAAATCTCTTTCGTTCAATATATAATGAAAGCCCGGAAATTCACTCGTCGGGCTCTTTTGCGCGCGCCTCCCGCCAAAGTAAAACGTATTCTCTTGCAGATTTTGCGCAACCCAAATTGCGCTTTGTGCTGCAGAAATTTCTGACAAAACGAACGATGCGTATTATCGTTTATACTCCCTTATAATATTTAATGTTTCATTGTAATCAATGAAACTGCGGTTATATTCGATTGTCCTCATCAGACGAGCATCTTAAATTTATCGAATGCGCTTTATTACTTAAGGATGTTCTACAGCAGTACAGTCATGTTCAAAAGTTAGTTTTTCGATATAAATTGTCGATAATTATCGGCAAACAATAATTTTCAGTAATCTAAGTCTCGCGATTGATGACAAATAGTTAAATATACACGATACAATTTATTACACTTCAATTGAATGAGAAGAAAAAGTTTGGCACTGTTTTGTTTCAATCTGTAATATTGTATCGTTTTAGTGCTAAAACTGAAAATCGCAAAAAATCATGCCAAACCTTTTCTACTCAGTCAATGGAAGTGTAATAAAGTTTATCATATGTATTGAAGTATTTGCCATCAATCGCGAGACTTAGATTTCTTACAATTATATTGTTTACTAATAGTTATAGCTAATTTATGTCGAAAAACTAACTTTTGAATGGTAAAAAAAGTAAAAAAAAAACGCTGCTAACTGAGTAGCAGTATGCTTTCTCAAAGAAAATGTGTTTTTTCAACTGTTCACTATTGCAAATTAATGTGCATTAAAAATATATGAAATTGATTTTGAATTACAAAAAAGTAACAGAACCAGTATAAACGTTGAATTAAACAACAATCTTGATTTTATAATTTGCACCATTGCAAAGCTTGAAATTAAATTAAAAAGTGTACGGCCGATGCGATGAATTTTAAGTATGTGTACGCGGCCATATTTAATTTTTGATGCCAGATTCGGAAAGAGCAGATCTTTTTACATAAGAATATGTTGTTCTTTATAATATTTAGTTAATTCCACATCTTGTACAGATCAAAATATTAATCGACTGAGAAATGTCCGTGTGGCCGTTAATGGGTTAAAAACCAACAGTAACGATAAAGTGGTAACAACTACACGTATTTTTGAAGGAAATTCAATGATCTTTCAGAATACGGGATTAAATTTTGTACATCCGTAGTATATACATGGACAAAGCTTTCCCTTTGTGAAAGCAAAAGAATAATAACGAAGCCGTCTGTACAAACCTTATTAGAAACTCCGTTGTATCTGAGCAGCTTCTTGCAGCATTTGCCGCGATTCTCGTAGTAGAACATCTGGACCATCTCGGCGCGGTCGGTGGCCGCGCTGACCGTGAACGGCCCGGCGCTTCTACGATTCTTCTGTTTCTGCTGACTCGATTGCTGCTGCTGCTGACTAGATTGATGCTGCTGCTGCTGCTGCTGCGTCGGGGGCGGCGTATCCCGGCGCCCCAGGGGTACGCACGGACACCACCCCGAGACCATCACACCTTTTGCCCTATGCTATACTTCTGTGTATATATGTGTATGTGTGTGTGTGTATATATATACTGCACCAGCACCACTGCCACCCCCGTCCCACCGCGCACTGAACACCAACGACGGCAATCCTTTTCTCTCTATCTCTCTCGTTCTCGCTGTCTACCTTATGTATCTATATATGTGTATCTCTCTAGCGTCAAATGTTCATTCTATTCAAGCGAAGCCACCGCCCGGTCTCGAGTGCAACAAGAGATTCGCGGCCCAGAGATCGCGAAAGAGATCGAGGCTGACGAAGCCTCGCTTCTGCTGCTGCTGCTGCTGCTGCTGCGGCTGCCTCTTCAGCATTTTCACTAGAGGCTCTTCGCTCCGGTGCACGGACCTGTAACGAGAAAAGCCAGCTTGTAATTTATTTCTCTGCGACATTGTACACTCGTTGATGTGAAGGGGATGGCGAGGGAGAGAAAAAATGCTTTTACGCATAGAACCGGAAAAATTCGAGTTCGCGAAAAAATTCATTTTGCGAGAAAGTAATTTTGAAAGTAACTTTGAAAGAGTAACTTTCGCGCAGGCTGATTCTTATATAGTTTACGAAATTTTTGATGAGGATAAAACGAACTGATTTTTAGATACGAACTTTTTGAATAATAAAAGAGAATCTTCGAAAGAGAATTAGCGGTTTCGAGAGAAAAAATTAATTTTTCACAGCAATCGCTGAAATCGATTGACGCATTTGCTAAATGGCTTCTTTGGCTCGCAACTGCTAAATGCACAATGATTCGTTTAATTGGTGCACGGTCCGCAGGATTACAATTAAACAAATTAAGGAAATAAACGCATTTCGCTTGGAACGTGCTTCAAACAGTGTATCGTTCTTTTTTGAGCTTGGCTATACTTTAATCCGATGGATTAAAAAACTTTCTTCGGCAAGAAAACTTCATTTATCAATTTAGCGAAGAATCCAAACTCTCAATTTCGCTACTTTTTCTTGTCTAAAGATATGCTAACCATTCGGGATGGGTATTCAAAAGATTTCCGAACGAAATTTCATCTACCCGTTCTTTTAGAATTCTACTTAGTCATCGGCGCATAAATTATGAAAGCAAAGATTCAAACGCTATTATCTACTTACTCAAATAAAAAATAAAATAAAATTACCACTTCATGAAATATTTCTATTAACGAAAGTGCACCTTCGCTTCTCGGATTTCAAAGCGCTCAGTCTCCGCAAAGCTCATAGAAAATAATTGAAAAAGGCTCTCTCTCTCTCTCTCGCGCGCGCGCGTGGCCCGAAAGAAATTGTCGACAGCGAGAGAGAAAGGCGATTAAAGCCATAGAAATCACGCTCCCGCGCATCGACTCGTATTAATTGTCACAGTCGAGTCAATTAAATCAAGTTCGCGGAAGACTCGGCGAAAGTCAGTGGAAAACTCGCGCGTTATATATACCGCGTCTATATACGGTATATAGCCTGTGTACAATGCTAATTTTTCTTCCAGGCGCTTTAATCGCTTGTAATTAAAATTTAAATTGGCTCTTATTGAATTCACCCTCTGCTCGCAATGATATATATATATACGCACAGCTTTCAATCGCATTTGAAATTTATTCGGCACTTACGCATCGCCTTGTTACATTAGCAAAAATCTTTACCGATTACTTTGCAGCTCTCGCCAAGATTTAGAGGACTAAAACGAAAGTGTGTGCAACTCTCAGTGCCGCAAGTGACTCCTCCCTCTGATGAGAGCGGCGAAAGTTGCGACGAGCACACGGCAGCCAGCGATTCGCCGATTTAATTAATCAGGGAAAATTGATGCGATATTAAGCGGCTGCGCGCAGGCGGCTTTATGTAGAAGAAACGTCGAGTGGAGGGGGCGGGAAGGGGGGGGGGTGAGCTCTCCTCGGCTCTACTGCCGGCGCTTTTCGAGATTTTCGTCAAATGGAGCGTCGAGTCGCTCGTTAGACGTAACTCGCTATAAAAACTCCTTCGCCCCCACCCCCCTCCCCTCGCCCCGTACTATACACCTGCATAGCACACTGTACTCCCCCGCGCAGAGGCTCTTTAGCCACGCGCTCGCGAGGAAAGTAGATGCAATTTAGCTAGCTATAGCTCCTCCCGCGCCTCCCCTACCGACAAAAGCCCGAGTTATTTAACTTTTCCTTCTCCTCCCGCAGCGGCTCTCTCGCTATATTTACACGCCACGGCCACAACGCGGCTGCTCTTTTCCGCGTTTTCTCCTCTCTGTATTAGCGCCGGTCACTATCTATATTTATAGCGTAGAGAAAGAGACAGAGAGGGGGGGGGGGCGGGGGAGGAAAAAAAGAGGAAACCGGAAAGGAAAAGCTCTCTCTTTTGAAATGAGCAAAACGGAACGATTCACCGGCGCAGCTGTCACGCGCAGGCCGATCGCGTTTCGCTTCAGAGAGAGAGAGAGAAAGAGTGAGAGGTGTTTCGGTGCAGCAGCAGCAGACTCTCGGTGTATACGCGCGCGGGAGTTTTCCGCGCTCGTGCAAATGGAAGCTGCGCCAGCAGGACCGTGTAAATAGAGCCATGCTTTTGTAAACTTCGCGCGAGAGAGTGCTTTCTCTGCAGGGCTCTCTCTCTCTCTCTCTCTCCCGGTTCGTTCCATAAAACTCTCGCGGCGCCACACGGCTTCGATGCCGCGCGCGCGTTGACATTCGCCACTGCGCGCGCGCCTTTGTTTGATTCTCCGCCGAACTAGTTTGATTGTTCTGATTGAATAAGTTGGGGGAGGAAAAGCGCTCGCGATTTCGAATTCGATTCTTGCGCCGCGGACGAAGTTTTTCCTTCGCGAGAGAGGATAGGAAGAGCTTTTTGCATTATGGATCGCGGGGCGAAGGAGGCGAGGCTGCTCGAACTAATAAACTATTTCGTTGGAGCGCACCGCGCGGGCTCTCTGCTGCAGTTTTTCTTTTTTTTTCTCCAATTTTTTGATTGGGCGGAGCTGATACGGGAGAGAAAAATTCGTGCGCGGTATGTATACTCGCGTTAGTAGCGCATTTTTTTTTTCGAGAGAGAGAGAATTCGCGTTCGATTGCTTGTGGAGTTTTATAATTGAATTCTATATAACCGGAGTTTGCGCGGGATTTTTTTTTTTTTGTTCGGTACTATAGGTTTCACGGGAGAGAAAAATAAGTCGATGAAAATCATTGGATTTTCATGCGTATTTATTCTGTATCGAATATTTGTGATGTTTTAATCATTTTTACGTGAATTCGAATGGATTTTCGAAAATATAAATTTTTCGAAATTTAACAAATCAACAAAAATTTTAATGCACCGATTTCGGCTGAAAATATTTTCACTTCGTTAGCGCGTCACCCAACCAATACTGCTTAATTCTTCATCCAGTATACAAGCGTAATAATTTTTAAACCCATTTTTTTCCCGCAAATGTGCGTCGCCGACGTTCTTTTTTTCCCTTCAAAAAAAAATCCCCTACCAACGTGTGCATAATTTCCTTCCGCGAAAGTTTTCGAGGTCAAGTCGCACAGCACACTGGCGTACATACGTAATTCACTCGAGCAAAGTTCAGCCTACAAATCGAAATCGACTTATTCGACACAGTGGCCCACACAGCTTCGCACTCGACGCGCTTTTTCCCTTCTACATATATACATATATACACCAACAGCTTCGTCGCGACACGACTCGAGCCCTAATGCCATCCGTGTACCTTTATAGGCACTTTCCCCCTATATACTGCCTTGTTTCTCTTTTTTTCCCTTTTCATCCTCCCCGCCCGCACAACGCGCCTGGAAAGTCGCATTAAAGGCTTTACGACGTATACGCGCGCGCGCTCGCGGCCGAATTGCTTCACTCCTCGCCGCGCAAGACTTTCGTATAATAAAAAAAGAGGGCATCACATCAGAAGCCATATCGGCGAGAGTCACAGCGAGAGAGAGAGAGACGAGCTTACGAGTCGGGCCGCATCACAGCTGGTAAAAAGAGAGCCATTGCGCGAGAGTCCGAGATGAGGAAGCTATTAAAATGTAGATGGGAGATTTTTCTTGGCTTGCGCTATATGGGTATGTAGTGCAGAAAGAGACAGAGATAAAATAAAACGGAAAATATGGGTCCACGAGGAATTTCATACATGTCGAATTTCAAAAAATAAATGCACTTTTCTTTGGTCTAGAATTCGAGAAAAATTTGTTTAAGCTAGAGCTTTCGGACCAATGACACTTTTTTCTGTAAGCCAAAAGATGATAAAAAATGCCGAGAAGTATGGGAAATACAGAGTACGAAAATTTAACATGGGGAGGCTTATAGATATAGAAAAAAAAATTAAAGTTCTGTAAAAATACTTTATTGTAGTGTAATTTGAAATTTTATTGGTGCCTCGGAAGCATTCGCAATTGTTATTATTTCAGTATTTTGACGCATTAATTTTTTGTAAAAAAAAATTAAAATGGCTCAGAAATGTTGTTACTAGTAACTTTTTCAATGTTCCTCTGCCCTGGTAGAAACGTTAGCAGGAAACTGACTGGAAATTAACTGGTTCGGTTAAAAAGTAGCTAGAAATCAACTGGAAAGCCCGCTATCCAGGGGTACCTTTTTAGCAGGTTTTCAGCTAGAAACCCGTTAATTTTCCGCTTACCTTAAACATGCGTATTTTGGTATTTAAAATAAAATTAATAACCATGATAGAAAAGTTAGCTACCGAGTCAGCTTCTTTAATAACAGAAAGTCACTATATGTGCAGCTACAAATAAATTCCGCGGTAACAGACAGTAAGTTAATAATAAGATTACGATACGTCTATGTCATTCATCAATGCAAATGTAACCGTAGAACCAAATTTTTTGTCTTCTATGCACTACAATTTTATAAGTAATTTACAAAGATTGTTTTAATTTTAATAACATTTAATCATTATATAGTTCTATAACCTTTTTAACAACTATAACTATGTATAAAAGTCTCACAAGGAATCAATTAATACACTACGCATATGGTTACGAACACTAACTGAGGTTACAAAAGTCCAAATATCAACTACAACGACTTAAATTAAAGTTAATGTGTAATGAAAATAATTTAAACAATAAAATATTCGTATCTTTGGTATTCTATATTTTAGTATATTAATTGAATCCTTGAGAAACTTGTATATATAGTTATAGTTGTTAAAAAGGTTATGGAACTATATAATATTTTTAATGTTATAAAAATTAAAACAATATCTGCAAATTAATTATAAAACTGTAGTGCATAGAAGACAAACAATTTGGTTATATTTGCAATTTGGTTATAGTGCATGCACTTTTGACTATCTTTCGGCTCACAGAAGAAAGTCTGATCGGTCCAAAACCTCTACCTTAAAAAAATTTTTTCGATTTCTAGACCACAGAAAAGTGCATTTTTTCATTGAAATTCGACACATATACGTTATTACGTTTGTAATTCACGCGCGTGCACACCGTTACACGTGTGCGGAGAGAAAGAGAGAAAGAGAGAGAGCGAAGAGAGGAGTGTATAGCGAAACATCGAAGCCGCAGCGCCGGAGAGAAGCTTTTACCGAGTTCCGATTTGTTTCTAACTCGATACAGATCTAGACTGCTGTATATCACGGCGGGAAGTGCGAGAGAGCTGACTCGGGATTAAAATCCAATGAAATTTTAACCGAAGCACTTTCCGACGCTCCCGCATACAAAGTGGAAAGTGTACACGGCGCGCAAATAAGGAAATAATTCGGGTGCATCTCCAAAATAATTTGCTCGTCGGAGCGCGCTGTCCTGTCGCCGAGCGAGACGACAATGTACAGCCTCTCGTCAAGCGATATACGACACTCTCGCGCGCGCAGTCGAGTATAATTCCGAGGATAGACGCTCCTCGCAATCTTCTCGAATCTCCGCGCGGGCGTGTATATAGCCAAAGCCGCACTTGACTCGAGTCTCCCCCTTCCCCCCTCCTAATACTTCGGGAGTAGCAAAGTGCTCGGGCCACTCGAACGCGCCGTGTGTTTGGGATTTTCAGTTTAGGGGACGACAAACTCGGCTACTCGGCTTCTTTCATTATCCTAATCGCCTATACTTGTCTATACGTATACCTATACCGTATACATACGAAGTATACGTATACAACGACCCCTCCGCAGTGATTCTTCTTCTCCGTGATATTATGCGGGAGCAGTGGGGTATCGAACTTGCACATACACGCGATATTACGCGCAACAGCGCGCCGAGAGAGAGTCGAGTCTGTTCCTCGGCTAAATTTTGATTCGTCGGCAATATTCGAGTCACGCTCGCGACGTCGAAATATCCAACTTTGGCCGCCACCGCCGCGGCTGCTGCTGCAGTGCTTAGCCCCGGGATTACCCTTCATTATATCGAGAGTACAATACAACCGAGACGGAGGCAACCGCAGCAGTATACGTATAGGCCTATACATACCCCCCCCCCAGAAACCTCCACACCGCACTGCACGAATCGATCTCGACTTCCGCCGTGGCAAAGGGACCGCTCGCGCTTATACGTATATATATACACAGGTGAGCTGAGTATATACAACGAAGGAAAAACGCGGGTGGGGTAGAGAGAGCTTGCGAGCCGTCGTCGCACACGTGCGTGATGCCGCCGCCGCGCGCGCGGAAACCGCGAGCGTACAGCTGGTGTATTGTTGTGGCCGCGGGGGAGGGCTGTACACGTATATAGATATATACGCGGCGAGGAAACGCCGCCGCCGCCGCGTCGTCGTGTAAATCAGCTGTGTACGACCGCTGTGCGCCGAGAGCTTGCAAGCTCCCTCCCCCCCCTTCCCTCAAAGCACTGCACGAGTAAATTAGCGGGACACACACACACAGGGGGATAGAGAATCGAAGAGAGAATCTTACCTGCGGTGTAGCGGTACAAGCGACCTCGCGGTCCAGCGAAAGTTGGAGTTCCGTAGCATTTTGCTGTGCTAATGTGTGCAGCCGCTGTACGCTGCGCGCTCGCCGCCTCTAAAATGGAATTACACCGAGAGTAGCAGTAGTTGTACGCGCGGGAGAGCTTGCAGTGAGAGAGAGAGACGGAGAAAACAAACAACGGGGGGGTGGGGGAGCTGCCGTTGCCGCTACTGCGGATTATCCGCGACAATGAAACACGGCGATTCCCAGCGAGTGTAACGACGCTGTACTCTACTGCTGCGTAACCCCCCCGCGTCGACCTAGCGGTATATATATATACACAGCTCCGCTATATACACACGTAATATATATAGCGAGCGAAGGGCACAGCGCTCTGGAAAACAATCGGCTCTGGCCCGCGCTGTTTAGCGCTCGCCGCGCGAGGAGGCCTGCCGCGCGACGACCGCGGGGCCGGTGTAGCGAGCGCCGTCGCCGCCTCCTCGACGTCGTCGCGTCCCGAGCCCCGGCATACGGACGACGCGCACGACGCAGCACTGCGTGTACTGTACTCGTATGCGGAGAGAGACAGAGTGAGAGAGAGAGAGAGCCAGCGATGCGCGAGCTCGGAGCTCTGTAGAGCGACTCTCGCTCGCGACGGTCGCGCGAGTCGGGCGCGGGGCGTACTGGTGCGCTCCGTTCGATTCGCTCGTCGGCGTCGTCTGCACGCGCGCCGCGAGGGAACTACGTGTAATACGCGGAGCCCGCCTGCGCAAGCGCAGCGAAGTCCGCCCGCGCGGGGGCAGCCGCCGCCGCCGCCGCGCTGGATCTCGCTCTCGACCTTTGTCTCTTCCTTCGCCCGGCTGTGTCCTGATGTGTGTGTGTGTGTGAGTGGGAATGCAAGTGTGCGAGCCTTTATGCGCTCGCAGATCTTTTATTAGGCTCTCGTCGCTGTGCGTGCGGGAGAGAGAGAGAGAGGGGGAATATAATGCAGGCGCGCCGAGTGTTTTTAGGATAATTTTTTGGGAGAGTGTGGATTTAATAACTGGGTTTTCGGGGACGAGAGGGGGTAGGGGCTGAGACGCGACTGCGAAGGGCACTATTGACTCTGGCGTGTAATTAAATTTTTATGGCGTGTTTTTCTTTTGTTTTGGATGGAGTAAACTTTGAAAACTGTAGTGATGAATAGTACGCGCGATAATCGGTCTACCTAATTTTTGTCAGTGTATTTAGACAAATTGACTGTAATTTTCCGGGCGGTGTGCGGGAGCCTATAATCAAAGATTAATTTTTGAACTCGGGGAGAATAACAGTATACGTAATTACTAATCAATATATTTCTGTACTGGAATACATTCGAACGTCAGAGTCATTTGTGTACTATCCATAGTATTCTCAGTGCAGCTCTCAAAATTCATCGCAATTTCAAGCACGAAATCCTCATTCTCGCGGCGGGTCTGAATTCCGAGAAAAGCGGATACAAGCCCCCACATTGAAATTTCACACAATACCGCGCGCGCTGATCCGATTGTCCAACGAACAAGCGATAAAAAGCTCCCCGCGGTAAACGATCGCACTCTCTCTCTCTCTTTCGTCGCCCTTTTTAGAATAGTTCTATTCTCAGCCGCGAAGCTTTCTCCTCCTCCCCCCCCCCCCTCAAAGTCATTAACTCCCGCCCGAGCCCATATACCCTCTCTCTACTCCGGGCAGGAAGACGACGACGACATTCCGAGGCGTTTCTTCGAGTTATATATATACGTATGCGCTTGGGAATCGCCGAGTATGTGAAGAGCGAGGAGAGGCTCCTCTCCGTATCTGGGTTAATCTTTCATTCGAGGCTCTGCGCGCAGTTCTGAAAAAGAGGTGTTTAATTAAAAGTAACGCTCGCGCGAAACGCCGGCGTAAATCGCGCCGGACCACCTATACCCCCCCCCCCTTCCCTCTGGTCCACGTATGCGCGTTCCTTATATTATACGCGTGCTATACGGCTCCTTTTATCCATGTGGCATATACGACGCATAAGTAGATATATAGGTATATAAGTCGAGGAGGGAGGGGAGAAAGAGCGCCCGGGCGACGACGACGACGACGAGCGCGCGTTAAGTGCTTGTAAAACGGCAGCTCGTGTCGCGTGAATGCGGATTTTCGCGTTAAAGCCCACGGCAACGGCGCTGCTCCCGATGCCTACAGCCAGCTTTATACGTACGCATTCGCGCTATGTGTGTGCGGGAGTAAACGCCCCCCCCCCCCTCTTGCGCCTGCCTCGAGATATATATACGCATTGATCAAAGGTGTCAACACTCGCGTGCAGCTTTCCCTTGTTCGTGATGACGAGAGAGAGAGAGAGAGAAGAAAGTGGGGGTATCGGCTGCTCTCTGTGTGGGGCGAGAAAAATAGATGGGCTCGAAGAGGGCATTTTACGCCGATGTATTTACGTAGGGAAATAATGATGGTATCGACCGGATTGGCCGCGACGATGTCTGCGTTAAAAGGTCTCTTGAAAGCGGCAGCGCGTTTCTTTGGGAGTAATTTAGGCCTTGGACTTTTCTCTCGGCGAGCAGCGGCGGAGAGCGAGTAATCGTAAAAAGAATAATAGCGAGGAGAAAAGGATCGAGATAGCGCGGCGAATGGCCTTTTTTTTACTCGAGATACATATCGGTTTCGGGGTGTAGGGAGAAAAACGGATTTTTCTTATTTTTCTTTTTGTCGCGGGGGATCGATTTCGCAGAAATAAATTTTGGAATGGTTTACAGGACGAGACAGTTTTTCTGTATAGTCTTCGTCTCTCGATATTGTTTGTATACGCTTGATGCTGTTTAATTTTTGAACACAGAAAATTAGCGAACTTTCAGAGGCGGGGTATACTGCGTCAGGACTACAGGGAAAAAACTCGTAAGCGTTTTTTATTCTCCCGCTTTCAAAGTTTCGATAAGGGAATATCGAGACATTTTCAGGAAACTTTGAAAGTATAATTTATATTCGTTGAAGAAAAAAAAATTGAAAAGCTTAAAAAAAGGATGTTTCCAATTTCGTCCTTTCTACGCCTCGAATACGTTGGCGCGATGTTGTATCGTTCGTAAACATCCTTTTGTGCATTCTTCAAACGCTTTAAATGAAACGAGTCCTCTACGCAACAGTATCGCAAAGAAGAGACTCGTCTGAAGTTAGAAGATTGAATATAACAATATCCGAGTTCTCTTTTATTTTTTATTTTTTCAAAGATATCATATCCTGACTTGGAGGGAACGCTATAATTACACAGTACTTCAAAAATCTACAGTCACGTTCTCTCGGAAGGTCCCCCAATTACCGAGTTGATCACAAAAACGAAAGACTCAACGAAAACAGGATTTTTTACGTGCTCCGATAAATGAAGTTAATTTCTAGACCACTCGCTGAGAAAAAACTGTCCCATTAAAAATTACTGCGCAAAACGGTAAAAATTTCTATTTGAAGCAAACTTCGTGCTCTATACCAATTACGTCACACCGCGTTACTACTTTACACCGTAATTTTTAATGGGACAGCCTCCACAGTGCAATTAAAAATTTACATCCAGCCTCTTCCCAATTCAAACATCCCCAGCCCGCAACTCGCCAGAAGAAAGTCATTCCCAGCACACGTGAAATGCCAGCGACAATCGCCCAGGCATATCTCTCTCAAGTGGCACGACAGAGAGTGAGAGAGAGAGAGAGAGAATCCCGTCGTTCCTTCGCCAGAGACGCTACAGGTATACAATGCACAGAAGCAGCGATTAATCCAAGTAGATTGACTCATCAGTCGTCGACGCGTCCCCGCACGTGTGTATCCCTATATATGGCGCGGCGGCTCACACGGCGCAGTTCGAGGCGCATATGCAGCTCGCGCGAGGCATACGTACGTATATAATGCACGCGACATCTGCGCGTGACATTCTCTCTCTCTCTCTCTCTCACTCACTCACTCACTGCCTGCGTGTAGTGCACACAGAAACCCAGAGCAGCGGGCGCCTCCAAGTCTTATGTGCGATCGAGCTCCTCGACTTCCTCTTCCCCTCTCCCGATGTGCAGTGTGTATACGCGTATGCGCGCGCGTGACGGGGCGAATTTAGTCGCAACAAAGCGCGCGACAATCATGCCCCTCTCTCTCTCTCTCTACGTACAAAGCTCGTCTACACGTGCGGCTTATTCATTTTTTTTTGTTTTTTGGTCTTCTCTTTTTTTTCTGCGCCAAGACGCGATGAGGGCCCGCGATGTATTATTCGCGGGCACACGTCTGCCGGGCGTAAAATTTACGAGTCCTCGATACGTCTCTCGGTGTATACGCGCGTGCGGCTTGAGTGTTTTTCAATATTTCTCGCGCGAGTCCCAATAGCTACTGGCTGCAGTACAGCAGTAGCAGCGAAGACTACTACTGCTCGAGAAACTTCGGCGGCGGATTTACAATTTTCAGCAGTGAAGCTCGCCCTCGTAAAATACTTTAACAGTCCCCCCCCCCCCGCCCCTCCCCGCGGCCTCTCGTGCGCGCAAAGCACACACGCGTACGTTATATATATATACTTTTTACGAGAGTTGCGGATCTGTTGCTTTCTCTCTTTCTCTCCTCCAACTTGCGCTTCGGAGTGAAGCAGTTTCGTGTGTACACTGGTTATGTCACACTCCCTCTTTCTCTCTCTCTCTCTCTCTGCTCTCTGTACGTCTGTGTGTTGTTTTGCAGCTGCAGCAGCAGTGCAAAGCTCACGTCCATCTAAACTTCCTGTTCGTGACCGACGGCGGTCGCGCGTCACTGTCGCGGGCGGGGGAGGAAGGGAGGGGGGGGGGATAGTCGACGCTTCAGCTGAATTCAAATGTACACGTGTACCTTTTGCACATTTCGCGGAGCGGGTATATAGCGGCCTGTTCGGCGATTATACTACACCGCGCGCTGATGCAGTGTATGATCCAAATGGACTTTCTTTTTCGGTATGTATATACGTATATGAGGGAAACGTCACGCAGTTTTGGAAATTTCCTCTCACTAATTACTCGGGGGCGGGGCTGTCGGCGCTACTTTGAATTTCGCGTATTATAGAAACTTCCGAGTGATCAGCGAGTCTCCTCCCCCCCGCCCCCCTCCGTAGCTCTCTAGAGGCTCTACGTACAGTATTCAGTACAGTGGAATAATTAAGAGTGGAAAAGCCTTGCATCTAATTATCCCAAATCAATGTCAGGTCGTCCTGCAGCGAGTGACGGCCGAGTATTATACGCAGCTTTGTGCCGAGACTTATCTCCTGTATAATGCGCGCGCGAAACGGGAGGGTTGCGCTGAAAAAGTTGGCGATTATAGCGGCGCGCGGCGATTCATATATAAAAATTGTCAATCATGCGCGTTATATGCGGGAAAAATTTAGAATGGCTTCGTGCCCTCTTGGCACCTCGACAAAACCGACGGGAGACTCGCGCGAGCGCCAAAGTTGACCGACGAATTCACGACCGTTAAATTATTTGTCGTTTCTCTTCCTAGCGCGTGCATACGTGTATAATGCATATGGGAAAATCCGCCAAAATAATTCAGATAATTGCAGCGTGTTAGTGTTCCCACGAAATCGAATGAGTTTTTTTGGGTATTTAGATATTTGTGTAAAAATTAAAGAAAAAATTCGTTGTTTTAAGAGTTTTTTTTCAATCCGAATTTAGAGGGAGAAGAAATTTTATTTTTACGGTCGCAAATATGCACAAAAGTTCACAAAGTATCTGAGGCTTTTCTTGAGCCATATTTTAATTTTTCAAAAATTATTGTGACAATTGAAAAAATTTTCAATTTGCTCAAAAGTTTATGAAAAAATTCACGTATTACTTTGAGTAATATTCAGCATTTTTTATTCTACAACATTTTTTCGTTAAGGTCACATTTCTCGAGACAAAAAATAATGTTTAACATCACGCTCACAACAAAGTTTAACATTGCGCTGTTTCACAAAACCGCCGTAATTTTGTTAAAAAAAAATCATAGACAAAAAAGCTCGACCAATTTGAAAAGCTCAGATATTTCGTGCACTTATGTGCATATTTGCGACGCAAAACGCTGTCCCAGTAGAGTCTCGCGAGATTTTTTTTTTTTTGGTCGATTTCCGCTGCAATTAATCTGAATTATTTTGGCAGATTTTCCCGTGTACAGGATCGGAAAAGACGAGCTTTCTTTCCAGCTTTATAGACGCGTTTACGGCTCTCGGCTCGCGACGAGCTTTACAAATCAAACAGAGTCGCACGAATTCACTCGGCGCGCGCTCATTCTTCCCGTTAACAAAGCACTCTCGCAGATTATCTCTTCGTTCCGCGGAGCGCATAGAGCGCAAAGAGAGAGAGAGAGAAAGGCCAAGCATTATCTCCCCGAGGAATATAACTTATAGACACACGCTTAATTGCTCGGCTTTGTCGCGCGTTTTCGCTCATTTTTTTCCCTCTCTCTATTTCTCTCTCGATGCCCGGCACACAATGACAAACTTCCCTCTGACCACCTTACGTACAGATATATACATACCCGCGTATATAACATTCGGCCCGAGCTATTCCAGCTGCACAATGAGGAGAAGAGCGAGAGAAAGCGACAGAGAGAGAGAGGGAGAGAGGAAGGGACAGTTTCCAGCCGCGAATCAGCAGCGCCGAGGCATTAATAATGCGAAAGGGAGCGAGAGATGGAAAAAAGCAGCGGCAGCAGCAGAGTCGACCGGCCCGCGTATAAATCCGCATAAAAATTCTATGGAGGGCGAAGCCGGCCAGAAAAGCCTTTGGCCGCGCGCTGGCGTCTGTGAATTGTTGGCGGCACTCCAGATTTTTGGGTAAAAGCTCGACGAGCCTACCCTCCCACCCCCACTATACGCAAACACGCATACACGCGCGCGAGCGAGCGGTGTGTATAGGGCCTGAGCGTAACTGCTGCTCGATACTCAATTTTCCCGAGGAATACGATTCGACGATTTTTTTTTCTTTTTTTTTTTTGTGGATTACACGCCTGTTATTGTGCAATTCTTCGCGCTTTGTGCGCGCATAAACCTTGCGGGTGCAGCTCGGTGTGCGCGATATTGTGCGCGCGTTATACGACTCTCGATGTTGATTTATAAGTCGTGTGTATTAATGGTCTTATATTGTGCGGAAACCTTTTCCCGGCGCGAAATTCGGAAATTTAAAACGAATGTTGAGTAGGGAGAATACGGCAGTTGTTTCGGCGTTTTGCGGGATCAACTTTAGCGCGGAATCGCCGCGTGTATATGATCGATTGTACTGTTTACGATGTACGTTAAATGCAAAGAGGCTTACGGATTTCAATTAATTTTTTAACATTTTATGATATGCCAACAGCCGATCGAAGGATAACAGAAATTTTTACAATTTTTCATGATCGACTATAGATTGCAATTTTAAAGTGGATTTATACACCCAACAAAACCTATAGGTTTAAATTATTTAAAGATATTTCGACATAGGCTTGTACGATAAAGCAAAAAGAAATTCCTATACCATACCCCACAGACACTATCCACTTTTTCTACACATTCATCACTCTTAATTTCTTCCTACCCAATGCTTTTTCCGCGCGCATCAACAAGTCTACCATCCCCCCCGCCCTCCGCCGACCTCCCGCGCCAAGATGTGTCTCAAACTCTCGTTAACGATCCCGATAAGCGGATAGTCCCGCGCGTTTAATCAGTCTACATCGCAGGCGGGGGGATGGGGGGTCTGATTGATTTCGCGAGAGCGCGCGCGTGCCTCTCGCTATAACGTATCCATATAACCGCGCAGTTTTCCCGTCTCCCGTTCGACGATGGGTGGGTGGTGTGGCGGGGGGGGGCGGGCGGCGGGTTAGCCGGAGGAGGATTATTCGGTCTACCGGATACGCAAAGAGAGCGAGCGAGCGAGCTCCGTTATATGTATATACAGAGCATCGCGTTGCGCTCTCCAACCCTCTCTCTCTCTCTCTCTCTCTCTCTCTCTCTCGCGACTTTTTTTTCTTCCTCGATCCGACGACGACGAGAGATCGAGCGACGTCTATTCAAGAGTTTCAGACGCACAAGTGCTCGCTTGCGTATATATTATACGTGTTCCTGCGGCTACATTGAACGGACGCATGTGTGTGTGTGTGTGTGTGTGTGCAGTGTGTGCGAATGTGTAAGAAATGTATAGACGCTGCGCTGCGCCGCTGCGGCGCACAAAGCTGCGGATAGATTGGCATCTTGTAAAAGTTAAAGCGGCTTTTGTGGCCGGCCCGATCGAGTTAAGCGGCCGCGCGCTTTTGTAAAGGTCCGCTATACACGCACACGCGCAGCCCAGACGAAAACGTCGGCTGCATTTAATCCGCCTGGCTATTCGGATGATTAATTGTCGCCGCAGCTCGGGTTCGCGCGCTACACACACCTTGCGTCTATATATAGGTGTGTGTATATATATATGTACGTACGTATGTACGAGTATAGCGCGCTATACGCGAGTACAGCGGATGTATAAGTACGGATTCGTGTTAATCGAACGCGCGATTAAGCTGCGTATAATAGCGGAGAGAGAGAAAGAGAGAGAGCAAAAGAAAGAGAGGAGAAAAACGATCGGGACCTCTCGGCTTCAACATCTGTAGGTAGGTAGGGGGGGTGTGCGAGGGAGAAAAAAGTCGCTTAAATAAATCACGCAGGTTTTACCTCGCCTATACATAATCCGCGAGTTTTTCCATAAGTCGTACACGGCCCCACTCCCCCCCCCCCTAATCTGCCTCGAGGAGCTCCCGTCGTCGTCATCGTCGTTTAAAGGAGCAGCACTCCGCACGTATAGCTCGTCGTCCCTCCGAGAAAACGGAAAAAATAACGTTACGTCGGATTCGATGCCGGACACAGCGCTCGCACTCCAGGCGTTATAATACACGTGCACACATAAGAGACACCCAAAGCCTTATCGCGAGAGCAGTCCCTGACTTTGGCCACTGTGTGCAGCGGCTGTAGGCTCTTGAGCTCGAGCGCGCCCGTATCTTGGCAGGACCGCGGATATATACGTATATATAGATGTATATTCAAGCCCCTTTATTCGGAGCGTCGGGCGCCGCGCAGCCAGACACGGACGCTCTTCTCTCTGCTCTGCACGCGCGATTTATTGATCCACGCACAATTCTGACGCCGCTGCCGCTGCCAGCGCGGCTTTTCTCTCATTTCAGCGGGCTGCAGTACATACGCGCAGTGCGTCGTTCGTATAATTCGCTCGACGTGCCTGCAGCATGCAGCAGCAGCAGCAGTAGCGCATAATTTGCCGAAACGCTCTCTCTCTCTCGGCGCGATATGCCACTTTTCTCTCTCCACACAGACACCCGACCACCCCCACCCTTCCACCCGTTTAATTCGAATAAGCCGATATCCTATATATACTTGTGTATATAGGTATACGCGCACGTATGTGTGTGTGCGCGCAGCGAAGAGGAGATCCGATAAATCTTGGGCTTCCTGATCCGATTGACTGGTTATCTCTTCTGCTGCAGCGGGCGTCAAAGGCTCTCCGCCCGTAAAGAGGAACTGATCTCATTGTCGCGCGCGCGCGCGCGGGACCATATCGGGTCGCGCGGCTGCTGCTGCAGCCAGCTCTCTGACCTGCTGCTGTTCTTCTCTCGACCCCCGCCGCGCGCGTCAGCGACGAGAAGCGAGAGAAAAGAGAGAGATGTATATCTCTCGAGTCTGGGGAATGGAATTCGCGCAAGGGTTTGGACTAGCTCCTCGTCGATCGACTTTGCGCGAGGCGCAGAATTTTCGTGCGGAAAAAAAAGGAGAGCACGACGTATATAGCCTGTGCGCGCAGGGGCTTTTATTTGTCTATGGTAAAACAAAGCAGTTGTTGTTTCGTACAACAAGCGAACCCGAGAGAGAAAGCCGAGAAAGAGAGAGAGAGAGAGAGAGAGAGACGAGGGTCTGAGAGAGCAAGTCGGCTTATAAAAATTCGCCCGGTCTTAATGAAAGCGCGCGGGGATTCGCAATTTATTCAAATCTATGCTAACCAATATTGTGGCTACGCGGCTCTAAAATTTCCAACCCCCCCGCAGCCGCCGAGAGGGGGAGAGAGAGGGAGCTGGGCTGGAAAGAGAGGCGGCGAGCAGCGCGGGAGAAAGAAAATCCTTCGGCGCGGGGCGAATGCAATTCGCTTCCATTATCGACTTTTCCTCTTCTTTTCGTTAATATTGCAGCTGCCGCCTGCCTGCGTACAGCGCGTGTGCTGCAGAGTACAGTATCGCGAGCGCGGTAAGATCTCCCGTTCGACGCGCGCGCGCGCGTTGTGTTATATACGTACCCTCTGCGCTGCGCCGCGCTATGTGCTCGCGCGGTTGAAATAATAATTCCATAACCGACACAACGGGTATTATTCAAAAAAATATGCGCGTTGCGGGCGAGAAAAAACTTTGGTCTTCACTCCCTGCAGGCGAGAGGCGAGAGAGCCAAGATATAACAAGTGCGCCCCGGCGTGTAGATGCGGCCAAATGGACCTGCGGTTGCACACACGCCCCAGAGATGGAACGTATGTGTATAGTACCCCTCTCTCTCTCTCTCTCTCTCTCTCCTCCATTACGGATTTAAATATTGATCCGCGGCCTGGCAGTGCAGCGCGAGAGTGAATTCTCTCTCTCTCTCTCTCCATCCCGTGGTAATGGAATCTCAAAAGTGGAGTTTCATCCCATAGTTGCGATGTGAGCGCAAGGGCTGCAGCAGCAGCAGCAGCAGCGGCAACCGAATCGCAGATCAAAGTTGCCCGATAACCGAGTTAAGTCGCTGTACTCGCTCTCACCCTCTCTCTCTCGCTCGCTCACTGCAGCCGAGCTATAGCCACCGGAGCTGCGGCTCAGCTTAATCTTGCGAGCGAGCGAGCGCTCTCTCGGTGCGCTATATATACAGCAACTGCAGCAATTATCTGACCTCCGCATAGACACACGCGCCGCGCATATACTGCACACACGGACGCACAGGGCCGCGTGCGCGCGCGCGGTGTCGAGTATAAAGCAACCGCCGAGGAGAACGATTAACCCTTAGATTAATGGCCGCTTTGGCGCTCCGATATTTATTATGCCCGCGGAGTGGTATAGCGCGAGAGATATATATATATAGCGCGAGTCGTTATGCGCGGGGACTCATCGATCAATATATATAATGCATTATATATAAACTGTCTCGTGACTCTAACGAAAGTCCGATGCGCGCATCCTCTCTCTGGCTTCTTTCTATTTAAATTATATGCCGCTTTAAATTGCGCTCTCGAGCGTGTGCGAGGGAGGGAGGGAGGGAAAAAAGAGCGACGTTTTCACGCAGGATAAACGCAACGCTTTGCCTTTCAAACGCGTCGCCGACACCGAGCTACGTGTCCCCGAATAATCCCCTTAACGCTTCGAGCGTTCGAACGCGCGCATATAATTCTGCGCCGCGAAATTTCAATACGGAATTTCAGCATTCGACGCGCGCGGGGGGGGGGCCACATGCGAGCAGAGAGAGAGAGTGAGAGAGAGAGATAGAGGGCCAGGGCAGGCTGAAATGGAAGAGGAATTTCAAGCCACAGGGCAGAGCGCGAGCAATGATATCTAGGTATATTTCGATGGTGCGATCCAGCGAATCCAATAACGAGATTAAATTAGATTTGTTCTATTGTATATGCCGTGCATTGACGATGGAGAAAATCAATAATGAAAATAATGCGCATTGTCGAGTAATGGGAGAGTGAGAGAGAGATAGAGAGACAGGTTTCATTGGATTTTAGTTATTTGTTATGTTATGCTATGCGGGTGCTATCCCGTTTGACAGGTAAAGAAATTAGTATTGTTAAAATTTATTCAGATTGATTGTTACACGCTGCATATACTATGAAGAGTTAAAAATTACTGTAAAAATTAGAAGACAAGCCGTTCTTCTATTACAATCAATCAAACTTATCTTTGACAAGCAATTCATTATAGAGCGATTATTTCAAAGATATTAAATTAATTTTAGAGAATCCGCAGTGGTGCTATGGCTGTTTTTAGAAGGTGGAAGGCTAATACATGAATATAGTGAATACGAGGAAGGACTGTCAAAACAAGACAGGACAAACTTGATCCCTGAGTAAATTGGACCTCATCCCTTATATTATAAATTATTGCAAATTTTCGAAAAGACAGACGACCCTTAACAAACATTTACATGAAAGTTTCTTTCTTTTTTAATACCATGATAAGTGCTTTAAGTAGTATCAGACACGCAAGAAAAAATTTTACAATAATATTTCAAACGCAAACTATCTACTGCTACAATAATAAAAATTGTTATTTTATTGAACTCATATTCAATAATTAATAATTACTTATTATTGTTTTGTTGGTATTTTAAATGGAATATGATGAGAAATATGTTAATAATATTTAAATTAAATGTTCAAATAAAACGTTTTATCGCAGATAAACCAAATTTTCATTACCACCGTAAATATATCCACAGCAACTTATAAAAGCATAATATTGCCCTTATAAAGCAAAAATAATGAGAATTCGATTTATTTCGATAACGCCTGGAAAACTTGAAAATGGAAGGGATTAGAATCAGAGTTTTTGCCAAATCGAATTATTTAAAAGCATAACACCTATTATAGACAGGTATAGTAATTAAGATGTCCAAAAACACTTTCATTTATTTATTCGGGTGTATTTTATAAAGATACAGAACGAAAATTTAAGGGATCCAATTTGTCCCTATCCTTGAAGAAAATTTAAATGTAGATATATATGTATATTAATATCAACATTATTTATTTTACGACAAGGAATTCAAGACAAGACTTAAGGTCCAAACTAGCCATTTCAAAGTCTTACAAGGCATACAGCTTATAGCGCAGTTGAGTAAGAGCTTCAGTGCCTTGTAAAATCGTGTTCAGTCCTATAGTACAATGTGTATAAGAGAGAAAATATAGAATGTAATACATAATAAAAAATAAAATAAAAAATGAACAATTAAATAGAAACGTGAAATATATAGTAAAGAACATAAAATGTAAAATATTAAGAGAAATAATGAGAAAGATTGATTTTATTTCTTTGTAATATCTATCTTGACCTTAAAGACCGTATGGCGGTGTACATTGCTATTAAATAATTACGAAATTTTAAGGCAGATAAATTGTATAAAATAAGAATGAACAATTTTTGTTTTTAGTGATTTATAAAGCAAAAAATCTCAAATACCAGTTTCTCAAGAAAAGAATTATTTTTCAGTCATGAAATAATAATTTACTCCGAAAGAGAGAATCACAGGAAACATGTGAAGCCTCACTGATGCAAGCCGAATAATAATAATGATTATAATAATTTTAATTACAAACAAATGCAATTGCGTAAAGCATGGCATATCGCTTCAAAGCCAACGTGATAGGTACACTCGAGCATTCACGGGAATTCCATTTGCATGAGTGCTACAGCGCCCCAGCGTTTTACACGGCGAGCTCGCAAGCGCGTGCGCGCGCGCGTACAAATTGAATATAAATATTAAATTTCTACAAATTACACGGTCTTACGAACTCTGCTAAAGCGAAATAAATTCGTTATTGCAGCGAGCTCGTTCCGTTTCCGAGAGCATTTCTCGATTCATTTGCAAAGGCGAATTCATCCGTCTTCACGTCAATGCGTGTGCGCCTCGGCGAATCGCCCGTGCCTTCCGCTTTTTTTTCCCTGAACAGTGTAAACAATAATGGAATAAAAAAACATGTGCCTGTAGTTTATTCAGAGAGTCGGCAAAATGCAGTGCAGCCTCTGAATTATTTAAAAGCTCTCCTTCGCGCGTTGAAAAGCTCGAGAGGCTAAACGCGCGGCCAGGAATTTCGACACATTTTTTTCCGAGCCCCGTGGGGATAAAAGAAAATGCATGCCTTTCTCGCCGCAGTGGCGATTTCAGTACACTGCAGAATATTGCGTTTAATGACTCGAGCAAAAATGCATATGCGCGATATTATACGAGCGAGTTGGGTTAAAGCATCAGCAAATATATTCCATCAGAAAAGTACTTTGTCAGAATTTAAAAATAAGGAAATTTGGTTTTAAAATTGAAAATGTTTGAAATTCAGCTGAATTAAATTTTATTTTAAAACATGAATTTTTTCGTATAATATTTGATTGTGGACAAAGTAAAATTGAATATAATTGTATAAATCGGAAGTAAATAGTGAAAACATAAGAGAGGGTAAAAAATTAAAAAAAAAATTGTAAAATATAAACTTTCAGTTCAGAATTTTTAAAACTTTAATAACAATATCTTATACAGAAAAAAAAATGATCGTTATTAAAACGAAAGCCATTCTTAATTTTGCACAATATGCCAGAGTTAAGTACCGTTCTGCTGGAGTATCTTTTTGATGTCTTTAACCCCACCCATTACGAGCCACCTGTAGCAGTGAGATCAATGTGTCGCGCGTGTACTGTCTCACGTTACAGCGAAAAGAAGTTAACAAAGAAGAATTAAATCTTAAGATGTGGGAGCAATTTTGTCGCGCATAGCTAAGCTTTCACATAATTCTGGCCGAGCGATTTCTCGAAATTCCGCAAAGCCACGAGGATCTCGTTTTGTACAGCTGCAGTTGCGAGCGGCGAATTTTTCTCACCGAGAACGAGCTGTAGCAGTGCGCGAAACTCTCTAGGGATGTCGCGAAACTTTTCAGATACTTCAATAGAGCGAGGAATTTCCGCCTTGAGCCCGCAGCAGCCGCAAGGTATGACTAGGGAACTAAACTGCCGGCCTTTTAAAGAGGGTAGTTATTCCCAAATTATTAAAACGTAAGAAATTCAAATAAATTTTATAATTTCAAAGTATATCAAATTATGGTGTAAAACAGAAAACGACGCAAGAGTATAAAACAATATTAAAACAAACCATTTTTGTTACACACAATGTCTTCGAGAAATATTTATGAATTATATGTTTGATGTTTAATTAAACTTTTTTTAATTTTGGATATCAAATAGTACTGTAGTTAAATAATTATAAAAATTATATATTAACTTTTCTTTGAATAAACTTTTGAGTTATGAATATAAAACTCTTTGAGCTTAAGTTTAGAGAAGCTTTTTGCCTGTTGGTTTTACTATGTAAATACTTTCGAACGGGTGTCGGCACCTGTTTTTTATTAAAATATATACATTGAAAAATATGACTCAACAATAGTGACTGAATGTATAATTATATAAATATTATTGTATGTTAACTAAGAATTTATAGAATTTAAATAATTAATAATAATAATTACACATTTACTGAAACTTAATTTACATAGACTAAATACTACAGCGTTGAGCTTCTGCAGTTAAAAGTACCGTTAATAGTGCAGTTAGTAGTTAGTAGTAGGGATTAGTCAAAAATATATATTATGCAACGGGTACGGAAAGGGTTTATTTACGAAACGAGAGGTTATGGCACGAGCCGAAAGCGAGTGCTGTAACTAGTTTTGTGAATAAACCCTTTACGTATACCAGTTCCATATGATATTTTATGCCACGATTATCTAAAACCAAGTAACCAAGTAAATTACAATGTTGATAATGAACAAAATACAGTTATTTGGTGGCGTACTAGACATACACTCTTACATCAGCTGCGCGTGTGTATTTTTTATAAGACAATGCAAGCGAGATAAATTTTAAGACAGATCTATCAATATTTTTAAGATATTCAAAAATTTTATAAATTTTAAAGCACCAGGTATTTTTTGTTTTTCTTTTTATTTATATATTTATTAAAATCACCGCATGGCACTACGAGAATATTATGTTCTTATGTCAGTATGATCAAGGTCATCGGCATATTGTTTACAAGTAAAAACATTAAATGATAAAGGGGACTTCGATTTATTTATAAAATTATTCTGTAGAGCCAGAGACGCTTCATTGAAGTCACAAAACAACATAAAAGTAACTATAAACAAATTCCCGAATAGTTCGTTAATCAGAAAGTTAAATGAAGTTTGCTTAAGAACTGCGCACAGCAGCAAAGACTCGACAAAATAAAAACAGTTTCGCCGAGCAAGCAAAGAAACAAAGTTTCGCTGATATCTTCCAATAACTTTCGAGGATGTTTTACTTAGCCTCTTATTTGTCTAATACGAAGGCAGTGATGCGAAATTGTTTCGATTCTCCTACAGCCTTAATTAAATCCGAATAGCTAATAACAGCCAGCTGTGAAAATGTAAGCAGCCCAAGGCGTACACAAAAAAAAGGGGGGCTTGAGAGAGAATTGGAAGAAAAAGCAGAGCAATAAAACAACATAAGACTAAATAGAAACGAACGACTTGATCAACTCCGCTTAACCCTCGAACTCGAGGCTATAGTTATTTATTAGAAGGGTTAATTTTTCTTCTGAGGCTCTCTCTCTCTCTCTCCCCTTTTCTCTCTTCATGTTCGGAAGATTGCTTTTGTGTGTGGATTTTTGGGAAAGTAGTTTCTAAGTAGGGTTGCTTGAGTAAACTTTAGCAAATCTCTCTCTCTCTCTCTCTCTCTCTCTCTCTCTCTCTCTCTCTCTCTCTATTTCTTTTACGTATATATTCAACGGTGTTAGCCCGATTTTATTTACTAAAATTTTTCCTTGACGATATGATATTAAATATCGACAATTCTGCCGTGAACAGAACAAATATTTTCCGATTTTTCACTTTGTTTACTCGGTCGTACGCAAATTTATACTCCAATTTTTCAAGCTCGTTTATCTGTCCAATGATAATCGTAGAACATTGAATCACGTTCGTATTGACTCGATAACTGCAGAATAAACAGGCAGCAGAGCTTTTTGCAAGTTATACATACAGATCATTCGTTATCCTTGTCTCGATCCAGCTGCGTCAGCAGAAACAAGATTGGTTGAGGCTATACATAATAGTAGCCTTGTCCTATACGCTATACCTACATTAAGGATCCTCCACTGAGTTGGAAAACAAAACAGATATAAATCATTGGCTTGAATTTCAATACTGCGATGATTGCTTATGATTTTGTGTAATAAGATATTGTGCAAATTAAATGTGAAGCATAGTGAAATTTTCACAATCATTTTCGTTTAAGAAATATACATTCACAGTCAACGTATAATAATGTTTCCACATATAATTCATAAAGTCACTTTTATCGAATCATTGCTCACGATGCACATGTTTTAATAATAAACAGGTGTCGACACCCGCTCGAAAGCAGTTACCCAGGAAAACCAACAGGCAAAAAGCTTCTCCACGTCTAAGCTCAGGGAGCTTTCTTATCCATAACTCAAAAGTTGGTTCAAAGAAAAACAAGAGAAAGAAAAAGAGAGAGAGGGCATTCCTGATGTAACGCGCATAAAGAAAATCCTAACTTTACCGCGAGCTTTGCACAGACCTATAGCAGCTCGCGCACGTATAGCCCAGGGGCTGAGAGTCGACGACGACGACGACGACGACGAGATGTTTTTGCGAGCGGCAGCCAGCCGGAGCGCGACTCGGCGGCGCCAACCGCGCGCGCGTGTGTGTATGGTCGGAGATTTGTCAGCGGGCGGACATTAGCCTCTCGTATATAAGAAGGCCAATGAGCCACCCACGGAGTAGCTGCAGTGCCCGGAGAGAGAAATCTATATAATGTCCTGCTCGGCTGCTGGGGGAAATTCGGGTCAGAGGAGCGAAAAAGCAATTTATTTTTTGAATTCATTGGCCTCTCTCGGAGTTTGGGGGGGAGGGATCACGGGAAAAAGCCTCGGAGCCTGCGTGAATTGGGGAAAACCTTTCCGTCAAGATAAAAATAATTTTTCATCCCGTCCTGCCGGGAATAATACTATTTTAAGTAGAACAGATCCGCGTTTGGTAAGACACGTGACTGATACGTCTCTACTTTTCGGGATTCTCGCGTGCGCGCACTTGCGAGAGAGCTGCTCCAACCGAGAGTTTCGGACATTTTTATTCTCGTGTGTCTGTTCGTCGTTATTTATTGCGCGCGGCTTTTTCGAAATTTTGGAATGCCTGCGTGCGCGCGTAAGAATTACGCGCGAAAGCGGAACATCAATCAAAAAGTGATCTACGGCGCTGAGCCACTTGGAGCGTATAATAGGATAAATAAAGAATTGTTGTATTTATGTAATTTATACATCACACCTGTTAAGAATACTGACCGTATGTACGAAGGATCTGATTTCGGAAACAGGTAACGATCCCCCCCCCTGAACGAGAGAAAACAGAAAAAGTTCCTGTCGCGCCCTTATAACGACGTCGGAAAAGAAAGGTAATTAACTGCACAATATATTATTTCGTTGTTGACTCCTCGTCCTCGCGTAGGACTATAATTTAAGAGCCATATTTCTCGCGCAGCCGCGAACGCTGGGTTATCGTGTCGTCATCTTGTTATACTCCCCGCAGAAACAGCACCGCGGGGAATATTTCGCGAGTGGCGCCAGTCAGCAGTAGACTGGGGGGGGGGGGAGGAGGGAGCGAGGAAGGGGAAAAAGCGCGACAATTTCAGTGTGAAAGCTCGGCTTCGAACCAGTTGTAACCTCCTCCCCCGAAAAAAAAACATTTTCGTAATAACACCCGTCTAATTGACGCTCCCGTTCGTATTTACAATCAAATCAGAGCGGAGTTCTCGTTTCCACTGATGAAGCAATTGAACCGACTGTATCAGTGAATATATATATATATGTATACGCGTATATGTCATTCGACGTCTGGTTGCTCTATCTCTCTCTGCTCTTCTATCTGTAACTGCAGCTGTTGGGAAGCTGTAGAACCTCTCCTCCACCTCCGAGTTTCCATCTGTTACAATTTCTCTGGCGCTGCTGTGGCGGGATTAGCGATTTGTCAATTAGTTGGGTGCCGCGGAGTCCGCTAATTTATTTACGGGCGAAGGAGGACGCTTTTCTTTCGCGACGACGACCAATCGGGCCGAGGGTCCGCAAGAGAGGAACGCTGCCAAGGCGAGTTTTCACCGTTCTAATTCAGATTTAGGGTGTCGGCGGTGGCCGATCTATATGCTGCGCGCGCTGAATAATTAAAGGCCAGACCGAAAGAGAGAGAGAGAGAGAGAGAGAGAGAGAGAGAGAGCTCGGTGAGCTTTACGATTGTTGCCAGCTTTCTTCGCACTGCCTGCGCTAATTGACATTTAGGCTGACGTTTAAAATTGCTTTCGCGAGTTTATCGGCCGCAAGTTTACTTGGAATAAATTTCAGGGAAGATATGCCCACGATTAAAGATGGCTCCTGCTCCCTTCGGGAAACGATATAGAACGTAAGACATAGTGTCAAGAGTGGAAAAATAAGAACTAAAACAAAAACTTAGCTCCGTTATCCGAATGGAAGCTGAGATATTCGAGCTTCGCCAGTTCCAATGTACAGGCATTGAAAGATCTGTTTTCAAATCACCGATGACCAAGGTCAAACAAGACCGGGAAAACAGGATAATTAACGAAGAACTAAACCAACCTTTAATAAGTTAAATTAAACTCAAAGATTAATCTAGGTAATTATTATAATTGTCGTATATGAGTAATTCAATCTAGAAATTATATTGTAAATTTAATATATCTTTCCAGGGTACTTGTTAACCACCTGCGTTTTCATAATTTTCGTAAAATTATATGTACATAACATAGTGAATTTACTTAACCTACACCTTCATTTGTTTCAATTGTATCACAGCTTCGCATCCGTCATATGAATGTAATATACAAATTTGTTATATATATTCGGCCTCATAGGGTTGTACCCCAAGGGCGTTAAATAAATAAATATCAAATGTAAAAAGTATTTCAGAATTAAGTTCTTTTACTAATTAAAAACGAAAAAATTACAAGTAAAAAGATCTGCCTGAATACTTCTTTGCACTATTTGAAATCTAGTTTTAAGGGCTCGACCAATAAATTTACAGAAAATCGCACCCCAAAAATGACGCGCCCTAAAACCAATTTTTCAGACAATATATAACTTTTTACAGTCACTGCACTCTCGTATTTTTTTTCTTTAAGGAGGTTCTACAGAACTGAAATTGAGATATGATTGAAATTTTGTAGAAACACTCATGTAAATTTTCAGAAGGCTGCAGAACATAGAGGCGGAGATATGATTGTTTTTATTTTGCCCAGATTAGCATGAACTTTATGGTGAATTACACTAATTTACTATAAAATATTAAAAATAAATAAAATTATATTAATGGAATTTATGATCATTATTTAGTTTAAGTTGATTTATGGAAGCTACTGAGAGCAGTATATTTTACGAATATTCCGTAAATAAAAGAAGATTACATTTTGACTAGTGCAGTAGGAGTGAAACGTCCTTAAAGAAGATACTTTGCATCTAACAATTTTTGATCTTAAGGGCTCAAATAAAAGGTCCTTCAAATATAAGTATAATTAATTGAAAACAGAAAGAACATGTTCACTCACTACTCCTTAGATGTAACATCTACGGCCTTGATAATACGTAAAAGATAACTAAAAAACCACAATGTTAATGTTGATTAGTACCGTAGCTACTCCTACCATTCAATAAACCAGATTAAATTGACTATGATACACTACTTCTACCCTTGATCGAAACCCCAATTAATGCAGCTACACCGAAAATTTACTTCCATTACATTTATCCCGCGCTAACCTCAAAGTTTCCTTAACCAGTACAGCTGCGCGAACCGAATGACAAAGAAAATCAGAGCTCGGTCCGAAGCAGCGTGAGAAATCAACTCTCTTAGCTTTCTTCGTAATAAAAAAAAAAGTTGGGAACGCGTCCGCAGTACTCGAGGTAGAAAGAGAAAGAGAGAGTAGCGCGTGCAGCGACTTTCGAAGCATCCGTGGAAAGAAAGAGAAAGAAAGAAAGAGAGAATAGGAGTCACCCTCTCTTTCGCGGGCAATGAAAGTTTTTCCAATCTCCGGCCGGTCTACCGATTGCCGCTGCCTATACCCACTCCTTTCGTCCTCGTCGTCCTCGTCGTCCAACGACTCGGTTTAATTGCTCGTCGCCAACTTGTATATAGCTCATAATACGGCCCCGCGGGCATCTCCCCCCACCCGACTGACTTTTTCCACTTCGGTTTTCTTATTTTCCCCAAAGGAGGAACCCGTTCATCAAACCGAGTCATCGAAGCGGCAAATATTCCGCCGCATATCCGGCCTGATTTTTCAAAGGATCCCAGACAGGAGGAATTCTTTCCCGTCTCTCCTTTTCTCTCTTCTCCCGCTCCTCCGACTTTTATTTTCCATTGCAGCGGCAGCGGCAGCTCCGCGAGTATAGTCTCTTGCGCCGCGACTGTATACTGGGGAAGCTACGACGACGTCTTGCGGAAGAGAGCAAAGGGGAGCAGACGGCCGCCGGCTCTTCTTTGGCTTGCCTCCGATTCCTTTCCTCTCATCTTCTCTTCTGCGCAATCGGCACTCCTTCCCCCCTCCCCTTTCTCGGCAATAATATTTCCTTTTTCCCAACCGAGCGAACAATCCAGTGGAGCGTGCCGAGCCAATGGCGGGACGGAGCGAAAAAAATTCAATTCGTCGACTCATAATATTGGCGGAGAGGGACGACCGAGAAATTGAAGCAACTTCGCGTGTATATATGGGAAGCCGCAAGCACAAATCGTGTTGGTTTTATGACGGGAGAGATAGAGAGAGAGAGTTGTTCTTTTGGTTGACGTCCACAGATCCTGTCCGCGAACGCGTTTGAAGCTTGGATATAATGTTTTCATTATTTTGTGGAGGCCGGAAGAAGGAAATTTTTCCATTCGAGAACCCAAATTCACAGATTCGACAGTCCGACTGTATTTGTAAAGTAGAACATTTTTGTATGGGGGAAATAAAAGAAAAGATCGTTAAAAAAACTCGATTATGAAGGAAATAATCCTTCAAGAAAGCTCACGCGATTATGCGCACGTGTAAGCATGAGGATGGATGTAAAATGCATGAGAAATTTCAAATTTTCTCTCTGCAACATAAATTTTCGTATAATATTTCTCTCTACTTTTCCCAACATTTGAAACTATTGAGGTAAATTACCATGAGAAAATTGGGGCTGCCGCAACTGCTCTCATAAACACTTTTTCATGCGAATGTGACGCATATCTTGAAGTATAGGAAAACATCAGAAAATACGAAAATATTTGAGTTATCGCCAAAACATCCAATTTCTGTAGCAATTTGAAAGGAAAAAACATTTTAGATTTTATACTCGCTGAACTTTGGGCAGCACGAAAATGATTTAAAAGTGTATCCATAAATAAGGGACGCAGTAAGCTTAGGTGATCGGTGAGACGTATCAAAAGTGATTCCTCTTGCTGAGTTTAAGAGTTAGAAATATTTTCCCCAAAACTCAATACTTTTATTCCATAATAGAATCGAACGAGCCTGAGGAAACAAGCTTTTCAACGCCATAGTATCTAGTCTGTTAATGGATGCCATAAATTACTTTAAGAGAATGAACCACTCCTTTCTAAATTCCTTTCTAAAACTAGCCTCGAATCCCAAAATTTCGACATCGCACCCCTCGCTTCGTCTTGTTTTACACGAGGACGCGGCAATATCATAAAATATATAATATATGCACACACACACACACACACACACCAGAGATGCAAAAGGGAACTGCTGTTACTCACGCCCAGCCTGAACAAGGAGATGCGCGCTAGAATTCCCGGCAACTAAACTGGGTCAGCAACAGCTGCCACTGCTAAAACGCTTGGAACGTGCTTTGATGTCAAATACATTTCACGCCTCAAACTTTCTTATGCGTAGCGTGCTTCATTCTGTTTTTTTTGTTTTTTAATTCGTTCCAACGTGAAAAGTGAATAACTGCGCTCTTATTCGTTATTCGATTTGAACAAGATCCCATTTCTGAGGTCCGAGATTGGATAATTATTCATTCTGATGAACGGAGTAAATCTATATTGTTAATCGAAACTACGGTAATACACAATTCAGATGATATTTGCATAAGCAAACTTCCACTAGCTAACTTGTTCGTGAAATTGTCTTGGTTCAGTTAAATTCAGATTCGAGCCCGTCAAATTCCAATATATGTACAATAAGGACAAAGTCGGAAATTCCGAACACGTTCCTATTTTATGTAGCATTCGTGTACGGAACTCAGACACTTTGTATACTCCTTCATAAAGCAAACGAAATTTCGTCCCGAAAATTTTCTCTCTTTACATTCCCATATGATTTTCCTTTTCCGAAAGTCGATTCTGCCCACAAAGTCCATCAAGAGAAAGAAACTATCTTTTTTTCTTTATTTTTCACGTTCTTTTCAAAAAGGAAACGGACGAATCGACTCTTCAAATTGCCTGCACGAGAAATTTAATTAGATGGAAAAGACCAAGGGAAACTTGCTTTTCGTCTCCAAATGTATAACTTCTGGTCACTTGAGCGCTGAAAAGTTAAGGAACTTGGCATCGTCAGATCTTGGTTCGAGGACATGCGAAACTAAAAGTTTTACTGACGAAATTTTAATGGTTCAAAAATAATTACTTAGCCATGATTCAGATCGTGCAATAGGGATAACATTGTACAGCGAGAAACTCCGTAAAGTTTTTATTGATCAACTACGCCTTGCATCCTCCGAGGCTGCTGGTACTGCTAACATAAATGAAATGTTAGTACGGCTATTCAGAGTTTCACACCACCATTAGAATAGACCTGTACAAGCAAACATAGTTATCCCAATTTATACTTTTCGTCTCCTCAACTAGAATGCGATACACATGTACTTTATCGTTAAGGGAATATAGCAGAATTAACGTAATCTACCTCAAGTTGTAATTATAATTGATTACTTAAAATTTGATGAAAAATAGAATCGGTAATTGTTTGCTGACCTATTGAAGCAATCGTATGTTATCCTACTTTATACTTTTCTTCTCCACAATTGGAATATAATAGACGTGTACTTTAACGTTAAGGGAATAACAAATTAACGTGACCAAATGAGACCACATCAAATTATAATTATGATTGATCTTTTCGTACAGTTTATCTTAGAGCACAAAGTTTTCATCGATTTATAAGAATGAAACATTTTATGCCGATAAACATTCATCTCTATTTGTATGCTAATGTACATACTCAATATTGATGTTCGAAACATTTTTGAACGCTAGAAAAGTCTGAACATTTCGAGCCACCACACCGTGGCCTCGATCTACCCTTAAAAAGTTTCCTCTTCCCTTTAAATAAAAAAAAGAAGTATATAGACCAACTGACGACTGGTACTCACATCGGGGATAGGATAATTTTTTACTCCCCGAGAATCAGCGAGCGAGAAAGGTATAGATATCAAATGCATGCAAGCGAGAAAGACGAGCTGGTAAGAGAAATTTCTCGAATGATAAGGACGCGAACGGAAGGGGGAGTGGAATGGAGGTCGTTCCCTGGCCTAAGGGCTCGTTCCAGGATATGAAGTTTCCTTCGCTCGCGCACTATAGCTATCTCCGTCTGTCTCTCTATCTCAACGAGCTGCTGCTGCCGCTGCTGCTGCTGGAATCTGCACTAGCGTTGGATATATATATAGTGTGCTTGAACGCATCCTGCAGCTTTACGACGTTCTTGCAAGGCTTTTATTTCGCGAGTTTCATACAAAGACCAGATAGCCGGATTATTGCTGAATTATTTTCAGCCGAAGAAGCTAGGGGGGGAAAGCTTTTGATTGAAACTGCAAGAGATTTTTCATCATAGGGGTATTTAATAGACTAATAACTGATGCGTATATTGATTGCGACTTGTCAATTATAAGTATATATATTTTTTGATGCACAATTGCATAGGGATTGTAAAACTTATCCCACGATATATTGTAGTTTGGATTTAAATCATTTGAAGTTATCAATTCTGTCGTGCGTCCCTGACGCACACCTTTTTTTATATATAAAATTTGTTGTGTTGATAAGGTATGTATAAAGAAATATCTTACATAAGAAGCGAGATGGATTAGAGTGCAGCGCCATGTTGAATTAGAAGAGCCGCCATAGCGAGAACTAAAGAGGTCTGTTCTGTTCTCTTGCTCTTGCAAGAAGACGTCAAAGACGACGTTATACCTAAAGACTCTTCGATTAGAAATATATGATCCATCTCCCTTCTTAAATAGGACCATAACGTAAAGGTGTAAGACGGGATACGCGATACACGATATAACCGCATATCACGTATCAACAGAGAGCAAGGCCCCAGCTTCGCGTACGCGAGACTGACAAAAAACCAACCTTGCGTACTCTCTAAGAGTGGCATAAAGGAAAGAAGTCACGCAAACGGGACATGCGCCGGAAGCCGACGAATATGATGGGGCAGGCTCCGTGTTATCATATCTATGCATGGTATCAGTTATACTCGGGAAACAAACATGGAGGAGGAGAAATCTACCCACAGAACACTCACCAAGAATCTTATACCCATATAGACAAAGAGAAGCGCAGGATCCGTGTTAAATGATTAAGAAGAGAGAAGAAGCTAAGAAGGGCGGAAAGATAACTACAGCGGCATAAATATATAAAAAGGGCAGAACGCCCGCGATTTTCGATTGGCTTGAAGCAAAGAAAAAAACTTGGCGTTTTAAACTATAAAGATTCCAATAAAATAAGTATAGTATAAAATAATAGTTCAATTTATTCAATTTATGTGTAAATATTAAACTTTTTTTCTCGTCAGCAAAAGTCTCTGGGGTTTCATATCCAGCGTCCTATAAGTATATCTTTATATATTTCGCATAACTGTTAGCAACTAAAATCTTTCACTTTTTTTTTACTTTTAGTTAAAGATCAACCAATATCGTTTTTTCTCAAATACATTTTAGTGAAATCAGAAAATTTTTAGATACGTTCAGTATGTAATCAAAACATTGTTTATCTCATAATATAATATGTTATTTTTAATAAATATCTTTCACTTCCATAACATCCATTGCAAAGTGTGCTTTCCCCATCCAAACAAAAAAAAAGCTTGAACTTCTGTTTGTGTTTAATTATCGCCGTGTTGAGTCATTGTACTCAATTAGGAAGCCAAACTGAAGTTGAAACATTCAAAGCGAAATAAACAGAAATCCGTAGATTTTAACTTTAATTTCAAAGCTGTCGCGAGCGAGGCGACAAAAGGCTTCCTAGACCAAGTTTTAATTATGTCGCTTTCCACGCCAGAGAAAAAGAGAAAGATGGGAGAGGCGAAACATAAAGAGCAAAACTAGAACGTCGAAATTTAGTCGGCGAGAGAGGACAGCGCCGAGGAAAAATTATGAATTCGCGAGATTCATCGCCATACGGAACGCGCGCGCGGGTAGGTACGTTCATAAAGTTATACGCGAATAAAAGTGCGCGGCAAACGCCGACTCTATTAAAGATAAGCGGCGCGGACGACTATTTTTGCGTCCTGCAGTCACTGCAGCGGTCCATTTCGGGCTCGCTCCTTTGAATTCTTTATCTCTCTTCTTCTCCCGGCGCTGTATATATATACCGGCGAATAGGGTATATTTTTATTGGGAATCTTGGACCACCCCTACGTATATATACGGCGACCATCGACGTGTCCTCAGTGGCATATAAGCGCGGGTATATATACAGAGTAGCTCAGAAAATTTCCCATTTGTGCGCGCTCGTTTATATACGTGTAGCTTTTACGAAAGAAAGTTCAAACCATGACGGATGCAAGGGGGGGAGGGAGGAGGGGAAGAGGAGCAAGCTAAAAAGTTCGCACCGGAAAAGCTTTAGCAGTATACCGAGAGGAGGTAAGCCTTCTGCTACTGCTCTGAACGCATTTCAGCTGTACACTGTCTATATATACGTCTTGCTCGCACAGAAACCGCTGACTGAGAGTTCAGCTTGTCGACGCTGCTCGTATTGGTTGCAGTAAAAAGTTGCTATTGCAGTGAATCTACTTTTACGCAGATTAGTATTTAAAGCAAAAGGTTCTTCCGAGTTTTTTTTTCAGTTGCGTTTTGCTTTTAATCGTCGGCGAAAAATTCATTTTTTGTGTTTGCACTTGTGTTTCATTGTACTCAGTGAACGATAATTACAGCGAACGATTATCAATGCAGTATAATATGATTAAGTTTGCTTTGCTCAACTATTAACATTTAATACGAAATTCTGATTAGTTGCTAAGTAAACATGACAATGGCTACCATGATTCATATCTCATAACTGACGTATTGAGTGCAAAACATAATCCAAATCGCGCACGAAGTATTTCTCTTTAAAAATGTGATGCTAAGTAAATTTGATTACGGTTAGTATAATTCATAGTTTACGATTGATATACGTGGAGTCCAAAACATAAATCGCGCTGAGTTCCTTGTACAAAAAAGAAGCGAGTAGTCAGAAATTTTTTTTCGAACAGAAATAATAAATATATTTAGTTTAATGTTGCAACACAGTGCTTTGCTCTAATAATCATAATTCCCATTTCTATTTCTGTATAAATCCTTCTAATTTACACAACCATTATCAATTTGATTTTTGACGAATATCGGTATACAGTCAGTCCCGTTGATCATACGGCCCATTTCCTCAAGAATCCACAGTTTGCCCAAAATCTCCGAATTTTCAGTTATTGATATACACGAACCCACAAGCGGCATCGCATATTTAACAACCCGAGAGAAAGCCAAGCTCGGCAGAGCGTCCAGCCTGCGACGCTCGGGAGTAAAAAGAAAACTAAAAAGTCCGAAGCTGTTGCGCGTTTTGCGCATGTGAAAAGCCACTGCTGCAGGAGTGCGCTGCAGGAGTGGCTTTTTACGGGTCTGAAAGGCAGAGCGCGCGCGCGCGCGCGTTTCAACGGCGTCATCGGAATCGACGACTGCAGCAGCAGCAGCGGCGGCGGCGGCAGGAGTTTGCGAGCAATTATGCCCCGCCACTGTCGCTCGCTGCAGACTCGAGCAAGAGTCGCTAATGATTCGCTAACGAGGCAAGTGCTTGGCCCGCTTCCCTCTTCCGCTCGCGCTGAGGGGGGAGGGGGAGTGAGGAATCTCTCGAGAGACTATCTAGGTGCTCTCTAGGCTCGCCAGTCTCTCTCTCTCTCTCGTCGGCCTTTTCCTTCAAGGACTACTATAACCGATTGCGCCTCTGCCTCCTCTGCTTTATCTGCAGTGCGCGCGCTCGCGCGTGTGTGTACTGCGCGTCGCGTATGTAGAGAGCCTCGAAAAGCCCTCGACGAAGCAGGTCAGACTCGGGCGTTTCTGCCGAGGAAAAAGCCACACGCCATTGCCCTCCACGTGTGTCGCATATACGAGTGTATAACATGCTGCTGCTCTTTAATGAGTTATTTCAATAAATTAGACTTGCTTTCGCTGCTCAAACATCGTTACACATACGCTAACCGCTATATACGTGTATGAAAGAGGAAAGATGGTTAAAAATGCAGAGGAATATGAGAAACATGCAAGTTAAATTCTCATGTTTCATGGAACATGAGAATTTAATATGGGGAGGTATATGGAAAACAAAAAGTTAACATTGACTATTCGGATTTTTATTTATTTATTTATTCTTTTCTTTTTAACGGACAAAGCTTTTGATTAGAGCCTCGCATCTATAGGCATATTTTTTTTAATCAAAGTTCTTTTGTTGTACTTTATTGCAGTGCCATTCGAAATTTCATTTATGCATCGGGAACATTCGTAGTTGTTATTCCAGTATTTTAAATTTATTATTCCAGTATTTTGAAATATTAATTTTTTGTAAAAAAATAAATGTAAAATGGCTTAAAAACATGGTTGCTACAGTAACTTTTCCCATAATCCTCTGAATTTTTTACCACCTCTCGGCTTACAGAAGAAAATCCGATCGGTTGGAAGCCTCTAGTTTAAAAAAAAAAATTTCGATTTCTGGAACCCCCGAAAAGTGTGATTTTTTCACAGAATTCAACGTACAGGAAAAAAAGAGCGCGTGAATAGAAAATTCGCGCGGACGCCAGAATGTGTCTCGACTGAGCTAACAAGCCATCCGCGAGACGGCTCGCCGACTTGGCAGCTGCACCGCACCGGCTCTTTCTCCCTCGAATTGACGTTTCAGCGCAGCGGAGAGAGAACCCGCAAAAAAGCTCTCTCCCCGCCGCAGCATCAGCAGCCCTCTCTCTCTCAGTGTCTATGTACACGTGGCAGCGCGGATTCGGAATTGCCAGTGCGCTTGGCTGAATAGACGCGCGAGAAGGAGCAGCAGCGTTGCAGCATTGCTCGATAGAGCTCGAAAGACGACGCGGCGAAGACAAAGGTGCACTACGTATATAACTATACACGACACGGGAGAGCAGAAGCAGCAGCAGCAGCAGCAGTAGCACAAGTGGAGTATTGTGGAGACGTTCGCCCCCGGAAATTGGTAATAAATGCAAGCAACGTCACCCCGGCTTTAATTGGAAGCCAAGCCCGAGACTCCAGCTCAGCTCTCGTGTACACAGTCCGTGTGTATAGTCTGTCGCTGCAGCTCTCTCTCTCCCCAGGAGTCAATGTGTGTGCAGACGTCCCGTGCAGTTCTCTCCTTCTATCTATCTCTCTCTGCAGTGTGTATGTGTGTCTCAGTAGCGCTGCCAGCATTGGTATATACAACAACAAGGCGCGTGCAACCGCAGCAGCAGCAGCAGCAGACAGACAGACCAAGGGAGCCATCCCAAGAAAAGCAAAGCAACCCCCTGCTCAGGACGCTCGATTATGAACGACGAGCTGTACCGAGAGCCAGAGAGAGAGAGAGAGGGAGCAACATAGTCCTCGCGCTCTCCCCGAAGTGGCTTGTCACTCGGTTATTATCGCGCAGTCTCTCTAGCTCTGTACTGTATGCGCCGTATACATGTACACCGAGGATCATCAGCCGCAGAATAGACTCTACCGGTGCTCTATGCCGCTGATCTGCTGTTAGACGATGCTCTGCATGGGCCATTGTGCCTGGATGTAGGCGCGTTACGAGCGAACCACCCCTCATTCGATTCGATTACGCGAGCTTGCAAGCTCCTTCGCCGGCTCTTAACGGTCTCTCGCTCGCGCGAGAGAGAAAGACAGAGAGAGAGAATATTTCGCAGCTCTTAAATTTATTTAGCTTTCGCTCCGCGGCGCTGAGCGGAATTATTGATAATGCGCGCTGCTCTCGTGTAAAGCCTGATTAGCGCGTGGTACATATAGGGTACACGGAGCTTGATAAAATATTATGAACTAAACAAATATGAAGCTATGCAGGCAAAAATGGATATATGTACGTGTACGTGTATTATACGCGGGGGGGCAGTCGGTAGCAACGTTCCTTGAAATATGCTGACAACTTTAAAGCCGCGGCAGCAAAAACACTGCACGAGCAAAGCGAGAGAAGAGAGAGAGAGAGAGGCGCGGCGGGCACCGTGAGAAAAAGCAGCTTAGTACTTCTTTCCCGGGGATCAACGAATGAGCTTGCGTAACTCAAAAATGCAAAGGTTCCTCTAACTACTCGTCGCGTTCTCCTTTTTTTTCTCTTTTAATTTTTTTTTCTTTTTTCTCCTGTTTTTGCTCTTTCAAAGAGAGAGAGAGAGCGAGAGTAAGTGAGCTAAGCTGCGCGCTACATTCGTTGGCGAAATTTCAAATGATAAACTCGCTGCGAGTAAATTTCTACGTCAAGAAAACATCGTTCTCGAGAGAGAGAGAGACAGAGCGAGTAGGTTTTATCTGCGCGCGGGGTGGATGCATCAAATCTACGAGCCTCGGAAATTTCTCGCGGAAATGTGGTTAATTTTTTCTTTCCTTTCGTCATTCAATGTAATGCGTTATTAATTTAACGGAGGGCGGCTTGGGACTCGACGCGCTCGTTTAAAATTCACAAAAGGCGACGCGAGCTTACGGAAAAGGTTTAAATTTTAACGTCTTTAAATTTTCTTTTAAAAAAAATAAACAGTAGCGCACGTCGTGCTTATTTAACAAATAAGATTCTTGAGACTGCCAACGTTGGGCATTGAGACGAATAGTAAGTATACTTTTCCCTCGAATACATTTTTTATAAATTTCGTACATTTGCCAATAAACTTGATAGCTAGCATACGACGTGAGACGGTCGACGCGTCCACCGTGTAAAGTTGTTACAAAGTAAGAATGTCAATGCGACGTTTTTAAATTCAAAATTAACAACAAAAAAAAATTAGTCAACGCTCCGTCGTGAACCCTGTCCTTTATTTCCACATTCCTATATATCCCCAGGATAAAACAAGCAAGATTATTTCTTATTCAGGCGGCCACTCGCGGAAAGTGCCAACGGCAATAATGCATGGCGCTATTAAAGCGAAATTAGAATTCTCACGCGTGTCCCGCACGCGGAAATGGATACGCGTATATGTACATATGACGTGTACATATAATACGTCCGTCGCGAGTCATTTGCATTCGAGCGCCGCGCGGCGGCGCGCAATCCCAAAAAGCTGCGGGAGGAATCGGGGATAAAATAAATTAGTTATGTTTCCATCAGACATTAGAGATTGAACATTTCTCACTCGCGCGCTGTCTCTCGCTCTCACTCCGGCGCGCGCGAGTGAAGCGCAGTATTTTATGCAAAACCGACAAAGCCATGATGACGCGCGCCCGAGGCGCGTTGAATATTTCATCGGACGATGTGCGCGGGTAGCGAGAAACTCTCTGACCCCCCCTCCCCCCCTCGCAACCTGGAAAAACCGCAGTACCTACGGCTTCTCCGGGCTACTGTTGTTACCGACGCGCCGCACTTCCTCCGCCGCCGCCTGTATATGGAAGACTCCCTGCGCGCACTCCACCTTCGCACATACACGTGGCAGTGTGTGCAAGTATATATATCTTTAAACCATGGCGCGCACGAGAGACGTGCGGTTAGAAGACCCTATGTGTGACAAGGGAGGGAAGCTGAAGTGCGAGGGGTGACGAGGATCACGGCGAGGCGCGTACACGCGGGACAGAGTATATATAGTATTTTGTATTTTTTCGCAGCGGTTCTATAACGCGAGGAATATATAGAGAAAACATACACCGCTCTGAGGTATTGTATTGTCGAACGAGTTGAGTTCGGGGCCGTTGCTATATTCACCATAGTCTCTCTCTCTGTCGAATAACAACGTGTGCCCGACGAGCAAGAAGCCGCGGGAGAGAAAATTTGCAATTCCCACGCGGATTGGCCACTGCAAATACCGCACTAGCTACAGGTAGTGCCTTCGGGGCGTACGTGTTCGCCTATCGGCTATATGTACGGTCTAGACGGGGAGCTTTTCAAATTTTATGAAATTTCGGATTGAAGGACACACACGTGCTGCGCGCCCCGCATACGCTCGTACATACGTATATACGCAAAAATGAAACAAGGAAAATTCCATTTTTCATTATGTACGAGGAAAGTGAATTCTTTTCCCTCTCGAGTATTTTCTTTTTTATGCACAAACCATTTCTCACGCGCTTCCTCCTGGGAATACGAGCCGACGACGAAAAAAACAGGATACAAGACCAAGCACGATTCGTCATTTCGAAAAGTGTATAACAAGACGCACACGTGTAAACATCCGCCTATTGCGCGCATTAGAGCCCCGGAGAGCTAAACGGACGAGCACTATACCTCCGCGGCTAGTGGCCCTTCACTTGATATTCCGTGGCGTCTTACGGCGATGTAGCTCGTATAGAAGCGCGGAATGAAACGCCGGGCGCAGCGGAGAGCTCGCCCTCAGCGCGCCTGTGTTTATGACGTATTGCACATGTGCATCAAGCTCGATCGTGAAAATCCTCTTTCCCGCGCGGCCTCTAGCTCGAGGCTGCTCTGACAGCCGCCTGGCGCGCGTGTGTGTAAGTGAAAAGGCGACTGTATAATACAGGCGCGTACGCGAGACGTGTAAGTGAAAGCTGTAAACTCGGCGGCGAGAGAGAAAGCGCATGTACATAAAAGTTGAGATGAAAAGCGAGCGAGGCGCCAACTCGTAATAGGTCCGAGGAGCGAAAATTCCTTCGAGGCTCCCTTATTCCGCGCTCGAAACGAAGGAGGCGCGCGTGAACGAGCGCGAAATTTATTCAAACGAAAATCGGCGAGAGCCGTCGAAATAGAAAGTGAGCCGTCTCTCTCGGGATATGCTGACAGATGTGAAGCATCGAATTTGATAATGATTGAAAGAAGTTTATCGTAAAATGAAGCAAATGAAAACGAATAAAAAATTTTTTACGGCAGTAAGAATGATCAAGTTAGAATGTTTGCCGTATACTTGATGGTTTTGTATGTTAGACGCGCAACGCGAGAATTTATGTGAGTTTTCAATGTCATTCCTACCTGTAAATTTTTGCACTTGGGAAAATCTAGGTTTAAACATGTAAGTGTAGTAATGTGTCGTTTAAAAATGTTAACGTTAACTGCTACTCATATACGGGTCAAAACTCTTTGCGCCGCATTAAACGTGACTCATATACGCGCGCACGAAGAAAGGACTAGTAGGAAACGAAACATAGGAAAACCCGTGAATGCGAGAGACAATATATATAGATGTTTTAAACATCTATATTCACAACAAGATACACACGATTTAGAAGAAACACAAAATACAGTTCCTGAAAATACAGAACGGTATACATTTAAATTACATACAAACTAAAATATAATTTTATTTTCTATTTTATTTCATATTATTTATTAAATTATTATTATTATTATATATTATTTTGAGACTTGACGAAGTGCAAGCAAGAACAACAGTACCTCAAACAAGATCAATGACAAGGTTAAAGCAAACGGATTCTATTTGTGCTCCGGCGAATAACACATCGATCTCGCCATTACATATTAGGTAAAGATTTTTTCAATAATTTGTAATTAATTTAAACTTTAAATTTATACTGTGTAATGAATTTTCAAATATTTTATAACCGCTTGTATATAGCCACTGAAGAGGGGATACATATATCCTGAAACTTTTGGCGAATTTTGTATAAATAAAACGATTTGGCTCGAAGAGACGCATAGTAAATTATTTACAATATTCCAACATCGAGCGATAGATTCACATTTAAACAAATTTGGGCATTGCGTCACGAATCATGCCTCAAACAAGATCAATGACAAAGTTAAAGCAAGCGGATTCTATTTGTGCTCCGGCGAATAACACATCGATCTCGCCATTACATATTAGGTAAAGATTTTTTCAATAATTTGTAATTAATTTAAACTTTAAATTTATACTGTGTAATGAATTTTCAAATATTTTATAACCGCTTGTATATAGCCACTGAAGAGGGGATACATATATCCTGAAACTTTTGGCGAATTTTGTATAAATAAAACGATTTGGCTCGAAGAGACGCATAGTAAATTATTTACAATAAGAACAACAGTATTTAATGAAGTACATAATTCTGACACTTCAAAGACTAATATTCAAAGACATAGATTAGCTCATAAATATTTCAGTGATAATTTTAAACAAAATTAGTTCGGACATGTTTGCTCAATTTGTGATAGACTTTGGTTTATAAAAGATTTAAAGAAACCTTTGCCTAAACATGAAAATATTATCAACAAAATCATGGTGAGTAGTTCAACTTCAATTTATGTTATCCTTTTCTCATAAAATAAAACATTTAATCCTAAATTACTGTTAAAGAATAAACAAGATACAACTGCAGTTCGAATTTGCTCGACATGTTTGAAATCTGTCGATAAAAATAAGATTCCTAATTATTCTGTTTATAATGGCTTTCATACTATCCAGAAATGCCACAGAATTTACCAAAACATGATTTTCTTACTGAAAGGCTTCTTTCCGCTCGTATTCCTTTCAAGCAAATTAGAAGATTGAGGCATGTTCGTGGACAGTTTGGAATGTATGGACAGATAACAAACGTCCCTGTTGTAGTTGACACAATGGCAATTCGCGCAATGCGAGAATTTTTTGACTTTTCAATAACATTCCAACCTGCGACAGAGATACTTTCCCTTCCTCTATCGTCTAAGGCTCGCATCGGATAGATTGGGCAACGAGAAAAAAATGCAGGGAGGGAAGGACTGTCTCTGTCGCACTTATCCATTTTCCTAATTTCCTATGCTTTTCCGCTACTAGCTTGCTGGGGAAGCGGTTATAGATAACGCTCCTCCAGATTTTTTTCGGGTTTTCTTTTTGGTCACAATTTTCTTTTGTTTTCAAATGCGTTTTCACTCCTCCGCGAGTTGCGCCTATAGACGTTTCACATCAAAAGAGAAAGTACATCGCTTCGCCTCGAGCGCGCCCCTTGCCCCATGCAACCGTCGCGCGCGCCGTGCGGTCAGTGGGTAAACGCGTCCCCGCGATATACAGCCGGCGCGCACTTCAACCTGCGCGCATGAGATGGCCTCATAGTGCAGGAGAGCGAACACACCCAGAATGACGTAGTAGTAGTATAAGTAGTGCCTCCTCGAGTTTGTGTGTACGAGCGCGCGCGCGAGTCTGCTGCTACTGCTGCCGTCTGCCTTACACCACTGCCCGGAGAGACTTTCGACGACAAGGAAAAAAAATGCTGAACCACCAGCGCAGTTTCTTCCTCGCGCTCGCGATCCTCGCCACCCTGGCAACAGGTACGGATTAGGGGAAAAATCGCCCGAAAGTGCTTTAAGCCGACGCCTGCGAAAATAACACAACAGCGCCCGATTCACGTATCGCAGTCGCGCGCGTCGCCATATTGATTGTTGCTCTTCTGGGCTGGAGTTGCATTCAAAACATCAGAGAAAAAGCGGGCGATTTTTCGAAAAATCGGTTTTGGGCGTGCATAGAGATGCGCTGCGCGTGTGTGTGCGTGCGAGACTTGTTGCGCGCGATTGGAAATCGCTCGAGAGGAGAATCGCGAGGGAGGGTGAGGAGTGTGCGAGAGGAACACGTTAACCAAACAATTTGTTTATTTTAGGATGTTACGGCATAAAATGCTATCAGTGCAGCAGTGACACGGATCCGGAGGGCGTAGACAGCTGCGGGGCCTACGAATCGTTCGACAAGGAGAGGCACGTCCCCGTGGAAGTGCAACAGCGACGAGTCGAAAATGCCTGGCACCTTTTGCGTCAAGTTGACGCAGCAGAGTCCTCGCGGATTTATCTGTGAGTATCGCACGCTCGAACAGCGCTCCGGACACTCTGATTGAGCTTAATCGAATTATTTTCCGTTTACTCCCTCGCTACGTTCGAATTTTTCGCTCGCGAAACCTAACCTCCAATTCGATTTCCCCTCGATTCGTCGTACGCTATACGTATAGAGTATATTGTATTATACTCGACGAGCGCGAGTTTCGAAATATGTCTTTACACACTTTCTCCGAAGCTGGAATCCTGGCATGCAGAGGCATCGTTATATTTTCCCGGGTGTTGAATGGATATATATACGTGTTATGTACGTATGCATTGCTCACAGAGTGAGCTTGAAAAGTACTTCAAAACACTTCGTTGAATATAAGTAATAACAATGAAAACCATAAGTTAAACAGATAAATAGTTGTTATAAATGTGATTCTTCAAAATCTTGAGAAACTGCTTGATTTTTTGCATCTTTCAAATTGTAATAACACATCCAAATTATATTAACCAATACTTTCGTCAAAATAGTTTCGAATTTTGTCATTAGTCTAACGCTGTAATACGGCGGGGAACAATTGTGCGAATATAAATGCATTGTGCTGGTTTATGGTTTATACTTCTGAAAACAAGTGCTTTGAAGTTTACTGGCATCTTTTAAGAAGTTGTAATTTAGGATGACGGGGGCGGGGGTACGGGGAGTTGGTCAACAGTTTCAATACTAAAATCCCGGTGCTGTTTGCTCAATACCAACAACAATATAAACGACGCCTCTGCCGGCATGCTATACGAGAGGCGCTCGTTAGCGAATAAACAAACTGCCGTTAATCATCCAAGAATCATCCATTACATAAACATTCTCTCCGCGCTTCATCAATCAGCTCTACGCGAGGCGCTTGTAATTCACCCGTCGCAAAATCTCGACTTTCAGGGGACGGCAGATGGAGGCAGGTGATCCGGCGCTGCGCTTCCGTGGCGAACACAGGTGTCACGGGCGTCTGCAATTGGGGCGTCTACGAGAACGGCGTCTACTGGCAGGAGTGCTCCTGCTCCGAGGACTCCTGCAACTCGGCCGCTAGTCTCGGCCTGGCTCTCAGCACGATCCTCGCGGTTCTCGCGATCTCCCAGTACCTCAAGTAATTTCGATCCGTGCGCGCGCACACACACACCCGATTCCTATAGAACGCCGAACAGCAAAGAATAGAGATGTAACAGCCGACACCCCTATCTAACAAAACGAAAAATAATGGTAATAAAAAGAAAAAGACAGCCGCATCACGTACCTTTTAACTCTCGCGCCGTAGCGACGGCGAATCTCACTTTATAGCCCAATAACGCGTAGCCGTTATACCTCGATCGAATTCGCTTCTTGCGCGCTCTGCTGCTGCAGCAGCAGCAGCTATATTGATTGCCTTGTGCTTTACTTTTTGTTTGAATTGGAAAAAGAGAGAGAAAGAGAGAGAGAGAGAAAGAGAGAAAGAAACAGTACGCTATCAGCGTAGAGATCAGCGAGAAGGAAAATCTGGATAGTTCAAACTTAAAGTAATACCAAATATTTAAGTACGCGTAGCGTAGTTACTATACTTTTAGTTTAATCCGTTCATTAATGGTAGCTTGAAAAGATTCAATTTAATTGTCTTTGAATGAAAATAATGAGAAGATTTTTTTTTGTGTTGTGATAGTATTATTGCACGTTAAATATTTTACCTTTTTTATAGTTTTTATACAAATATTTATACCGACTTTGTAAAGATATATAATTAAATTATATTGAAATCGTTACTTTTTCTAATGGAAGTAAAAAGTTTTTATACGCGAGCGCATCTCTGCATTAGGGAAGATATTACATGCGTCTCGATATATTCCGTCCATGCAATATTGCGAGATTACGAAGGCGAGTAGAAATTACTTTGAAAAAGAAAATTGATGATACGTCAATTAATTGTCCGTCCATTAAATCTAGTGTATTTAAATTACAGCGATCTTAGATCATAACAGGAAATCAGTTTTAGTACAAATATTATAATCTAATTATATTATTGACACAAATGGTTTTCAGAGTATTTATTTTTTAATGTTGCCATTTTATGATTTCTAAATAGACTATATTCATTCCAAGTTTATTAAAACTAGACAGAAGACATAATTTTTTTATACACAAAAATGTAAATAATTGTAAGTGTTTACACTATTTTAATCAAGAGAAACATTATGTACATGTCACACAAAAACAACTGTAATCCAACAAATCTGTTTGTACTCTTTTTTTATGTGAGCATAAAGTTGCTTTACAGGAGAATAAAACCCAAAACAGAGAAGAAAACGATGCAGCGCGTTTTTCTTATTTTTATTATGTCCTTCGGCCTCCCCTTTCAATTTCAGGAGGAAAATCCATTAGACACGTTATTTTGCACTTTTACGACTGACGCTAACCATGAGAAAAAGCATGAATGAGTGAGAAGAAAACGAGAGGGACGACGGCACTTTGCACGTTCAAAGGCCCCATAGCAAAGAGCCTTTATCTCGCTAAAGGGTCACGAGTGTCTCCCCCCACCGTTGCTGCTCTATATACGTTTCTTTTCCAGTTTTCTCCGTCGCCTGAAAGGTCAAGGACTACGTTCGATTGAAAAATACTAATTACTTTTGCAACAGCAATTTTCAAAATAATTTTCAAATTTTCTCTGGCTGATTAAATTTTCTAACAAATAAAATCGAGAAGCTCTCTAAATACAACTTTTTTAATTCTTTGAGCCTTTTTACGTCGGCGACGGATATAGCTGCTCTGGAGACGCGCCCGAGGTGTTGCTGCCAAGGCATCATGTTAATACCGGAAATTTAACAGCCACAACGTAATTACATCAGAGGCGAGACAATTAATGCCCTCCGAAAAGGATCTCTATAACAGAGAAGTGGACCGCAGAGAACACACGCCGAGTATACTTATTCGGTCCCTTCCATGCATTACGTCGTCACTGACGGCACAGGTTACCGTAGCCGACCCTCGTTATACCCGCGAAACCACGTATAATTAAGACGGGACTCCTGAGCTGATTAAATATGGTCGTATACGAAGCACGTCGTCCGCACCTAAGACCCCTGGCTGCTGACGGAATTTCGTACAAGCTCTCTCGCGCGCGCGCGTATACCTCCGCCTCCTTGATTCCGTTGACGCTCGAAAAATCCTGTATTTTAAATTTTTAAAATCCGCTTTTACGAAGTTACTGCGATTTTTCATAGCTCGCTGTTACTTTCTAGCTTGAGAAAAGTTAATTCGCAGAATGACTTTGCCGTGCGCCGTCCATTTGGCGCGTTTTAAGACGCTTGAAGACTATATCGGAGTATACACGCGTTATCGTCGAAACATTGATAACAAACGAAGGTTGCAACGAACGGGCAAAAGTCACACAAAAATGCTAGTCGACCTCGATAATTTAAAAAAATATTCTTCAGAGAACCGCTTAGATGGCTGATTTTATAAATTTATACTTGAGAAGATTGGAGTCGCCGGTATCGATCTGTATCTGTATATATAATATATATAGCTATTTTTACATTCTATAACATTCTAAGCTGCATTTCGATCTTTGATTCAACATCTAATATGCAAGAGCTAAAATAATTGGTGCGAGTTAAATCCGACATTTGAAAAAGTTAAGCGCACAAATTTAAAATTTGCATCCATTACCAATCCTTCATGAACTCTCAACTCAACTAGTTGCGCTATTTTTTCTCGTTTGCGTAGACACACTTATTTTACTTGATTCAGTGGAAATCAAAATTTTAAAATAAATTTCAATCATTATATCCAATATATGCGTATACCTCTTCTAATTGATTATAATACTACAACTCTTTAAGTCTAATTTTTTTCTAGAATATTTTGCATACAAATTACGACGTTACACGTACATCAAATCGCTAAATCTAAATATTTGTTGGTACAATTTGGAAACACATAGTTAATCATGCCGGATGACTCTCCGCTGCGCATTTAGGAAATATTACCTAGTGTTGCATATAGTGATAACTAATGTAATAACGTTTAGATTGCGCATGCAACTCAAAATGGCATGAATTTTAATGCGAATTCCTGTGACACTTGCGCATGCGAAATGAATGTTTATGCATAATGAATTAGTACGTAAGTATACACGAAATTAAATCAATCTGTCTACTGGCTTGAAACGTGAAATTCAGTGCGCGTACATTTTTCCACGGTATATATAATACATTTAAAATTCACGTGTGTGTACCGCTAACAAGAAATTCCTCGAATTCTGATTGCAATGTACAATAATTTACGCGTACCGGGGAGCAAACCCTTGTAGCATCCAAAGACTGAATACACAGAGTCGACAGATGAATTTCTAACAGCGCAACGGCCATACACGCTCTTTCTGCTTTGCTCTTCGCGTAGATTACAGCTGAATTGTTACCTTTGTAAAGACCGCGAGATCCTCATTCAGCTCTTGAGGGGCGAGGGAGGGTGTAAAAGAAAAAGCAGTGATATCTCATTCAAGGGGCAGTACGGCAAAGGGTCGCGGGCCGGCTTACAATTTAAAAATTCCCCGCAATTCCCGGGGTAAAACCGTCGACGCTGCTCTCCCGCAATCTCTCGAGTAAATAGCATCACGATAGGGCCGTGAGAAAGAGCACGGAAGGAAGTGAGAGAGAGAGAGAGAGAGAGAAAGCTCTTAAAACAAAGCCAAGAAAGAGCCTCTTATTTTCAGAGACTTAAAAACGCAAATTCGCCCGTTTATTTATCTTTTCTCGTGTATTACACAGTAGACAGTATTTTTAAAGCCAGCTACTTCTATATTCCGTCTCTTATAAGAATACGCCAATATCTTTTGCTTCGCATTTGTTCTTCTACCGACGTTTTCGATGACATAAAATTTTGGCTTCTACTTTTAACGGCTTATGTTCCAGCAATTTCGAAAAATTGTACTCCATTCTAATTCTATTTCAATTATTACTCCTCGCTCCCCTTGCCAATCTCTGTCGCGGAGTAAAAGCTCTGCGTCCGTCACACAAGAAAAAAGACCCGCCAGAAAGATCCGTTAATAAAGGACACCCTCGATTCGTCTGTAAGATCGTCTCCGCGTCAGAAAAGTGTACGCTTATATATATATGTATATACACGCACCGGCAATGAGACAGAAAAAAAAAAGAAGAACAAGCGCACAAGAATGCAAGAGAGATCTTTTGTATTCATAAAAAGTAATGTGCATAATGAAAAGTAATATCTCCTTAAGAAATGCGCAAGCGCTCACGAAACGAGTTGCCTTATTTAATCCGAGACGAGATGGCGGTGCTAAATATTTATGAAGAGATAGGCCAAGACGGATATTGCGAGGTGGCGCGCGGCCTAAGCGTATACATAGAAGCTCCCGGGCTATAGTTGCTCGTATTATTATATATGTGGGGCATGGAAGGAACAGACTTTTTCCGCGCGAGAACTCCAGTCCTGCAAACGTGTCTCGTGATGTACGGCGCGTAATAAGCATGCTAAGACCGAGAATTATGCGGCGCGACAAGTACGAGAGATCTACCTTATTCCGCAGAGTGAGATGCAATCGGTTTGTGCACCGCAGGCAGGCTATGCATAGACTCGCGGGGAGATTGGGCTGAAACTCGAGAGATTTGTTCCTTTATCCGAAATGTTAGGAGAGACGTATTTTTGTTTATCTCGAAAATTGTACGGTTCGCACGCGTGTTTCGACTTTCGAAGCCTGTTTGGATCAACAAAGCAGTACACGTCTCTTGTAAGTCCTTCGAGTTTTAGATATACGCCTCCCTTGCCAGTCGCTCGTGGGATCGAAGTTTCGAAAGAAATGTTTAAAAATTACGGGAATAATAATTTTTTTTTTAAAGTTTCACGCATTACATTGTATAATGACTGAAAAAGCGAACTCGCCATTTTTATGCTAGAGCTCTCGTGAAATCGCTAAAAGGACGTAGAGATTTCCATTTAGAAAATTAAGTGCGAGCGGGAAAGTGCCTATATTATGTGTGTGCATTAAAAACGAGCGGCGGGGCGGGGTGAGCGCGGGGGATGGCACAGAGTTTCTCTAACTATATTATATACGTATACATATATACGTTCTACCCACAGGAAAAAGCTCTTCAATTATTTTCACGTGTGTTTTATTAGGCACTCAAGATGAGAGATTGTACTTGTATGACTTTTGCATAGGTCGCAGATTCGTATATGACACGTAAAATGTACAGGTAAGTATACGTATATGTATCCTTTAATTACATTGCAAGGGAATTCCTAGTAATCGTGTTAGAGTTGAGACAAAAACACTTGACGCGATACGCGGTTTAATACTTTGTCAAACGTGTTATGCGTCAGAGAAGTGCAAGTGCGTAACCTTGCGTTTAATAGGAAATATAGTTTTTGGAAAAGATCCCTATCGTTTTTACTAAGTAACTATACTTATTGCTATGTGTGAAACCGTTACGTGGGTGCACACTAATAACAGGCGAGGGACATCCCGATGAACTTAGCGACGATCTTACGTTGCCATTATGCGTAAATATTGAAGCATAACTATGAATTATAGATATATATTTAAGTATTGAAGCATACAACTATGTATAAGTATATAGGTATATATACAAACATTGCAGTCACAATGGGTTGGGTTAATCCGATAAAACATCGAGATGACCCTCACGGACAAAAGAAATAAACATTGCACTCACCGAAAAAGACTCCGAACAGTTAAAATCTATCACTTTTCCTAACGTCTTCGTACTTCTGCGGCTCTTAAGTTTGCATGTACTTAGTACCTCTTGGTACAGAGTATCAAATGCTTGACCGTAAACTTCGCGAAAAACAACGAAAAACTGCGAACAGCGCGATTCGACCGTTGGCGCCTGTTCTTCTCCCGAAATCACTGCACAGCACGCCGGCGCAAACTTGTTTCCCTCCTCCTCCTCCGCCATCAACAAACTTGAACTTAGCCGCGAGTCGTGAAATGCGATTTATGCGATACATGCTGTATATCGAAAAACGCGCATGCGCAGCAGCACCTGCGAACCGCCGCGCACTTCACACGACTGACTCCGACTTGCACTTGTAAACTTGCTTTGTCGAACAAAGCCTATATACCACACATATGCATATAAGTATACCTTCGTATATACGCAGGAGGGAGACATATATTGAGTCAGTGTGCTGAGACGGGAATCGCAGAGCGCGCAAGAGAAAAAGACTGATCGCCAGCAGCAGCGCGGCGCATGTGCATGCATCGCCCAGGAAATCGAGGAAACAGAGAGACAGCCGAGAGAGTAGCCACAGGGAGCCTTACAGCTCGCACGATGTGTAGTTAATAAACAAAGGTGCAATTCAGCGCGCTAACAGCCCAGGGCGTGAGGTGCGGCGCGGCCAAGGAAGGGGACGGTCGTCGAGGGACTAGGAGGTAGCGCGTGGACAGCTCTCTCACCGTCGTCGAGAGGATGGACGTGGCCGGTGGATCGGGATTCTCTCGCACCGAGATTTTCATGCTCGTCGCGAGATTATCCTTCGTTACGGCCATCGGCTTCTTCAGCATGAAGTACATTATGAACCAGCTCGACCCCAATAACAAGCAGAAGCGCAAGGCCAAGAAAAAGGTAACCCGCTCGGAGGCGTGCTCCGAAATTGCGTCAGTCCCCCCTGATGCCTCTGTGCGCTCGTGACATAACCTCGCAGACGACCTTTTTTTTCCCTTCGGTTTTTTTCTCGTCTTTTCTCTCGCACTTCCGTTGGAACCGAGGAGCTTTCGCTACTCACGATTCGCTACGCGGTTGCAGGCAGAGGAGCAGCTGAGAAAACTGGCCAGGACGGATGCCGTAGCATTGACCAGGAGCATCAATCTCGAGCAGCTAACCGACTATGAGATGATGATTGCCAGTCACTTGGTGGATCCCAAAGACATTCGAGTGTCCTGGAAGAACATTGCTGGGCTGGAGCACGTTATACAAGAGCTACAGGAAACCGTTATTCTGCCTATTCAGAGGAAGGAGCTCTTCGAAGACTCGCAACTGACCCAAGCACCAAAGGTATAGATCGTCGAATTCTTGATCGTTTTTCAATGCTGTCTGCTTAACTTTGATTGTTGTTAATGGTAACTACAGGGTGTGCTACTCCATGGACCACCTGGATGTGGAAAAACTATGATCGCCAAAGCTACGGCCAAAGAAGCTAAAACTTGTTTTATTAACTTAGATCTCAGTATATTAACAGATAAGTGGTACGGAGAAAGTCAGAAGCTTACTGCTGCTGTATTCTCTTTGGCAGTCAAGCTTCAACCATGTATTATATTTATCGATGAAATTGGTAAGTCAGTCATTTGAGATTCTGAGGCAATCGATAATAGTTGTATTCAATCAATTTAGTTAATACAATATTGGTTTTGCAGATTCTTTTTTGAGAGCACGTAACTCTCAGGACCACGAAGCAACAGCTATGATGAAAGCACAATTCATGTCTTTATGGGATGGTTTGATAACTGACCCTTCGTGCACAGTTATTGTTATGGGTGCAACAAACAGACCACATGACTTGGACAGGGCAATTCTCAGAAGAATGCCTGCAACTTTTCATGTCGGTTTACCTGTAAGTTTTTTTGTTTATTAATAACGTTATTTCAAAATTTCTTTTCTTAGTTACAATACAATATATTCCTGTGTCTAGAGCGAACAACAACGAACACAAATTTTAAATTTAATTTTGGCTAATGAGCCAATATCAGATGACATAAATATCGCTCAATTATCAAGAATGACTGATGGTTTCTCTGGATCGGATTTGCAGGAACTTTGTAGAAATGCATCGGTGTACCGTGTAAGAGACTATCTTAGGAATTCTCAGTAAGTTCAACTATAATTTTTTGAAAGCACATTTTATGTTTAAAACATTAAATGTAATAAAGCTCATATTATTAAATTTACTATTACAGAGCTACACGCGCTGGAGCGAGCGGCGAAGATGAAGTCTACCATGATGCAGTACGTCCAATAACAATGGATGATTTAGTGGTTTCTCTAAAGAAAATGAAAACCTCAAAAGTGCATACAGGTAGCTTAAATCTCTCTAAACTGGACTTGGACTAAAGAAATTGAAAACCGTAATGCTTGAAAAAGTGTGGTTTCATCGTTTTTTGCCTTATCAGCAAATTAGTAATTAAATCATAGGCTAACTTTTTTCAGAATTTATTACAACAAAAATTTGTAAAAATTAGAGGTTTTAAGTTAATTGGAACTATATCAAGCCATTGTTGAATTAAGTAAATAATCTATTTAAAAAATCCAAAGATTATTTTCATGATATTTTAAATGAAATGGCTTCAAACAATTGTTAAAAGTAACAAAAATTCTTTATCATGATTCACTTAGTTCTTAAGAAAAATTTTCAATATTCACTTTGATCATTATCTAAGTTACTGGTACTAACTTGATATTCTCAAAAATTTGTTTTAAAATCATTAAAAGGAATCTTATTTTTTTTTTATATGGTGTTCCTTAGATTACTAAGAAGTCGATATTACAGATTCAATAATAAGATAAGTATTAATGGCTTTTCTGCCCTTTTTACGCATTATCATTGAATTCTATAATGTTCTACTTGACAACTCTTTGCTTTTGTTTATTTATTTAAAATGTTGTTTTTTTATTAGCTTATGTAATGGTGTAATAAACTATTGTCTTTTTTGGAAAGGACATTCACAAACTAGCTAAATATATTTACATGCATATAATTCAAAATAGAAAATAAAATTATGTACAAATAGTTAAAATAAAATCTCCCATTGTGCTGGAGGTTCGAAGTAATGTAGTGATGAATCTAAAAAATTGATTGTTCAAAATGCAGTGTATAAACGAAATGTTATAAAAAAAAATACTGAAAATAGAATCTGTAAATATCTCTATGATTACTATATAATCATGAATGTATTATCTATTTGTTTTCCAATCAATGAATGTATATTTGTATGAGATAAAATATTCATGACGTTTCAGTGTGTCGAAAAAAAACTCATTATAAAACAAATTAATTGACGAAAATTACAAAGATTGTCTATGTATGATTTATAACTTGTGTTAATGAACTATCTTTAAGCAGCTTGTACATTTTTTTAATTAAAGGTTGCAATGTGAATACCTGTGGGGGAAAATCAGAAAAACTTTAATCACTGTAAAGAGAGAAAAAGAGAGTTTATAATTGGTAGAAGATTTTTTATCAAATGTATAGAAGTAGATACAACTTATTGTTTGATAAAATATATAGTGGCATATTGTAAGCAAAGAGGTAGTCTATAATTAATATTTATAGATTTGAATAATAGTACTTTTCGATACTAGTGTAATAAAAATTTGCTTGTATCGAATAATATTTTTCGATATCCCATGTGACAAGTGCTATTTTCGTAAGCGTTTGTATTTTCAAACGTGCATTTATATGGCACTCATCACACTGATATTGAAAAATATAAAATATATCTAGCAATGTTAGATGTTTTTTTTATAGGAAACTCAATAACAAAACAAAATATGGCAGTTAATATCCAAACATACAATATTAGGTCTACATCTTACTTAATACAAATCAAATAACTTTGTTTTGCTGTTTTGTTATATTATTCACCATATATATAGACTATAAATGTATAAAATTATTTTGAAGCTAAAACTAGAGCTTTTATTGATCAATTATTGTACATATTCTGTTTGTCATACTTTAACTTTTGTTTATCATTGAAAACGTGTCCGCGGAGGCTGATCGTGTATTTTCGTGATAAACAATTGCTTAAAATTTTGTATGCAAAATAAAAAAAAATACCTAATAAGCTCTTCACACTCACACGAATTTAACGCAATACAGCACAGGTATGAATTATCCACTTGACTTTATACAGAAACAAAACTTTATTTTCGCTTATCTCTAATATTGTGTAGTCACGATTTTTTATAATAAATTGTTGTTCCATTATAAAAAAAAAAGAAGATCGTTTATTCCATCCAGCTCATCTCTACTCGACGTCTCGTCTCATAATCCAAAAAAAAAGCGCGAGGTTTCGACGAATCGGCAAAGAATCTATTGTTGGCGCATAGCTGCACGCTCGCGAGCAATCCTTATCATTATCGCGAAAGTGATTCCGAATGAACGAGCGTTGAGAAACGCTAGTTGAGAATTGCGAAATTTCGTTCGATGCCCTTTTACGATCAATCGCCTTTTCCGCAACGACCGCTCGACTTGATGATCCTGGAAGCGCAATTAATCGAGATTTTCAAATTTCGCACGCGAAAAGTAGCGGAGAGCAATCCCATCATATGCAGAGCGATGGCTCGCTCTTGCGTATCGTGGCTGTACTATTCGCCGGCGCCGCCGCCGCCGCCGCCTTCGTTCGTATTCGTAATTTCGTACAAGCAGCGCGTGTATACATATAGTGTTAACGTGCTACATAAGTAATAAGTATATATGCTCGCTCTCTCTTTCTCTCGGCGCACAGAACAATAGGTCGTACTGCTACACGCTGTATAGATAGACTGCACTCGACGCGGCTATCCAGTGTCCCAGGCAGCGCGTCGCGGCTCGATCTTCTCTCATATATACATATATATATAGAGAGAGAGAGAGCAGAGAGGCTATAACGGCGGCGGGGCTGTATAACGTTGTGCCCCCCCCCCCTCTGACGAGGAGAGCGAGTGTCCGTGTGTGCGTGCGTACATTGGGTAGTCTCGCGCTCTAAGTCTCGCGCGTACGTACGGGTACGAGTCGGGGAGAGAGAAAGAGAGAGAGAGAAGCTATATAACTATCGAGCCGAGTCGAGCGTTCCAAGCGTCGAGGAAGAGTAGCTTGGGCTATTGTGGAAGCCCGCCGCTGGACGGCCGGAGTGAGCAGCAGACTGAAGCTGAAAGAGCCGAAAGTTCGCCGAGCAACACACACACGACACGACGAGAGAGAGTCTCGCCGAGCCGATAGATCGCTCTCTATATTACCTCGACTACCTCCATACGTCCATCCATAGAGGGCTGGAGCCTGCGTTATATACTCCAATTACACAGAGAGAGAGAGAGAGAGAGAGTGAGTGCGATATATACGACGAGTGAGTTCGCGAACGCGAGTGCAGCTGCAGCCATCAAGCGGAGAAAGAGTTGAAAGCATCATCGGTGTGCTATAAGCGAGAGAGAGAGAGGGACAAAGAGAGAGCGAGAGAGAAAGAGAGCGTCTCTCTCTCGACTCCGCTGCTGCTGCTGCTGCTGCTGCCTGCTACTATCGTCGTCTTCTGCCGCGCCGAGTGTTCGAGTGTGCTAGTGCTGCTGCTGCTGCTGCTTCTCTCTCTCGCTCCCTCTCGCTCGCTCTCTCTCGTGCAGTAAACTACACCGAAGCCAAACGCAGTGCGGGCGATTCGCCGTGCCGTACAGAAAGTTTATCCCGTATATACGCGCCACCGTGTATACGTAGTACCTCCAGGAGTCGGGCGAGCAGCGCGATGTGCCGCAGCGCTGGAGCTGCAGCCCTTACTGGAGACTGCATCAGCCGAAGATGATCCGCCGCCGCAGCCAACTGCTGCTGCTCCTACAACGACTGCTAGCTCCGAGACTGCTGCTGCTGTTGCTGCCGCTATTGCTGGCGCTGGACTCGTTACGAGGCTCCGCGACGCCCGGAGAAAGTACGCCCGTGCGAATTTTTCATCTTAACCCCTAGCCGTGTATTATTTTCAACGCCTGTGGCTGTATATCGCGGCTTCTCCGTCGCTCCTCCGTATCGTTGTACATACGCACGCATAGGATAGTAATATATAGGTGTGTATAATTGTGTATATGTATAAGTATATATGTATATCTGCTCGTTTGGGAAAGGGCTGTGTATCTTTGCGCGACTCTGAACCGCTGCTGCTGCTGCTGCAGTTAACCTCGCCACAGTTTCTCCTTCCGCGACCCTTTCGAATGGACGCGTGAGCATTGACATTGATGATCGATATACCGCATCCATTTTCGGCCACATCCAACGCTAACATTGAAAAAAAAACGAAAAAAAAACGGACGTTCGAGGTTCATGCCGGTGTATATATGTATTCCATTTGGTCCTGTCAGCCCCACGGCTGCTGCAGCGCGTGCTCCCGGTTTATCGTTCGTTATATACCTACTCCCAACTCCTATATACAGCTGCTGTTTTATTCTCTCTCTCTCTCTCTCTCTCTCTCTCTCTCTCTCTCTCTCTCTCTCTCTCTGGCTCTCCTCTCATTTTTTCTCGGCATAGCAATTCTTGTTTACGGCTTGCCGCTTTCGTGCTGCGTTCGCCAGAGGCCCTAAAGACGGCCGCAACACAGCACAGTCTGCGCCTGCGTTCGCGGTATACGGACCGCACTCTTTCCCTCTCGGCGCGAATCAAACCCTCCGTCGTCTCTCTTTGCATTTTGCGTCAGATCTCGCTGTTCTATAAGTCAAACTCTCTGCGCGTACTTACGACTGGCTTATTTCGAACAAAAAAGAAAATCGAACCCTCGGAGCGGTTGTACACACGGTCCGTCGGTATTATATAGCGGAATTACGATTTTTTCAATGCCAAGTATTAATAGGCGGTACTTACAATGCATTTTTCCAGCATTGTCGGTAACAAGTAGCTCTCGCTATATCGAAAAAGTTCGACTACTTATATACGAACGATTGAGAAAATGTTCGTAACATTCGTTGGACAGCGAAACTATATCGAAAGGAATCGCACTCGCGAAAGTTGATGCGATTGATCAGAGATGCTGGTGTGCCTACTTATCAAAACTAAATCGGTTAGCGCGCGAGAGAAAACAAGCCGAAAATTCACGTGCAATATAGTATCTCGCATCTCTCTCACTCGCTCTTATATACACCTATACACAAGTGTATAATATACAGTGCTCGAAAAGCATTCGCTCTCGCGGCAGTAGGTACAGAAACTCCAGAAAGAGTGAGAGAGAGAGAAAGAGAGACGGAGAAGGTGGAAGAGATGTAACGAGACCGTACGTCCCTTGAGAGCGCTCGTAAACACGTGCGATCGCGGCCATGAGCTGCTCCCTCGCGTGCGGCCGTGACGATAAGCCATATAGACTGCTCCTGCAGCGCACACAGAACGCGAGAGAGAGAGAGAGAGAGAGAGAGACTATATGTGCAGAGAAAGAGAGAGAGAGAACAAAGCAGCGAGAGAGAGACATGTACCGAATTTTTCTCCTTTCCCCATAGAAGCCTGTATAGGTGTTTAGATCCCGCATATGCACAAGGCGCGAGAGAGAGAGAGAGAAGGAAAGGCGAAGACACACTCAGGGAAGACACCTGCGGGAGACGCTGCGTTGTATATATAGGTTGCCGTGTCCGTAAGCGCGAGAGCGCGAGCTAGAGTGAGAAAGAGAGCGAGAGAGAGAGAGAGAGAGAGAGAGAGAGAGTGAGAAAGCAAACCTCGAGAAGAAAGTGGGACTTGGGAGTGTCGCTTGCTCTTCGCTCGTCCGATCGTGCAGTTCGCCCTCTCTTCGGTAACTCTAACTCAAACTCTCGTATACGCTTGCAGCTTATATACATTTTTTGCGCACATGCGCCGCGCTCGCGCTCGCGCGCTCTCCGAGACAAACGATAACTCTCGCGCTCCGATTCTATACGCTGATACACTTATGTACGTGTATAACGCGCGTTTTTGCCTCTTGTGTAGCTCCGCGGGCTTATCGCTTTTTCAATCTCTTCTCTCCGCGTTTTTTTCTCGAAAACAACAAAAATAAAAAGGAGGCTGCGCTCTATAGCGTACAGCAGCTTCGAACGTTCACGCGCATATGTAGTACATGATGTATATAAGTGTAGGCACCTATGTATATACGTACGCGCGCGTGTGTGTGTCTATGTGTGTATATCTATAGCTTCGTCCATCCATCCGCTGTCCTCCAGTGGCGATCGCGCGCGCGGATCGTTGCTCCGCTTTCGAGTGGGGAGAGAATAGCTATATAGCTAAATTACAAGCGCCCAAAGTCGCGAAAGAGCGAGAGAGATGCAGAATACCCGATTAAGTATATACCTAGGTAGGTCCGTCGCTGCTGTTGCTGCTGCTGCTGCTACTGCTGCTGCTGCTGCTGCTGCTGCTGCTGAGTGTAAGAAATTCTAACCTGGTGTCCGCGTTAGCACCGTCGTCGAAGCTCGTCCCTCCCCGACGAAAAGTCGCGCTCCACTCGACGTCGCCGTCGACTATACGGGAAATCGCATTTTGCCTTCCGAGAAATACACTGCAGTGGCAATTTTATCGAACGCGAACTTAACCTATAGAACGCGAAATCGTGTAGATCGATATCCGTGCCTGTGTCCTGTCCTCCCATACCTCGAAAATCAATAATGTTTCGGTAAGCAGGGAGCTCGAATGATTTTTCTCACTTCTGGGTTGATCGGTGGTTTGCTTGGGTATTTGATTTTAATGAGCGATGGTCCTGCGGAGTTGATTTCCCATTCACAGTGGTAATTTTTGTCTTAACGCTTTCAACCTCCCTTTTTGTGTAATAACCAATCGACATTTACATTCAACTATTCTGCGTAATGCTCGACAGCTTTCTAATGTGACATTTTTTTTTCTCTCCAGGATTGTGGATTTGTTTGTATCATGGTGCATAAGACATTGAGTTCGAAGAATGTATGCACAGTACGCAACTTTTTGATACACCTCAAATAAGTTTAGATTAGAAATAAAGAACAATAATATTTGAGTACGCTTGTGGATGACAATTACAAGCGTGTGATACTTAGGATTTTAACAAAATGCCTGTTCTTTGATGCTTGTTGTTGACCAAGGTAATTAATGATCCTGCACTCTAGTATTACAAGTCTGTGATTGTTATGTTGAAGTAGCTAACTTAACTGAAACTGTGAACTTTTCATTTCAAAAGAATCATCATCAAGATAACCTGTGCAAAAACAAATCAAGACAAATGTGCTACAAATGTGAATAAGGCATGATAACACACATCATCATTGCATTTTGGTGCTTCCACATATGTCGAATCATACAAGCCATGCTCATTAGCTGTTAAAATTTTCTATTGTCCAATGTGCTTTTGATACTTATGAGTGGCTGCATCACCATTTTATCTTTAGAACAATTGACATCACAAATTGATAGTGAAATAACAAATGGGTTGGGATAGAAACTGTGAGCCTTAGCAAGGCATAAGTTATTAGATACTCATAGGATGGACGATACAAAGGACCTATGTTCTGCGAATTGATGGGTATATGCTTTTCCTGCAGGAGACCCACCAGCAACCGATTAAATAATAAGATCTCTGAGCATATTTCGGCATCGGTAACTCCTCTCCATGTTTGTCTTGAAGAACCAAGAGGACCAGAATTGGGCTCGTGTGATACCACGGCTCTCAGACCACAGGTATATAGTTATACAATACTGATTTTTATTACATAGAAAGCTTGTATAGGTTTATTGCATTAAATGACAATAATCAATAAGTAGAATTGATTTAGTTATTTTATATTGTATTGTACATTCTATTGTCATGAAAAACTCATTCAATTAAATATTGAATAATTTTTCTTTTTATAATCATGAAAATTAAAAATAATTTTATAAAATTTGAAATAATTATAGTAAAACTAGTATCGAACATAAATCAGTGTACTAAAATAAAGAAATACTCTGTGAAACTAATATTAATTTTTTTAATTATTTTATAGCAGGTTGAAGGTGGCTATAGTAAGAGGGGAAGCCAAGAAGATCCTTGTGAGGACGATACTGGATCAGAGCTGCTCCAATCTGGAGCAGGTGAGCTGAAGCAGAATCAAGCAAGCATGGCAAACACTATAAGTAACATGAAAATGACTAACCCCATAAAGGGGTTAGTTAGTAAACGTCGGAAACGTTTTACAGCAGATGGCTTTGACCTTGATCTCACATGTAAGTTATTATAGTACAATAAATAGTAGAATATTTATTTACATAAAAATTTTCTTTGAAGCTTAATTAAATGTATTTTATAATTTTTTTATAGATATAAAAGATAATTTAATAGCTATGGGATTTCCTGCTGAAAAGTTAGAAGGTGTATACAGAAATCACATAGATGATGTTGTTAAATTTTTAGAAGCTAAACATCCAGACCATTACAAGATTTACAATCTGTAAGTGGCACTTTAAATTGCATAATATGATTTTAAAGAACTTAAATATTTCTAATATGTATTTTCATTATTTACAGTTGCTCAGAAAGATCCTATGACTGTAAAAAGTTTAAACAAAGAGTGGCAACCTATGCTTTTGATGATCATAACCCACCCTCTGTCGAATTAATAAAACCATTCTGCGAAGATGTACATACATGGCTTTCACAACATCATAAAAACGTTGCAGTTGTACATTGTAAAGCAGGAAAGGGTAGAACAGGTGTAATGGTATGTTGCTATCTCCTCCATAGTAACCAATTTAGAACTGCTACTGAAGCTCTCAATTTTTACGGAAATGAAAGAACAACTGACAGGTAATTTTTTTGATTTAAATTAAACAGTACGATTACTTTTATTATTAAATTATAAGTGATCAAAATAATACTTTTCACATTTTTTTACAAATATAGGAAGGGTGTAACGATTCCTTCACAAAGAAGATATGTGAATTACTATGCTACTCTTGTTCAAGAAAATCTTAACTACCAACCTGTAACTTTAATACTTCGAGAAATTAAACTAGAACCAATACCTACTATAAATGGAGGCCAGGGTTGTAAGTATATTTAAAATATTTTCATGTTGCAATTATATAAATTTCAAATATTAAAGTGGGTTATTTGTATCTTTTCCAGACCATTTTGTGATATCTGAGGCTAATAACAAAATATTTAGTTCAGAAACGTATGAAGTACGAAAAGGCACTTCCACACTTTGTATTCCCCTAAATCATAGTGTTCCCATTAAAGGTGATATAAGGGTGGATTTTTACAATATACCTAAAGTCAAACGAAAAGTAAGTTTACCAAGCGCATTTTATTCGAGGAATTTACCTTCTTTCTTCTCTAACGTTGACTTTTTTAGGAAAAACTGTTTCACTTTTGGTTCAACACATTTTTTGTTCGCGATCACTTAACGTCCGAGTACGATAATGGAGGACCAATCGAACGAACGACAAGAGCATTAAGCTGTGACGGAACCGCCATGGAATTACCAATGGTTCACACAAAACCCCGTACGGGCTCGCTAGCAAGCTTAGGACCTATGCCACCAACCCTAGTATTGACCATTGATAAGTGGGGCTTGGATGGTGCACATAAAGACAAACATCACAAACTCTATAATGTAGATTTCAAGGTACTTATTTTTCATAATAACTTATTTTTATATTGTGAAAGGTGCTTCGACACCAGGCTTATTTAATTTCTTGACGCACGTACGTAGATATACATATAAATTCATGGACACGAACATTCATTTTTATCACTACCTGCATGAAATAATTTTTCTTACTATCAGTATATTAACACTAACAATATTGCAGGTTAGTTTATTAATGCATCGAGTTGGAGGTAGCATACCACCAGCTGTTCCCCCAGCTGTAGGACGAGATGGAGACGGTATACAAATTGGCATAAGTGGCAATGATACACCAAGTGAATCGAGTGAGGCTGATAGTAGCGAATGCGATACAACGGGAGACGAAGATGGTTGGGAATCGGGTGAGTCCTCTGCATCTCTGGTAGTGAAACGCCATTCACACTTACACGGCAGTAGCCACAATACACATAGCAATGCCCGCCACAGAGTTAGTTTTGGAGGCACCACTAAGAAATCGCTTTCTCGTGAAGATAGAGATAAAAAGGGTGGTCAAAAATCGAATTCCAACGTTAGCATCAGGCGATCCTCCGATTTCTCTCGTTCGCCCAATATTGATACATAACACTTTGCATTGCTCACTGTACTTAAAAGCGCTTTCTTTAGGACTTTTTTTAATTTTAAAGTCTCAATAAGTATCAAATTTATCGAATTAAAATTTGTGATTCTTTATTTTATTTCATAAACCTTCACTATTCGTTTTTTTCTTTCCAAGATACAAAAGCACTCAGAAAAGAGCATATGCATTTTTTCATTTGAAGCATTCAAAACATGATTATTAGAAGTAATTTGTTTGTAAAATTAATTATCTGACGTCTAGTACGTATTAATATTAATTTGACGATAAATTTTATAGAAAATAGCTGATTGATCCTTTAATATCTAGAGTTTTTGTAAGACTCAAACATTTTTTAATACTATGAAAATTATCAATAAGAAAAACATTGACTGTATCGGTTGAAAAGTACCTGCCTATTAAATTACTGAACATTTAAAGGGTTGAAAATAATGAAAATGATAAATCTAAAGGATTGAAGTATAGAGATTTTTAAGTTGAATAATCAAAAATTGTATATATTGAGATAGTGAATTTTGACATCAATGAATTTTTTAGTTGCTGTCTTAAATGTTATTAGTTAATAATTCTAAAGATCATACATTATTATAGTTCACTTTATTATATGTAAATAAATAATCAAATTTAACTCCATTAGTAAAGGCTGACATTTTGAAAATTATAAATTTATTATTATAGTTTGATAAAATATGTAAATATTATTAGTCTGTTGTCTATTGATGCCGTTAAATAATTTAACAAAAACCTAAGCGATAAAAATGATATAATATTAGTAGATAAGTAATTAAATTATCCTTAATTTTATAAGCGCTAAGAAAATCGATAAAGTTATTTTAAACTTCAATGAAAATATATATGTTTTTCATGCATTACAGTACATAGTATATGAAATATAAACATCATAATCTCTTTTAAATAAGTAAATTTTAATATTCGAATTTTTCATTGTGTAACATCATTAAATCGTTTGTATCAAATATGTAGGAAAAATGTTAATTAAGCTTTATATATATTTTTTGTTTAAAGAAAATTTTTTTTATTTAATATAAAATAAACTAAGTTAAGTTATAGTAAAAGTTTTATTTTATCGTTTTTAATGACGTAGTATTGCAACGCACATTTAAAGTCTGATAATTTATCATAATTTCTTATAATTTTTATCCGATTCTTTTAAAACATTTTAAGAATAATGATTTTCTTGAAAAATTCAAATAATTATAAAAAAGTTTCGAATTAATAGTCAACAGACCCGAGCACATGTAATATTTATATAATACTACAAAAACATCTAAATTAAAAGACTGATTCCAAACTGGTTTTTTAAGTGATCAAGTTATGAGAATTTAATTAAATAATCATTCTTACACTAGAATGGAATTACGAAAATGTCTTAATTGAGTAACTATTGTCAAATACTATAATGAGCATCAACACGGAGAAGGTGGCTTTTTGCGTGCGCATTTGATTAGCAGTACTGAGCAAACACGGATGTGCATTGTGCGCGACAACAAATACGAGCGAAAACGTCCCCCTTCTCTTTTATAACATATATTATACTTTTTCTGTTACACATATGGATTTCGCATGAGTTCTTAAAAATCCAATTACGTAGATTGTAAAACGTAATATCAACGATTACATTGTGTATTAATTGTTTATTTTTTCATTTTCATTAGATCTTTATTGATTTTAAATAGTGCTGCCATAAAACTTTCATCACCTAAAATCAGAAAAATTTCTAATTTATTACGATATATTATTATTAGAACAAAACTGATTACACAATAATTTAAGATATTCGATTTTGTAACAAATTATTGATTAATTATAACTATATTATCTACGTAAAAGATCTTGTATTTATTTTTTAGCCCATTAAGACATATATCCCTTTAATGAGTTTTCATTTATTCAATGTAGCAGGGTGAGGTTTATTACGCAAGAAATAAACATTTTTGAAATTTAGATCACAAAGATTTAGCAAAATTGACATTTTTATTATTGTCATTGTAAAAAAACCAATCTATAAAAAATATTTCTACCATCCTGATATTCATGTATCAGCATCTTATTAAAATTTTTTTTTATTAATTAAAAATGGATGATCGTTCCGGTGCTACCGTGTGGACTTTTATTCCCTCATAAAAACACAAATACAGTACACACATTTTAATAAAGGCATGAGTGTTAAAACTACTGCAATTAAACGTCATTATACAAAAGTTTACTTTTTTAATCAATGTAGGTAGTTGTGTAATAATTATTTTGTGATACTATATATTATACATTGTGCCACTATTATTGTTATTACTGTACTTTATTATCATTATTATTATTATTATTATTATTATTATTATTATTATTATAAGTGCATAACGTTTTTATTAATTTTGCTATGTTCAGTAGAAATTTAGACCATCACAATCATTGCCGACATCACATTACTATGGTTATAATCATAGTAACAATAATAATAATTATCGTCATCATCATTCTTGTTATTATTATTACTATTATTGTTATTATCATTATTATTATTATTATTATTATTAGTTAGGTATAATTCCAGAATGTAAGAATCCATTGTTACAATATAATAGTTATTTTTAATGTCACAGTACTATGTATTATACATTATTTTATTATACAATAAGTAATATGTTTTATATTGCTTGGTAAAATATGATTTCCCTATATTTATTGTTTTGTTGTGTACAAAATCTATTTCTTTATTCAATTAAAATTCTGATTTCAAATTTGAAACGAATATTTCTCACCTCTATGTGCATTGTCATGGCACAATTTAAAAGCATGTGTTTTTGTTTTAATTCATTGTAATGCAGTTTAATGCAATTGCGTACTTTTTTTAAATCTACGTTTATTTTTTTATCAACCAAGCATGTCAGTTTAGTAGAAGGTTAAAAAACCTATTCTAGAAGCACTAAATTAATTTAGTACAGTATAACTTGCTTTTCAATAGATAAAAATGCACGATTTGTATTCACTTTGTGACATAAGTATATTAAAAGTTTTAAAGAGTGTCGGTTGATTTGCACATACGTCATGATCATATATCACGAACATTTTCTCAATCCATATACTCATTTCCATTTGCTTTTTGAATACGTTCATGAAGTACTATTATTCAAAAGAATTCAATGCGTTTACGTTATTGCATTATTACTAATATTAGTTCGATATTGTATCTAAACAAATCGTGGACATGAATTTTCAAAGAAGCTGGAAGTATATTAAGTATATAATAAATATTCATGCTCTCTGTATTGTAATCACGCAAGAAATTTTGCATTATTTGACATCTGTACCCGTATATCGTTGAAAACACTGTAGCTTATTTGTAAAAAAAATGTGGATTTGTATATACTTTTGCAATCTCTGTATCTATAATCTTGATAGAATTCAGTTTTTGATCTTTCTCTAATAACTGACAAAAATGTGTTGGTTACCCCGCAGTTGACTTGGATCGTGGACGCGTTGGACGTTATCGCCTCCTGTCGGATGGAGGGATGATAGATGTTTTGTGAGCCCGAGGTCGCCCATCATTCTCATTCATCATGGATCTAGCGACTCATTGAAAAAAAAAACAATTTAGCAATAAGCCGTGTATCATACACAGCCTGTGCAATCCATCGTTGTTTTTTTTTTGTCATCATATCATGAATACGGCACTTTTATTTTCATAAAACACTCTCGAATGATATCCTGCTGCAAATACTATATTTGCACATCATAAAGACAAAAATACTTCTGTATGCAATGGAAAATAACATGAGAGTGTGCGTTGACGTTTAAAAAAAATTTTTAAGGCCGTAATAATTTATTTTTTAAAACTTATTCATTCGATTTAATAAGTCTGAATATTAAAATTCAGGTTCTTTTATTAATTATAAAAATGCAGTCAGATATTAAATTTACGAAATTACCATAATGGACGAATCTATTCAAACCAATTTCGAATATGTGTTTGGGAACATGGATTCGCTTCGCGGATGCACACGCTTGTTTTTTCCATATCATCAGCTTTGATGTGATCGGTTATAATATATCGAATATGTTTACAAAAAATGATTAAATTATGTAATATGATTCGATTATCTTTATACATGAATTCTGTATGTTTCTGCGCATCTTGTTGCATGCTGTCCCGTTATTAATACAGTTGCTCGTGACGGCACTGATCAGGAGAGAGTCCGAACTTTAACAGACAGATTGAAATCAATATTGAAAAACCGAGGTCTCATACTTATGAATCACTTCAGTGCCTATCGTTTTTCGCAATGGACCTTTACAGAACGCAAAAAACATGCTCGTATATTATTAGTATAGTGTATATTAATTGTGTATATATATCTGCTTCAGTACACAATAATTTTATAGGCTTTGTATCGTTAAAACTAAGAGCTATTGCGAATAACTATGATCACTAAACATGAAGTTGGTTTTCAGTAAAATAGTCAAGATCCGTTGGCCAAAGTCCGGCTTCTCCCTCCCAAGTGATAAGGACTTTTCCTAGTATTTTAACGGAATGGAACTATAAAGATTTAAATCGAGCAGGTCGTTATAAAGACAAGTTTGAAGTAAACAAATCATACTGGGGAAAAGGCCAAATACATATTGTACATAGGCTCTAAAGCTCTGTAGTTACACTGTCATTATTAGCTCATAAAATATTGTGCAGTTTAAGACTAAATTTTTTACGCTTTTCGGTTTTAACATAAACATTTTGAAACTATACATAATTGGTAAAAATTTCGATATAAAAATAACAACACTATAAATTGTTATGCACATATTAGATCTTAGATTTTTTACTTACTTTAATATTATTACAAAAAAACATAATGAATGACAATTCACACCGATATATAATACTTTTTAAGAAAAGTACATTTTACGATTGTACATTTTTAAAGCATTATATTCATATTTCATAGTTTTATTGTAGAATTTTAAATATGATTCGGTTCATATTAAGATGTTAGTTCTAGATTGTTTTTCAAAGACTCAATAATAGCAAAAAAATTATTTATAAAATAGTATTATATGTAATCAATTAACATAAACATGAAAAATTATATGTTAAGACCGAATGTAAATAGTTATTGATTTCTAAACTTTGTCTTTTTTAAGTCTTTTTTCGAGAGCACGTGGACAAAGTAGCGCGAGTTCACGAATCAAACAGACATCGACGAAGAGTTCCAAAATCCAAGGTAACTGCGGCTTGCGTTAAAAGCGATAAAGGATGAAGAGCGCGTTTATTTGTAAAGTGATGACTGACACGAAACAAATTTAATGCAGAAACAGAGAGAGAGAGAGAGAGAGAGAGAGAGAGAGAGAGAGAGAGAGAGAGAGAGAGAGAGAGCGTGTGAGAATGATAGAAAAGAGATTACAAACTATTTTCATAAGAAAGAAATTGTAAAAGTCAATATATATACTTAGAAATAGCAAGGACGAGCTGATAGTTTCAAAGTGAATGAATTTTAGTAAAGAAAAGAAAAATAATATAATGAAGCAAGTGATTGAAATTCAGCGCGATCTATATATCATATGTAAACATCCCGCACATCTACTGCAATCTGAAAACCTTTTAGTACCCAGATTCATGTTTAGAAAAGCAAAATATACCTACGCATAAATGTACCGAAAAATTTTGTTTAAATTCCACAAATAAACATTTTCTACTTAGTGGCTGTCTGGGTAAATGTCACATTTAAAATAATAAAGTGACAATCCTTTGTATTGGAGAAAAAAAACCACTTATTGTGCGTATATACTGAGATCTATGCGAAAAAATTTGTTATAAAGCTATTAATAAAAGATGTCTTTAATCGGTATTTTACGTAATATAAAAGATTTAGAGCAATGCATAAACATCTTCAGATTGGTTTTCATATACCGTTTCTCCTCAACCAGATGCCATTAATAAATTGATTCAAAATTTTTACTTTTACTTTTCTATATAAAATTATGGTTTTTATACCAAATTTGTAGTGCAATGTTTGAGTGCATATCTAGTAAAGTTTTTAAAAAACATGAGTAAATGATAAATGAAAATATAATGAACCCGACACGATAATTTTCTGAACTTAGAACTATTAAGAAGAAAAAAAACATCAAAATCAGCGTTAATACTTGATGTTTAAAAATGCGATCATTAAATTTGAATTCAACATATAGTAAAGTAAAATTTCTGTGTGATACGAACCTTTTAAACGTTTACGATGAACTCAATAAATAGAACCTAGCATATTGAATGTGTTGGGATGCAAATTTTAATTGTAATGTGTAAGACGTATAAAAGGAAAAAAAAATAATACGAAGAAATAAATAGTAAAATGAAAAAGATGAGAAATTATAGTGCTAAATACCTTGGTCAAATCAAAGAATCTATTTAAGATATCTGTGTTGATGAAGAACAATGCATCGGCTTATTTGAAGTATAAAACTGCAATTAATATTCATGTTAGGCAGGAATCAGAAACTGAATAAATGTTGAACACGCAATCTAAAAATGAAAACAAGAATGTAATCATGTATTAAAGCCAGAAAAATCCATCTTTCGCATATTTTATCTAGTGTGCGTATGTGCATGCGCGTGTATTTTGAGCTGCGAAAAGCAGCAAATGTGAATTGCTTGTCTAATCAAAACGTTCACTAAAATAAGGTGTAGCCTTAGTTAAGACAAAATAATGTATGGCTCAAAAATAAAAAGTATCTCGTCCCTCTGACAAATAGAAAAGTGAAATAAAACGTCTTTCTAGAATGGCTCAAATTACTTTGATGCACGATTCTTTCTGTACAATCATTATCCCTATTACATATGACCGACGAATGATATAACTTATATAAATATTGCTCCATTTTTAAAATTCGTACTGTGATGGAAATAGTTTTAAAAGTTAAATATTTTCCTTGGTATATATCGAATTTAGTGACTTCCATGCCATATGTATCAAATCATTCAAAACAATCTTGATTTTTTTTTCAAAATATTACCAAGTTTGAAAACGAAATCTAGTGTGTCGTACAAAAAAATTAATGATTGAGGGATGGTAAGCTTTCTGATTCCTTTAAATAAAAGTCATAATTTGTAAAGTAAACGATAAATGTACTCTAGTCACAAATTTCTTTTGTAATAAACAATACAGATTATCATAATCTAGATAATCTTAATTATCGATCTAACTTTGTATTAATAACTAATCTAGAAAAAATGGACAACACGAAAAACTAAACCATATACCAAAATTATTATTTGCATTTTTAAAAGCCGTATACATTTTAAGTAATACTGTATAATTCTATACTTTACATCACAAGGCATAAAATCAATATTCAGAAGACAACTAATAAATTTTTTCACAACTTTTCGAATCCACATGTTTTATATACGATGACTTGAAAGTGGGGGGAAAAAAAGACAAAGCATCAATCTTCAGTGTATGAAAGTACAAAGGTCAGACCAAAAAAAAGCATACTAAAAAAATATACTACACACCGTAAAAATATTATAAGAAAGCAAAATACATGATTTGTGTCAGTAGATTCTTGGATTCAACGTTCGTTTTCTTGAGTAAATTTTGCGGATCACGATGAAAATAGAAAAGTGAATAATGTATATTTGCGGGTCGCAGAAATGATGGATAATAAATGAGGAATAGGAAGTATAGAGCTGAGGAAAAATTGAACTGTATAAAGAATGCGTGTGTGTACATGTGTGCGCGCGCGCGTGTGTATACGTACAATAAAATGATGAAGAGAGTTTAGAGAGTGGCGGAGGAGAAAAGGGGAGAGAGAAAGAATAATGTAACAAAAAGCGAAGGAGCGAAAGTGGTGGGGGGGAGTAAATCGCGGGAAGAAAAGCACATTTTAAAACAAGAAACCCGCCACCCGTTTGGAAGAACCAGCAACGCTTTCCATTTTGCTAAATAGTATACAATAAGCAACAACATTCGAAAATATGTTGTTCGATGTAATCTATTTTAATAAGAAATAAAGCGCGTCATCGTGTTGGCTAATTTGTACTTTTTATCATATTTCTTGACGAGTGCAAAACTCGTATTATACCCCTCAACTATTTTGAATGGTTTTCTTTTTTTCATTGATTTATGATTTTACGCGTCCATCCTCCAATTATTGATTTCTCATCCTGGCAATTGTGTCAATGTGAATTTTTATCTAATATTGACTACTTATAAGTTTATGTTTCCTTCGACCTCATCACGATATGACCATGAATTTTTAAAAGAAATTTTTTGTTGCCTCCAAATTCAAATAGTTTAGTTTCATGCTTAGTTTTTAAGGAAAACATTAGTTTGATCCCGAGTACAGCTGTGTAACTAAATAATAATAATGATAATGATAATAATAATGATGATGATAATTATAATAATTATAATTATTTTAATAACGACAACAATGATAATACTGATAATGATAATTCATAGAACTGGTTAAACTATTCACAATGTCATCATTTGATAAAAAAAAGTAACATTTCGCACATATATGCATGTACATCATTAACTTTAATTTAATTTAATTTATAATTTACTAAAAATGAGCGTGAATGACTTTTTCGCACACGAATGAATGTATAAATAATTGAAAAATGATATCGTACTGCATGCATTTCGCAGCAAATAACATTCAAGGTTGACGCGAAGCCCTTTGCAGAAGATTCGCGTGCAGTACGAACATTTTTTAATTTTCTTCCTATAACTCTCCCTCTGTGCCACGGTAAATCTGATCCATCTGTACACGCATTTTAACGAAAACTAACTCCATTAAACATCACACTAGCAAATTGCGAAGCTACAATTAACTTCAGAAAAAAAAGTCCAGAAACAGAGAGAAAGAGCGAGCGATTGACGTGAGAATGGAATTGTCGAGGACAAATGCTGACGTTGGGTGTCTGCTTGCAGGGGAGTCGACGTACTTGTGACTTTGAGACTTTGACTGATGCCGGCTCCGGGTGCCAATCAGTGAGCGCAGACACCTCGTGCAACCGCAAAGACGAGCGACTCAACTCCTTCAGTTTACAATACATATAGCGTATAACAAATTACACACACACACACACGCACACACATGTAACGCACAAACGGATACACTCGCGTCTTCATGAAATTTTGGATCTAAGCTGAATTTTCAATGGAACACGTTATGCATAACATTGTTTAAAAAAAGTCGCCGATTTCCATGTAAACACACACAACACACACTTACACGAGGTGCATCTGTACACACATTGTGAATTATTATTTTGTTATTATTATTCATCGCCGTCATCTGCTGCTGCGCTGCTGCTGCTGCTGCTGCTGGTCCTGTGGACCATCGTCATGTCTCGCCAGTGTGCACAAAACGCATAAACATAGATTATGCGCTGTATATTGACAACCAAATCGCATGTAGTGCGACCGATTTATTTATTTTAACGAAAACGACTGAACGACAATGTTCGCCATAACTTGTCGTTTACTGTATCCTCGTATTATCCTTCGCTCGTGAGCGCATTATTTTTTTTTTTCTTATTTATATCGCTTGTTTTGCTCGGCAGATATGCGCATATATGCTTATTATTTTATACCTCGAGACGATGCTCGCGTTTGCGATTTTTCCGATGCGGACTATTATTGTAAAAATAGACATCAAAAGCTGTAGGATATTTGTTTGCTTTAATTATAGAGTTCGTTTTTCTCTTTAGAAAACATCGCGTTATGAAAACGATAATGTCCGATCGATCGATCGATTCTGTATACGCGACGTAACGATGCGAATGTATATATACGAATGTGAAAAGACTATTTCTCAGTTGTGCAGTAGACGCAGACTGTATATTGTGAGGAAAACGCTGGCAATGCAGATGAAAAATGAAAATTTTTTTTTAAAGTATTTTATGAAATTAGCTTTAGAAATTTTCGTGATAAAAAGCAGAACTTGTGATTAGAACGATCTATTATGCGCGTTTAATTTAATTATTTGAATGTGTATCTAGAATAATTACAACGACGTTAATTTGTTACTTTTTTTGTTTCTTTTTTTTTCATTTGTGGTTGTTCGCTTTTCAAGCTTGACTGTTATACTCTCTGCTGTATACGTATATACCCTATCCGTTAACACTATTATTCGCATATCATCTTGACTACATTAGACACATTGGCATAGTCGATTTTCTGCTATAATGAATAATCTATCTAGATAATAGTGAAATAATAAACGCTATCAACATTGTGTCCTGTTTTGTAACGTGAGGTTCGTCTGATTTAATATTTTCCAGGCTATACACGCAGATAATGACTGCTATTACCTATAGCCACGCATCTGTGTTTAACGAAAATAAGCATAGCTCCTCGGTTACATAATTTGTATACGAAACTATTGCCTTGTTTTATCCTTTTTTTGTCGCTCGTCTTGCCCCCCCCCCCCCCCCCCGGAGGAATATGCGGCAAGACACGTTACGAGAGAAGAGAGAAAAGAAAAATAAATCAGGCCTACTTATCATGATATAGAAAAGGTTTTCTCTGCTGCATAGGTAACTATATTGTTATAAACGCTGAACATTGCGTGAACGCACACAACTTATCTTGTCTATACACATAATCAAATGCATTGATCGGAGTAGCAATTATCGAGTACGTTAATCTCGTTGATTTCGGAAATTATACATTGAAATTAATCTTGTCCGCAGTAGATGAATGTCACTTGTAGGAATTACGAGCGTATAACTTTTTGAAGTCTATACTTTTATTTATTTATTACTACATGATATGCGTTTTGTGAGATGTTATAACTGCGGTCTCTTAAAGGTAGTGAATAGTCAATTTTTCTATAGAACGTAATGTGCATACTTTTTTATATGTGGATTTCTTGTTTTACCTTTTCATAATTATTATTATTATTATTACTATTATTATTACTACACGTGTATGTTTCACCCATGCATCATTACTAATATTATAATATCTATTACGAAAATATTTTATAAAAAAACGCAAGAAATCGGCCTCTGTAGAAATGAAAGTACAAATCTTTATTTACAAATTAGAAATGTTATCGCTGTAATTTGTAAAAACTATATATACCTTGTATCGAGGAGCTCTATGGTAATGATTTTTAATCGCCGTGTTTATGTTAGCGTCACTTTGATAGTACAATTTTGCAAAAGCGCTGTTCATAGAAAGCTCTCTGTGCAGTGATCGCGAAATTCTTTTTAGTAGTTTAAGTCTAAATCTAAATATATGATTAATATGTATTAATGTCGACGATACAATGTTTGATTATGAATTTATTGCAAGAGAAACTCTTATTCTTGACAATGGCGGAAGCATTCAAAGCAATACTCCTTTAATGGATATTATATTATAAATGTGGGCGACTTGAGGCGTGAAGAGTGCGAAAAGAGGCACAAGTGCAATATATGTTTCGAATTTATTTTTCTTTATTCATTTAAATTAGAAATCATTTTTTTTTATGTTCATATCAAGCTTGATTGTGTATTGATTGACGACTGCATATAATCAAGTTACTTGTGCACTTATATAGGATTCAAACAGTATAGCTACTTCACCGTTTCAATTTTTGTTTTCACTTTCGATAATGTAACAAATTTCAAATTAATGTCTTCCTAAATCTATTCTTTTTCTGTATCAACATTTTTTATTATTAATTTTCAAAAATATAACGTTCAAAGTTCATGTAAAACATTTATACATAAAACGGTTTCATCTTTTTTATTAAATGTACCGCAAGGTGTTGTTTATAATATTTGTTGTTCATAAATCCTACTTTTTCATTAATCCTTTCCTTTCATATTCATAAAGAAATGTCAATACAATACTTTTTTAAAAATATTAATTTTATTATTTTATTCCTCAATGATTTATGTATATACCTGAAGGATTACATATACGTAAACAAAATAATGAGAATAATTTATAAATAAAAAAAAATAATTTTACTGTTCAAAAAGCCAACTTGCGCCACTTCATATTCCACAAATTCAACAATGCAAAAACAATTTTAATTACAAACAACTTTACTATTCATAAAATTGTTATCAGGTATGTGACTTTCTTATTCATATAAATACAGTATTTATAAAACAGCAAACACTTTTTGAAGTCCATAATTTTGTTAAAGAGCTTCACCTTCCACGTCCTCTTCCTCGATTAAACCCACCTCTACCTCTGCCTGAGACTTTACCTTTCGGTGGAGGAGATTTTGGTCTAAGGGCTTCAATTCTTTCTGTACAACCAGTAGTTACTTGATTACTATTAAAGTAACTATTGTAGATGTCGGAATTGAAATTGGTATTTGTTAGCTCTGGGCCTACTGTGAGCCATCCAGGTCTTATTGTACTATCCCTTCCAAAAAGGTGTAATCTACATTAACATTGAATAAATTCTGTGTTATCCCATATTATAATTAGTAACATTAAAATTTTATGATATTTTTTATCTCACCGTCTCCTGCCTAGACAAAAATGTTCAATAATATGAAATATTTCCACAGGTTTTTCAATAGAACCGTATTCAGGCTCCTCTGAAATGATTAGATCAATATCTACATTGGCATGAATAAAATCTCCATCAGTTGATCTTCTAACTGTCCCTTTAATACCCATCAAACAATGCTCTTTAGTTCTTTGAAGCACTGCCTTACTATCTAAATTTTTACTATGCCCTGGATTATTTATGTTTGTCCTTATCCAACATATATCTTCACAACGCCTGAAACCCCACTTTCTTAAACAAAATCTTCCCATATCCAAACCATCACTACTTCCACACCATAAAAACACAAAGCTTCGATTCGCAGCCACTTCACCAATATCCAGTTCCATTATCTATAAAATTAATACAAGTCAATGATAACAATCAATAAAACTAATAAAAAACGTATTTAACAAGGAACAATTGTGCATTTATTAACCTGATCCCAATTCCATAACTGTACATTCGTAGCACCACAAGTTCTTTGATATTCTTCTAACGGTGGTTCAATAAGAATCACATCGAACTTACAGTTCAAGTCTTTTAAATTCTGCGTAAATAGATCTGTTTTCAAATACATTGGTGGCGTCGCTGTTTCTGATATCAGATCATCCTTTAATTTTATGAGTTCTCGAAGCTTGGGATACTCTTCAAACCTGTCTGCCAAGCCCACGTCTCTTATGAAATTTTGAGGTCGTTGACCCGTATCAATAAAATGCTGGCAGTAGTCATTGTGCGGATTGGATGACTGCGTCCCTTTCAAGAAAGTCGATGAATCTTTATAAACAATCTCATCCGTCAAGGCTGCACTGTTTTGCCTGTCCTTTGCCTCTTCTTCGGTCTTATTAGAAGTGACCTTAATTCTTTTCCTCTGCGATTCGTCGACTTCTGTACCCAGTATCTGTCGTAGCTCGTCAACACTCGACGCTCCCAGCTTAAGGAACAAACAAATAAGTGAATAAATTAAGTGCTCACGTCAACATAACCTTGTATTATTTATCGAGAACAATATTGTCGGGAATTGATTAATTAATGGATAAGCGATGGTTTTACCGTTTGAGCCAACAGCTTTTTTCGCTTCTGCGAACGTTCGCGTAAAGTTTGCAACATTTTGGTAATACGTAAAGAGACAAGTGAATTTATTTAGAAATTAGTCGATGTGTCGCTGATATATACTTATGTCAAACACAGCGCATCTATTACTCTGTTTGAGTCTCCGTCGGTATTTCAGCCAATGATATTACCCAAATGTAAGAGAGGGAAAATAAATATATGTATAATGTATAATATATATTATTTATACAGCGTGATTAACTGAAAACTGATCGCAATTATTTCCTTGTTTGTATAACATCGCAATCAATTAACCGATAATACCAAAATTAAATATGTATTGGCTTCATATACCTACAATTGACTAATTCTAAAACTTTTTTTTTTATATAAAATCACTCACAGATGTTTACTCACTTGCAGTATATCTCTTCGTAAACCCTGTGTATGTACCTTACATAAATACTTAAAAATATCGCCACACCCACATGTACAATTTATTTTCGTACCATTCAGAAAAAGTGGTAGTTTATCAATTATTTAAAAAAAAAATCATACTCGCAAAATTATGAACGAAGTCAATTTTATCTCAGCATTGGAAACTTTTATATGTATGAAATCGTGTATGAAAAAAACTTCTCAAAGAAAAACAAGCAGAAATTCATACTATGAATCATCGCGAAAATCGAATGATTTTAATACACCAAAAGTGCGATGAGCGCTTATATTGCATTTTATTTGGTCTAACGGAAAATCTGTCACACTTGATTAACTATTAAATATTGTTTGACAGTTGGACTAATTTTTAAAATATAGTCAGATGGCTAACATGCGCAAATTCTAATTTTTTTTCAACTGTATACTTATTTATATACGGGTTCCGCGTGAAAACTTTCGTATAATTAATTTTTTTGCGCAATAACCATTACTTGGCACTATATGCTTCTTATGAACTCAGATTAGTACTTAATAAACAACATATACGCAGCTGCATGTGTAGACATCATCAACGTATGTACGCAATGAAGGATCAAAGTACAAAAACTGTAGGGTGATAACTCCCTCGACTATATAATCGTATATATAGATATATATTATATATAGTATATTTACTACACATATATAATTAAATGAGTGTCTCAAACATGCGAGATAATAATATAAGTACGTATGGATAAAACGATCCGCCGCCGGCCAAATATAGCATTGTTTGATGTTTTTAGTATTATACACTATACACATATAGCTGGCAGCGCATTAAGAGCTACTGCATATATGCATATTGCATATAACAGCCCAAGAGAGAATATTCGTTCACACCGAGGTTCACACACAGGCCTTATAAGTAGTATTCTTTATCTTTTGGCCTAAATTGCCCCTCTTCGCGCTCTTCTCGGAACGAAAGACGCGCAATGCAGCGACGGCGAATCGTATATAATATTTATGTATATAGTGTATACTTTATAATACTCATGCGATCGACTTTAAAAAGTGCGTTCTGCATTACGCATAATGTACTCAGTAATGTGCAGGATACTTAAATTGAAATTCGATGTTGAAAAATTTTTGTGAAAATACGCATATTTGCACGCGTTAGCGCATGTAATAGGATTTTCGTAAATTCTAAAAAAGAGTGCTTTTCATTGCTTCCAAATGTAGACAACTTATATCCGCCAATGTATGTAACGTCGAATATCGATTACAAAAATGCACTTTTCTTTGGTCTAGAATTCGAAAAAAAAAATTTTTAAACTAGAGCCTTTGGACCGATGGGACTTTCTTCTGTAAGCCAAAAGATGATAAAAAATGCGGAGGAACATGAGAAATATAGAACATGAAAATTTAACATGAAGAGGCATATATGGAGAAAAAAGAAAAAATCGGCTATTCGGAATTTTATTATTTTTTTTTTTTTAACTGGCATAACTTTTGATCAGAGCATCGAATTTACGCATGTTTTCTTTAAATTAAAGCTCTTGTTGTACTTTAATGCAGTATAATTCGAAATTTTATTGGTGCCTTGGGAACATTCGTAGTTGTTATTATTCCAATATTTGCAAAAAAAAACATAAAGATGGCTCAGAAATATGGTTGCCAGTAACTTTTCACGTGTTCCTCGACATTTTTTATCATCTTTTATACAGAAGAAAGTCCTATCGGTCCGAAAGCTCTAGCTTAAAAAATATTTTTTTTCTAATTCTAGGCCAAAGAAAAGTGTAATGTATAATTTTATGTTCTTTTTTTTAATTGTTGAAAGATCTTTTCTTTGTGGTTTATTTGTTTACTAAAGTGAAGGCCCACGAATTAAACAATTCATTCTAAGAAGTACTCCAATGCATACACGGTATATTTTTATAAAGATTGAATTGAATTGAATGAAATTTAGTATCGAGTATTTCAATGAGGAAAAATGTTTTGCGAGCAACAACCTGTATGCAAATGCATTTCCTTATTCAGGTCATACAATTCTACGGAACCACAAAATAGTGGTCCGATATGCAGGTGCAGTGTTTATAAACACAGGTGTATAATTTTATATATTTTATATACATGAATAGCGATCATAATGCAAAACGATTGAAAGAACACATTTCAAAAATGTTTGTCGCATTAACCGATGCAAACAGAACTATGAGCACGGCTTATACACTGTATACAAATATTATGATACTCGCATACATTACTACTATGTTGCGGGTAATAAGTGCAACATGTACTTAGCATTCAATGTGCACAAGATTATCGATATATTTTTTCCAAAATTTATCTTTAGCAAAAATAGTATCACGATACTATGCTCTTTTTTCGTTTCCATTCTTACTTCATCGACCTCGAATGCACTTTTAACGATAGCAAATAACTTTGCCCCGTGAACTCAAAAGAGACATTTTTTCTTCAGCAGAAAATTGATAGATGCATTCCAAGACTCTTGTTATTTACACACTACTTTTATATTTATACCCGAGGGTAGTACGATAACGAACGTCTGGGCACGAGCAAAGTAAATAAAGCGCATGCTGCAATTAAGCTGTGTTGAAACCGTATATTCTACCTGCGTATATCGATAGCCTCGTTTACTGTATAAGTATACCTATATACTGCTTTATTTATCATACAAAATACCATTTTTTTTGTTTAATACGAGATTTTGGTGCTTTCTTAATTCTAGCTGAAGCAAAACTGCATAAACGTGCAAATGCAAATTTCAAAAATCGCTGTGACGCGACCTCCCGCTGAATTGCCAAAGTAAGATATATTCGTTAGCCGCACGGGAAAATTGATTCTATACACTGACGTGTGACATTAAGAAAATTCAGAGTACAGTATTTCCGATTGATTAATACTTGTACAAAATACACACGTCATTATTATTTTATTGTATTATATAAGCAGCCGAGATATTTATACGCTGTACATGAACATGATAGAGTATAATTATGCGTACGTACATACATACATTGAAGAATGTAATTCAAACACTTGACTACTTATATTTATACCATATAAAGCGAGCGTAGATGCTAAAGATATTATCTAATATATTTGTATATAATTATAATTTGTTGTGAATATACATACATATAATAAATATGACACATATCTTATTCTTTTCTCACACCCTGAATGAAATATCAAATTTTATTATTCATTTCTTATATCATATACATATTATACAAGTGAAAATAACGGTATATAATTCTAAAGGTTTATTTATGGCTGCATAATTAAATTCACGTAATATAAAAAATACATGCTTGACATTAATATAAATAGAATAACTCCCATTTATATATTATTTAGATACTAATAGAAAGATTGTGCATGCATCGTGCGCGCATCTTCGCGGGAGAGTCAGATGTGATTTGAAACTATAAAAGATAAGTATTACACGGGAAAAGGACATTAAAATTTCTCGCACATATAGTTATACACGTTGTGAGTAAGAACATAGATAATACAATGTAAGTATAGCTATATCACGTGTACACATTATAGACGAAGCCACGACGAAGTAGACAAACAATCGACAATATATGGAACGTCGCAGTGCGTGAGCGTAAGTAGCGGTTGAGCCGTTGAACGAGACACGCGCGCATCAGCTGCACTTTGTGCCGTGCAGAGAGAGAGAAGCCTATACAACGAACTCTGATAACCTCCAGATAAGCGCTTATCGCGCGGCGCTCGCGCGCGCGCTCGCCCCCCGCCGGTCGCGCACATCGCGGTCCAAGGCAAGGCGCGCGCGATATATAATGATATAACCCCGCAAAGGCCCGCCTCTCCCGATCATTTATTCGTCGTAATTCCGTCTCTCCGCGCTGCGTGCAGTGTACGACGCATTTGCCGCGCGCCTCGCAGCACCCAGCAGACTACAGCTTGCGTCTCTCGCGACTCGCTTTTGTCGCGGTGTGACTGCGGCGACCAGCTGTGCAGCTCACTCGGCTCTGCGCGATACAGACTGCTTATAAGACTAAGATTCTATAGTCTCTTCTTCTGCGCGCAGTCCGCGATCGCAGCAGCTCCGATCTCATCCCGAGGACCTCCTCTCCCAAAGCCTCGCGCCCGACGCTTGGACTTGGCCGCAAGGGAAGACTCGCCTTTTTCACCCAAGAGCAAGTGTACTTTTTCATCCTCGATCTGGCCACACAAAGAGGAATGCAAAAGGACTGTCGAGACTGTCTGGGTATCCGATACCGCATCAACAGCCTGGACCAGACGTGGAAGTGGCTGCACCAGACCATCGCCCTGCACGACCACCTCATCTCCATCACCGCCAGCCAATCGAATTTTATGTGCCACTAGGAAGGACAGCGATAATCCTTGCGCGGTTCGGCTTATAACTTGTGCAAATCGGACTCCAGGATATTAAAGACTCTGCTCGTTACTGTTGTTTGGGAGGAACATTGTCTGTTGAAGCGAACCCACTAGGCTTCACTGCAAAACTCTTACGCATTCTTAAAGACTGATTTCTTACGTATTCTTTGTAAGAGAGTATATTTGTATTAGAGCCAAAGAATGTCTGTGATCTGTAGAACCAGCATCCACAGGGCCAAGAGCTTCTACAGCAGGTTTGGGTATGTTTATTTTTATCTTGCTTCTTCTTAGGCAGACTGTCCAACTTACTAGCTGCTGTAATCTTTTGTTATGTAACACGTGGCTGATGGTAATTACAGATTACTCTGTAACAGCTACTTTGCGCGTTCTAGTGAAACTTATTTTATTCAAAATCAAGTCTAGTCGATCTAATTAGTCATTTGGTTGGTTTTCAGAGAGTGCTCGCTTTTGCTGAGACAAGCTTCAAATACCTCTGTGAAGAATATACCCGAAGAGGACATCAAAAAGTCTGTCTTCATTTCCCAGTCCACTGACATCTACACTAACTTAGCCCTGGAGGACTGGTTTTATCGCAACTACGATTTTAGTAAACACCATATTCTGCTGCTTTGGAAAAACGATCCATGTGTAGTCATCGGACGCCACCAAAATCCCTGGGTAGAGTGTAACGTACCAGCTGTCGAGCAGAATCACATTGCTTTGGCCAGGCGCAATAGCGGAGGAGGTACTGTTTATCACGACTCTGGTAATCTCAACTTGTCGTTTTTCACGCCTCGTGAACGATACAATAGAAGATACAACTTGGACATAATCACGAGAGCTTTGTTCCGAGAATGGGGTCTGAATACTGTTATCAACAAGAAGGAAGACATTGTTGTGCAGGGCGAATTTAAAGTAAGCTTTTTTTCTGCAAAACATCTGTATGCTCTCAGATGCTCTTTAAATTAAAAATTTTAATTTTTTAACTGGTTGCAGGTGTCTGGTACAGCTGCAAAATTGGGACGTCCCAATGCTTATCATCATTGTACTCTATTAGTGGATGCTAACAAACAAGCCTTAAGCCTAGCTCTCAAAAAAACAGAGGTAAGTATGTTAAATCTATATGCTACCAAAATTTTTATTTTAGTTAAATTTTAATCTTTTCCCTTCTCTTCCTAAGACTGGAATAACTACTAATGCCACAGAATCTATAAGATCTCCTGTAAAGAATTTAAAGGACGTCAATTTCCACATAAGAACTGATCAGTTACTTAATGCTGTTGGCTGGGAATATCTTCGTACCAAATCTTTGACAATTCAAGATGGTGGGCATCAACTGGTACAGGAACAAAAAGGCTTTCAAATGATTAATCCAACTGAAGATTGGTTTCCAGGCAAGTTAAAAAATTTCTACAGAATTTATTATCTTTTGCAAAAGAATAAATCGTAATTTTACCTGCATTTTTAATAGGTATTGAAAAACTCACAGAAGAGTTCAGATCTTGGGATTGGACCTATGGTAAAACACCAGATTTTACAGTTACTCGTTTGCTAGAAGTTCCAAATAAGAATGGTCAAAATCACCTTCTGAAACTTATAATTGAAGTGAAGAAGGGCATTGTTCAGGATATAAAAATGACTCTACCATCGGATCTGAACCGAGATGCTAGTGTGATATCAAATCTTCGCGGTAAGCGATATAGCCATGAGCTCACAGACAGCATCGTTGAGGCTACTGGTTGCAAGGTTGTGGCTCAAGATGACGCCATCGATAAAAGCAAATTCGCCGTCATATAACACAAGCCTTCACCGCCTGATAATTGTACAAAAGATTAATATTTTAATCATAATTATAATAAGTGTGTAAAGTAAATATCGAATGCCTTGTAGTTGTAATTATATATTTTGTTACATTATATAGAATAATATATACATATTGTTACATGAAAGTTTGACAAGTGTTTGGCCTTAATTGCATGACATACATAAAAACAGTCTAAAGTAACAAACCATATTTTTCTCTTGTACGTACAGCAGCTGGGTGCACGTGGCTTGACAAGTAGAATAGCGCGACTATCACGTGATTCCTTAGTCCAATATTCATTTTTAATTCATGTCATTTCATACACTGAATTATCTTATCTGCAGTAGGGGGGGGGTTCGTACTTGATCCCCCGCTATCGTGCGCTTCTTAGACTAGAAAACTACGAATTTTCGCGAATGCAGCTGTTTAACGAGCATAAAAATATGCATTACTAACGTCAGTACAAGTTCGCAAAAGATTAAAAGATAAAGTTTATATGTATATTTTATAAAGCATTGAGTAATAAACAGTCGACGACCAATTTATTCTCGTTTCTCCTACCGATTTATCAAAAAGTAATGTAGGGAGATAAAGAGTACTCAAGATGGAAAAAATTATCTTAGTTAAAAGCTATAGGCACAGTTCTTCAGTTATGGAAGTATATACTTTCTTAATTACATATAATAGCTCGTTGATAATAAAATCATGTTAGAATGCAAATAATTATTTTTAGCATTTGAGGTGTTATGAGAGACGAGCCGGCAACTGAAATGTGGAATCAGCGATATCACTAATTTTTGTAGAGAGAAATCTTCGTTTCAAAAAATCCTATCAAAAGTTATAACAAGACATTATTTTTCATTTGGGCTATATTATTTTTGATTGTTTAAAAAGTTTAAATATTTTTATTTTCAAATGTATAAAAACATACTCAGCTTTGTACCACCCAGATTTAGATTTTAGAAACTGTAAAAATACTAAATTATAATTGATTTCCTTTAAATCTAATTATTTAATACTGTTTTAATTTAAATATCATTATATGTCAGTCAAATAAACTACACTTACTGAAAGCCAATGTTATGTAAACTTTTTAAGTGACATGATTGCAAAATTCCGATTTATCACAGAAATCATTTCTGTCGAGAAAATCATGTCTGGTGTCGATTATTTGCAATCTTAGTTTTGATGAATTAACTTAAATATCGTTTCCCATTTAAATTCCATTGCAGCTTTTTTTATAATCTAGGACTTTATGTAAAAAATTGGCATTTGCTGTGACATGAGAATACCCATGTCAGAGTATTTATAGCAGTAATTTTATCATTAACTATTAAAATATTTATAAGATAAAAATATACTGAAATTTGTATAGATGCATATATATTTATTTTGTACAGTCAAAGTATTCTATTTATTCAAATTGCTTAAAATCTTGTATAAATTTAAAATTACAAAAATTTTATTTTCAGTATATTTTTTCTTCAAATCTATAAAAATAAATAGCGGATTCGTAATATACTCTCATTAATTAACACATAGATGTTAACTAATATTAAATTAAAAAATATTCTATAAATTTATTGACCTATCTAATATTAGGTATTGCGAATAACGCTCATTAGTATAATAACATTTTTGCCAAACAAAAATTAAAACAAGATTTAATCACTGGACATACTCTACATTAATATATTTTTAATAAATATCTTTTCACTTTTAAGTTCACTGCAAAACATGTTAAAATTAATAAACTGTTGTTACAACAATAGTTGTAATAGTCAAAGTTTATGTAAAAATATTCATATAAAAGAAATACCGCTATGCAAATACACCATAATAAGTATAGTATATGCAGAGTATGTTCCAGCAAGCGCAGTTTCGCTGTTAAGTTTCCGAAACAGTGAAATCAACTTATTTTCAACAAAACGCAAATCGAAAATAAAATGGCATAACATATTCGCACTGAACAGACTTATATAATTAATTAAGCCATTTAAGATACTTGCGTACATATTGTATCGTAACTAAATAAAATCTTAAACTCGATAATCAAACCTCCAAAGATATTTCATATATCTTTTTAACGTTGTTACTTCGTTATTTTCTTTGAACTTTGAATGTTAAGTATTTAATACAACGACTCCTTTTGAAACCTCAATTCATGCTCAATAGCAATTGAATTATCAGACAGTACGAGTCTAAAAAGTACTATTCGCAATACTCGCATAATTAAGGCACAATAAAAGGCACAGAGGTTTTTGCAAAAACTCTCAGTACAAGGCACTTGAAATGCTCTTGCGGATGTACAAAGACATACAAATATTCTCCAGCTGCTCGAACTGCTCGCGAAGGAAGGCTCACTTTATATAATATTGTAGATAGTTGCCGTTGGCACGTCATTTGACTGAAATCGGCCGGACATTTGCTGTTGGGCGGCTGCAGCCATTGCCGCCCGGGGGTACAGGTTTCGATGGAGCATGACCTCACGATAAGGTGGAGGTGGAGTACCTGGACAAGATGGAGCCGTCGCCACAGATCCCGTTGGAGGTACAAGAGCGGTCGTCGCCGTAGCAATTCCACCACTGTTTCCGTTGCTGTTTTCTTCTGAACCAGATAAGTTTTCTTGATGCCACAAGTGTCTGAAAGTAAACGAAAACCGTGTATTCTGAAATTTCTATTTTTCATTCTTTGCAATATATTTATATATATACAATGTGTGTTTAAAAGTTAGATAGCGTTTAATAAAGCAGTATTTCGTACACATATTTTCAGTACTTAAATTTCAAATTTTTAGACAAGAGTATTAGTTCATTGGACAAACTTTTAAATGCCATTTTTACGTGTTGCAATAATGAGTTAAAAAATTTGAATTTAATTCTGTTATAGATGATTACATTTACAATTACTTAGCATGGCCAATACGTCCAATGACGAATCGCGCATTGTTTCTTACTTAAACATAAATAAATTATTTACGCGCCCTACTTTTTAAATGCCACAACAATACATACAAAGAGAACTGTACGACACTGCAACAAAAGCTCATTATATCTCGACTTATTGAATCGCTTAGCATTTTTAATATGAGACTCAATTGCGATAAGAGTCGCATTATTCAAATAATGACGAACTCGTTTCGCAGCTCATTAGTTTACCTGAGCAAGGAGACCCTCTGGGAGCTAGCGTCGGCTGAATCGGCAGCCTCTGCGCGTCGGATCCTTGGAATCAGGCAAGATATGGTGGTCGAGAGCCAGAGATAAGTTACGACCATGGTTGCGCCACTCCCCAAAAGAAACCCGATCAGCAGGAACCAGAAGGGCGAGACGTTGCCGAGGGCACTGGCCAAAATGCCCGAGGAGCCCGAATCGGCTGTCTGTTGCTCTTCTTGTTCTTGTATCGCCTCCTCCATCAGGTCACGCCACGGCGTCATGTCCCAGGGGACTTTGTTGTTGTTGCTTTGACTTGTTAAAGAGGTCAATGGCAGCAGCTTTTTGCTCGGCGATTGGGAATCGCCGATTGCTTTCAGCTCGATTATATTTTCAAATTTAGCGGCTAGCGACGATGGCTTCGGACAAAGCGGATCCGTGCGAATCTTTTGCTCGCGCAAATACAGCTCCAGTTCATAGGTACTTCCGTCGCACAACCATCGGTTTCTAGAAATGGAAATGAAGCGATTTTTTTTTTAAATGAAATTCGACGAATCGTTATACATTTGAATTTATTTTAAAATTATTGGAAATCGCAGCGCACCTCTCGAGCGACACCGACTCCAGATCGGGCATAGCTCGCAAAACGTCCTTGTCCAAATTTTCCAACAAGTTGTTCGACAGGTCGAGTTTGCGCAATTGCGTCAACCCCGAAAAGGTGTCTGAATACAGGTAATTGATGCGACAGCCACTCATGTTTAGACTCTGCAAATCAAAAAAATCTTGTTAACAAACCCGAAGAGGCCAGTATACGTATGTATAGCTAAATACGACTTTAATATTGTCCAAGTTGCACAATCGGCACACGTGCCCTCAAATAACGTAAAGTATGTCGCGACGATAGCTGTTTTCAGATCGTACAAATAATCTTAAATCGTATTTAGCACTATATAATCGAAGATCTATTGATCTAACGATTAATCAAACGTACCGTAATCGTCGTGCTGTGGAGCTTCGGCACGTGAAGATTGAACTTGTTCCCAGCTAGATTGAGGATCTTCAGCTTTTTCGTATAGTAAAACGTATCCGGAGATATGTAATCAATACGATTGTAGGACAAATCGAGAACCGTAAGGTTCTTCAAATAATCGAAGGCGTACAATCCAATTTCGCCGATGGCATTCATCGACAGATTCAGAAACTTCAGTCTGATCATTCCAGCTTTCTGTAAACAAAAAACAACGGGAGAGCTTTTAGTGCACGAGTATACGAATAATGAGGAATGCGTCACCGTCGGTATATTCCGGGAGGCAAAAGCGTCTAAAGTTTTGACCCGCTGTTTATTGCCTTCTCGAGTAACGCTATGTGCACTTCACGACCACATATACGCAACAATTAACGCATCGCGAGAGCATCACTTCATTTTACGTATATATAAATAACAGCTGTTATGTTACGTATAAAAATAAAGTTCATTATGTGCATAGTCATTCGTACAATGCACACAGTACATAGGGAAAATGGCTGCTCATCTAATTGAAAATACAATTAACAAAATTTATATGAATAACAGCGACCTAAAAAGATTTCTTTAGTGCATATACCTAATAAGAAAAAAATCTCATCCAAGATGCGGTAAGGGAGAACATCGGGCTATACGTGGAATGGCATGCGCACATCAGCATCACAGAAAGACCGAGAGGGGCCGGAATGCAAGCAAATACTACAATCTTGGAGAGGATCGCGGCTCTGCTCACTCAAAATGGTCAGGCTGAGCAGGCTAAACGGTCAAAAAGATAATGACACGCGAACAGCCGGCGAAGATGCTTTATTTACACAAAAGGCGAATTATCATACGCATCTCCGGTGAAAAAATCGTAAAAGGCAAGTTGAAAAGCCGAAGGTCCGCGGGAAATTTGACTCGTTGCCGAGGCGTACGGAGTATAGGAAAATGGTATTAGTAGCAAATATTTTTTTAATGCACAAATAATGCATATAACATTAAAAATTTAATGCATAAGGGCCAGGAGTATTAGAGCGAAGACCGGCATGTATATAGCTGAGCAAAGACCGTTAGCAGACCGGAAGTTTTCCAGGAAACTCCAAACAGACCTAAATCAACATTGAGTGTATACTGTATAGCTATAATAACAAAAGCGGATGGTGAAAAAGATCGATCTGCCCTGTTTGAAAGCCGACAGACTTGCTCGTCGTCTGAAAAATGAAAAACCTTTTTCCAACCGTGGCACACATTTGCATCCGCTGTATAGGAACACAAGTTGGATCGCGGCTGTGCTATGCAATTACTATAACAGGGAAAAATCTGGGATAGAGAAGAGAACGGCTAAGTTGCAATGTTGCTCTTAAAGGTACAACAATGACCTGCTACTCGTTCCCAGAAGCGGCTGTGCTTGCGATTGAAAATTCTCACCGTAAAACAAGGACCAACACCGGCGCTCACGCCGGTATGCATATCTTTATAAATATACATGCGTAAATAAAAGCTGTTATAGTACGTATTACAATATACGGTGAAAATTGTTATCGTCCGTTCAATTACAAAGTGTGATAGATAAAATGCATTTTGGGACAGCAGTGACCTAAAAAATTGACTGATAATTTTTTAACTCATAAAAAAAATTATTCACGTATGCAATAACGAAACATTGTGGAGTTAGCGTTATATTAGAAATTGTTAAAAATGCAATCTCGTGTTCATGTGCATATGCATTAATAACGTCACGTGAAGTCTAAGATGGCGCAAGTGCAGTTGCACTTGACGAAGTTGACAGTTGTCGCGTAATTCTCTATGCCACGACCTCGGCCACGACACGTATACCAAATTTAACCGAATAAAGATCAATATCGGCTGTAATCGGTAAACGCATCGCAAATAGTGGGGCCGGTGTGCCCAAGTTATTGTTCGCCATTGCTCAACCGTTTTCAATTATCCGACTTCATCACGTGCTTGACGATCTACAAAGTTTAGCATATAGACAACAATCGAGCTTGCATACGAGCGGAAAAAAACCTACTTTATATTTCATGCATATACGCGACGGTATATGATAATTTCGAAAATCGAATCTCATTCTTCCGAGTAATTTCAAATTGTCTACTCATCAGTCGGTCATGGCTCTGCTGACTCCCGAAGACATAGATTCGCTGCTGAAACGTGCTGTCGACGGGGCGGACGTCGCCGTCGTCGGCCATCGTCTGGAAAACTTCTCGAATCTTAAAGGCGGCATACTCGGAACTTACCGGCTGCTCGTCGTCGAGTTCGAGGATGAATTGAAAAAGCGCAAGACCAAGAGCTTCTTCGTCAAATCGCGCCCGGAATCCGCTCTCATCAACGATACGATAATGGACGATCAATTGTTCCTCGAAGAAATGCACTTCTTTGCCGAAGTTCAGCCCCTCCTGGCGAAAGTTTCCCCAGGCGAGGTATGGTCCCCGCGATGTTTCCTAGCCAACAAAGACGTCCTCGTACTGGAGGACCTTCGCGTCCAGGGCTTCGCTCCGCGCAACGACCGCACTCTCGACGAAGCGTCCTTGACGTCCGCTATGGCGACGCTGGCGAGGTTTCACGCGTCGTCCGTGCTCGCGGAAGCGCATTTCGGCAAATCGCTGAAACAGCTCTTTCCGACTTGCTTCAACGAGAAGGTCTACGACGACGACACCAAGTTGGGACAGGCTTCGATTTGCGGCTTCGACACCATTGCTCGAATGGCCGACAAGTTGGGCTTGAAATCGAGCTCGACGGTGCCGAGAATTTTGGAACGAGTTCGTCGACTCGTCAGACCCGCGGAGGGCAAACTGAACGTCATATGTCACGGCGATCTCTGGAGGAACAACCTCCTTTTCGACGGGACTGCGCCAACTGCCAAATGCGTTCTAGTCGATTTTCAGCTACTGAGATACGCTTCGCCAATGATCGACTACTCCATGCTGTTGAGCCTGAGCACGACTCCGTTTTACAGGAAGACGAAAAACGCGGAACTGCTGTTGCGGCATTACTATTCCGTTTTTCGGGACGTACTCGTCCGCAGCGAGATGAATCCCGAGATACCGTCGTTCGAAGCGGTTTCGAAGGACTTCGATACGTACAGACTCGCGGGTATGGCCTACGCGTCGCTCTACTTGCCTGGGGTTTACATGAAGAGCGAAGTTTTTGAGTCGATTTTCAACGATCCGGAAGTTCTGCAGAGATACCTTATTAAGGATAGGATGAACCTGATAGGGCCTGTTATGGACGAAGATGCGACTTACACAGAGCAAATGAGAGAAATCATTGAAGAATTGCTGGAAGAGGGCGAACGAGTGATTTGTTAATAGTATTGTATATGTAATGAAAAGTATTAATAAACTAACGGTTTATCTTTCAATTTCAGTAAAACACAATTATCGTTATGCATCAGCGAATTTATTTTCTAGCCAAAAAAGGATCGTCTTTATTTCCAATGAAACTGTTTAAAATATATTTTTTAAACTATATCGCTAGACGAGCGAGATATCATTAGCCGATTGTACCTTTCGATAATAAAGCAAACAATTATTTACTCGCGCGCAGTATGCGTCATGCATTTTGCAATTGCACAAGACCAAGTGCCTTACACAGCTTTGCTGTAAAAAAAATAACTTATTGCAATTTGGCAAATAAATAAAAACGTTTTATTCAACTATCAATATGTTGTAATGATGTTGTTTATATGGTATTCTTACATACTTTTGTAATATAGTTTCTTTAATATAATTTTGTAAAGAAATAAAGCTCGACTTTATGAAAATTATAATAAAAAATGTACCGTGATAAACTTTAACTGTTTCGAAATAAATAAATGAAAATAATCTTTGGAAGAATATACGTATGCATAATGCATATACAACATGCATATTACATATATACAAACATAACCAGAGTATATAGGCCCTTTATTTTAAGGTTAGAATAACCAACTTTGGAAAGATGATATGCAGAGGCTATAGATAGTAAAAGTAAAAGCATTTGATTGCATTTTGCCTCTTTAAGCTTAAAATCATCTGCTTGTTTACGATTCTATTAATAAACCTCAATTTTGCCAAATTCAAGTATAGATTTCAGAAATTATCTCGTTTTGTAAACCTAACCAACGATTTCAACCATTTGTACAAACTATATGCGAGTAATCCCTCTGTCTACCATAAATTACAAATCTGCCACGAGCAAACGAGTCGTAAAAAAAAGCAGTCTTCATGTAAACAACGAAATTCTTGGAAAAATCGAGGCCCTATCATCCCTGCCGATCACGCGATCCACCCACGAAAGGTACACCAGCAGCGCAACAATACTCGCACATACACACGCTCGCTTTTATCAAATTCAGGGCTGATCTCCCGGTCCCCCGCACTTCTGTATCGAAACACGCGGGTCCGTCACGAGGACCAAAAGCGTCGCACACGCAAAATCCACTCACCGACAGTTCCCGATCGTCGAGCTTGCTGATGGAGTTGTTGGAGAGATCGAGGGCCTGGATGTTGCTCGGGGCGCCCGTGTGGATGCTGTAGAGCCGATGACCGGTGCAGAAGGCCGAGGGCAAGCCCAGCCACGTGCCGCACTCGCAGAGCGTCGCGGGGCATCTCGGGGACGAGCTCGACGATCGCACCAGTCCCGCGTACACCAGCAGCAGCAGCAGCACCGACAACTCGGCCGCCCTCCTCATCTCGCGGACCTACTCTCTGCTTTCTCGCCTCGATACGCGTATATAAAACACGAGTGAGAGAGAGAGAGAGAGGAAGGAAGGAATTCCGCACCCGCGAACTCTTCGACGCAGCGGTGCACACAAACACACTCGGGCTCGTCGCCTCGCTCCTTTTGGTCTCCGCGATGATGATCGCGCGCGCGCACTCTGAGATTGGTGTCTGCGTGTGTTGGGATATATAGCTATATCGACGACTGGCCGCCACGCTGATGCAGCTGCATGCGCTGCGCGTGCACTCAAGGCTCGGATGCTGCGCCGCCGCCGATGATGAACGACGCCGCCACGCTTGGCTCCGTTTCTCGGGTCTGCTGCATCTCTATCTCTCTCTCTCTCGCTCTCTGTAGTCTCTGCTCTTCTCACTTCGCTCTCAACTCAACTTATACAATACACTCGCCTCTCCGCATATATATACTCGAGAGCCGCAGATTCGCGGAGGAAATTGCGCTCTTTCGCTCCTCTCGTCGTCGCAAACGCGAGAAAACTTTTACTTTTGTTTTTCCCGTCCCCCTCAGCGGGCCGCTCGCTCTGCTGGACACTCTACTATGCGCTACTTGTGCGTAGCTCTATTGTACAGTGCGTCTGTGTGTGTTGTACTTGTACGACTGTACGACACTACTACTATATAAATACGCGCTCTCTCGCTCGCTCCTCGGGGCCGAACGGAGCCAACTGGCAACTACGCGGCCACACACACCTGAAAGGCTGCGCGCTGAAAGCTATGGCTGGCGCTCACACGACCATTTTTCGACGGGGGTCTGGTCTCGCTGGCGCCATGCAATCGGGAGATGAGTTGACTTTGATGCTTTTTCAGATCGCGCTCGCTCTCGCCCTATATAGGTACTCGGCGGCGAACGAGAGAGACTTCGAAAGATTTTGCAATTGTACCAATTGCTTTACGAGCGGTTGTCTTGTATATAGATAGTACGTTCGCCAAATTCGAACGGGATGTTCTCTGCGGTGCACTTCCGTATACGCGTTTTATTTACTCGAATTTTTCTTGCACAAATGTTTTCACTGCGAGAGAGAGAGAGCGAGTTATGTAAAAAATATACTTATAAAGCAAAAGTATAGTTTACGTGCGCTCCGAAAAGGACACACGGTACTCTCCTCGCTCTGGTGTATTTTAATTTTTTTCGGTTGCCGCCCGGAATCTCAATTTAGAAATGAGCTTATATTATGTATCGTGAATCGTCCGATGTGCGATGCGTTGCAGTTTGAATAATACATACTTCTCTCATTTTTATCAAGCTGCACGAGCAAGAGTTTATAATTTTATTCATCAATTTTAGACGAAAACTTGTGATAAACATGCTGATGGAACATACCGTACACGCGCTTACATAATTTTTTATATTTCAGGGATGAAGGATTTCAAGACTTGGTACCTTTGCGAAAGTGGATATTCAAAGACAAGCAGAGAGTAAAATATTTTTAACAGTATTTATAATATATTTTTTGCTACATAAGCAGAAGGCAATATATTTAAAGCATATAATATATAGTCTAAAGACATGTCAAGAATAAGTATTAATCCGTTCTTTGAATGATTTAACAGATTTTTTTTCGAAGAAATAAAATAGGAAAACTAACCTATTAGCTGCTAGATCTTATCATTGAATTGTATTATTTTTCGTTAACATCTCTTTTTATAGCCAATGTAGGAAAGTGACACGTACAGTAGTAACATGTATAAATTCAAGTATAAAGCGCAGTGCCTTTTGAATTCTTCAATACCTCGATTAAAGTGTGAAAAATTAAATAAATTAGTTCTGGAATAACGTGTGTGTAAATTCTATGTAATCTAGAGCGCCGGTAATAGGTCGTTCCGTCTTTGGATCGACGTACGGTTTCATCCTCGCTACACAGTAATCGGCCATTTCTTTCGTGAGGTTCTGAAAAAAAAAAAGAAATTTATTAGTTAAGAATATTCAAAACGTAATTTTTTTTTATTTTATAATTGTTATCGTCAAACTTACAGCGTAGAGTTCCTCTTTCGTAACGTAAGGACGATCGGCAGCCGTAATAGCTCGGAAGGCATTTTCGATTTCTTGTGAACTTTGGACGTTTTCAGTTTCTTTACTGATCATGAATGCCATGTGGTCTTGTAAGGAAACGAAGCCATCTCTATTTGGATCGACAATATCTGTACACGACAAAACAACATATGAGTTTCAAACTTTAAATTATTCATAAATGGATAATAAAGCATAACCATATTGCCTTTGTAAACATAATACATACCAAGAATATTTTCGAATTCTGGATCTGGTTGACCTTCTTCTACCATAGGTAGATCGTAACCCAAGGCTCTGAGGCAAGACTTGAACTCTTGATGATTCAGTCGGCCGCTCTTGTCTTTGTCGTAGTGCTTGAACATCATTGAGAATTCTTTTAGAGCTCCTTCCGATACACCAGATTGATTGCGAGCTTGAATCTGTTGTTCCAAGTTGTGCTGCATGCGCATACCTAACTGGTCAAGCTGGTCCCATTGCTGGGCCAGCCCTACAGTACTGTGCTCTGTGTACCTGTTGTCTAGAATAAGATGTTCCTCCAGTATAGCTCCTAAATCCTCGATTTTCTTTAGATCTTGGCGACGCGCTCGAACTTCTTGAGTCTTCCTCTTGGTTGCCTCAAGCTGTTGTTCGAGCGAACCCGATCCTTCCATCATGGAGGTACGAGTATCTGCTAGCCATTGGTGGAAAGCATTGGCGTGCTTGGCAAACTCCTTTCGCAGCTTGTCATTCTCCTCTTGACGCTGAGCTTCCTTGGCTAATTCAACATCACGTTCCTTGATGATCTTCTGCAAGTTGCGCCAAGTGTCTTCGAGTGCTTCCATGGTAAACCAAGTGTAGGGATTGGGACCAACGTTGAAGCTCTTGATTTGACGATCGAGGGCTCCAAGGGCTTGGAAATCGGCCTCTGCTGAGGACAAGCTAGCCTGGAATTGAGCATGAGCTTCTCGCAATGCACGGATCTCTTCGATACTGTTGCACCGGACAGGGTCGGTCAAGTCTTCCTCTGCGTTTTCGAACCATGAATTAAAGGCCGATGCCTTCTTCGCGAAAGTCAGATACAGCTCTTCGATCTGACGGAACTGTTCCTGCATCTGCAAGAGACGCTGTTTACGGGCTTGCGAGTCAGCAAGCAGTTTCTGCCAGCGAGCGATAACGTCGGCGTGGCGTTTGTGAATCGCGGGGCTTTGTTCGTGACCAGCTTCGATAAGCATCTCTTTGAGAGCAGTGATGTTTTGAATACCCTCGTGTTCGAAGGCATGCAAACCAGCGTCAAAGGTCTCTTGTTTAGTAAGCAGAGTCTGCACACTGGACAAATCACGGCCAAACTCTTCGGAGCGTACGTGCGTTTCCTTATCAGCGATCCATGACTCAACTACGTCAGCCTTCCACATGAACTGTAAGTAGGCTGAATTGTCATTGAGACGAGTCTTGCGCCTGGCAGCTAAAGCTCCCAGTTGCTCGAGCTTGGCTCCAAGTTGCTGGCAACGCTGTTCAATAGCCTCAGCGCGATGGTTACCTGCAGCTATTAGACCCTCTCCGGCCTCGCGAATCTCACGGCAACGTTCACCGTGAGCAGCGAAGTCCGTCTCGAAAGCGTCGTGTTTCTTAAGCAGACCTTGCACAGCAGCCATTGTATCGCCGTAGTCTTCGAGTGAGAGCAATTGCTGTTTCTCAGCAATCCAGGCTTCTTCCTCCTCAACCTTTGCCAAAAATTGCTGGTAAGCCAGCGACTCGTCAAGCTTCTGACCACGCGTGGCAGCAAGTTGTTTCAATTCAGACCACGCCTGTTCAAGAAGCTTGAGTCGTTGCTCGATCTCTGGTACGCCAAGGTTGGAGACGTCCATGAGTTTCTCACCAGCTTCTTGCACGGCCTGGATCGCAGGCTCATGGCTGCCAAGTTCAGCTTCCAAACGCTTGTGCTTCTTTTTCAAGTTTTGCACGCCTGTAAGGTCACGACCATAGTCATCTGAGCCAACAAGAAGTTTCTTTTCCTTAATCCAAGATTCCTCATCGGCAATGTCACGGAAGAACTGGTGCAGGGTGTTAGCTTCATTGAGTCTTGCCTGCCTGTGAGCAGCAAGATTGCGTACGCGTTCGTAACGTTCATTGATACTTTGACGTTTTTCCTGAATGCCGGCTGCTTCAAATTGTCCGCTTTCGATAAGAGAATCAGCTTGCGCGTTCATATCCTTGATTCGCTCCTCGTGGGCGCCAATATCAGCCTCAACTAGTTGATGTTTCTTCATTAGATTTTGCACAGAGGCAAGATCCTTACCAGCGTCTTCACTTGTCAGCAAACTTTCAACCTCACCGAGCCAAAAGTCCAAGTCCTTAACAGCTGCAATGTAAGTACGCTGCTTGTTCGCTTCCTTCAATTTCATCGACTTTTCTGTTGTCTTGTGAGTAAGGTACTCCCACTGATCAGCGATGGAAGCCAGACGCTTCTGTACGGCGTCTTCAGAACCAGCGCACTGGTGCTTTTCGATCAAATTACCACCCATAGCGAGCACCGATGAGATACGCTCAGCGTTGGCAGCAAGCTCGGCCTCGAAGGCTTGATGTTTCTGGTGTTTTGATTGAATGTTGGCCGGATCCTTGTAGTTCTCTTCAGTGGCCAGCTGCAATTTCTCGGCAATCCAGTTCTCCATTTCATCGGCATCACGGGAGAACTGCTGCAGAGTCTGAGACTCACCAAGTCGAGAACGTTTCTCAATTAGAGCATCCTTCAAGTGACGCCAACGGTCCAGCACTTGACAACGACGTTCATCGATTGGTCGAGCAGCGTAATGCTCGGCAGCGATTAGTTGATCAGCAAGAGTCTGAAGAGCAGCTATTTTTTCCTCGTGTCCGTTAATGGCCTTGTCGAAGTCCTCGTGCTTCTTGATGAGAGCCTCTACATTGTCGCCGCTGTCAAGAGCATCGGCGCTGCTGCTGCTAAGGAAAGCTTCACGAGCAGACATCCAATTCTCAGCCTGTTCGCAATCACGGCAGAAAAGTTGTAATTCGAGGTTCTGGTCCAACTGCATGCGACGCTGAATCCAAGCTTTCTCAAGTTCTTGACGAGCCTCATTCATCGACTCGAGTTTCTCTTGTATTTCGACGCTGGCATAGTGATTGGACTGGAGCAGCTGTTGACCAAATAGCTCGAAAGCTTGGAAGGTTCCAACGCGGGCATCGATTTCCATGCGATGTTCCTGCAGTTAAAATAAAATACATTAGTACAGTGATATAACACTATTTTTGACTCTGTAAAAACCAAACGAAAATCAGTAGACAAAAATGTAATAAAAGCAGATAAATATAAATTATAGCGACTGAAAAACAATCTAAAATTATAAGCCACTCGTAGAATCGATGGACATGCCTGAAAAATTCATAAATACATCAAAACACATGAGGCATATTGTATTGTATTATTTGCTCGTAAGTTAGGATTTGGAAGTTGCAGCATCAAACCAAAAACATTATAGTACAGTTTTGACTATTTAATCACTCGATCGACATCCACGAGAGTAAACAAATATATGTATATGTTTGCAGACAAGTTATTAGTTGAGCTTGGAGCAAATCTCATTTTCCTAATAACATCTATCCAAATACCTGTGGAACAATGCCATATCGCGCATCAATTTCTGTTCTGTGATTCTATAATTTAAATCATTTTACCAAGTAGAATTATAATATTTTAAAGTCAATAGATAAAGACATTATAGGAGTATTAAGTACTGTCTAGAATATTACATCAAGTCCACTGCATAAGTGGATCGTAATCGTAAAATAAATGAGAATTATTTTACCTGATGGCGTTCAAGTAAAGCTTCGGCACCGGTGACGTCGTTAGCCAATTCCTCAGAAGCGACCAGACCCATCATCGAATTAATCCAGGCCATGAGATCGCGGTAATCGCTGAGATAGCGTTGCAGATCGTAAGAATCGAGCAGCTTCTTCTTCCTGGAGTCAGCTTTGGCAGTGAGCTGAGTCCACTCTTCGTTAATCTCCTTTTGTTTGGTGTAGGTTTGCTCGGCAGTGTCGGGATGCGATTGCATCAAGCGAGTGGCCGTCTCGTCCAATTGCTTGATCTTGTCCCCGAGGGCGGCGAGATCGCGCTCCAAGCCTTCGTGTTTTCGAAGCAGCGTTTGCACGCTACGCAGGTCCTTGCCAAGGTCGTCGTTGTTCAGCGCAGCATCTTTTTCGCGAATCCAGTCCTTGGTGTCGTCGACAGTCGCGATGGAAGCGCTGCACTTCGTGAGCAGAGTCCAACTGACTGGCGCGCTCGGCCGTCAGAGTTTGCAAGCTCGTCCATTTCTCGTTCAGCTCCTGGATCTGCGTCTGGATCTTGAGTGCCGCCTCGGTTTGGCCGACGCTCATCAGCTGCACGGCGATCTCGTTCATCTCGGCGAGACGCACCTCGTTCGCCTTGAGGTCGGCTCGGAAATCATCGAACTTCTTCTGCATCACCTCGACTTGTTCCAAGTCCTCGCCGACGTCCTGCACCTGAGCGTGATTCTCCTTGCCCTTGATCCAAGTGGCCAGTTCAGCAGCCTCGCGGACGAGCACGTATGCCTTGGCCGTTTCATTAAGCTTGTTCTGCCTTTCTCGAGCCAAGCGCAGCAAATCTTCGTATTGAGCTTCGATTTGAGCCTGACGAGCGGCAATGGAGCCCTGCTCGCGAGCTAGATTCTGCTGTGAAGCGCTGAGACCCGCGTCGGGCTCAACTCGCTTAACGTAAGCAGCTGGCACGAATCCTTGGCGGTCGTTGACCTCTACCTTCCACCAGTCCTTGTTGCTGCTGTTGAGAAGTGTGAGGGTATCGCCCTTTTTCATGGAGACTTCACGAGGAGACTTTTCGGTGTAATCGTAGAGCGCGACAACGCACTCCTTACCTGCCACATCGACAGCAGGTGTCTCTTGTTGTCGGCACGCTCCTGCTTGTTCTTTAAGCGCAGCAATGGTGCTGGCAAAGGCTTCAAGATCACTTACGAGGGCCTCGTGTTTTTTGAGCAGAGCCTCGCTACTGTCCTCGTCTTTACCGTAGTCGGCGTTCATGACGATGGGACGCTTTTCTTTCATCCAAGACTCGGCCTCGTTAGCATCGGCAAAGTACTGGTGAGCCTGGAGCGAGTCGTCAAGGTCATTCTTGCGCTGTCGTGCCTTTTCCTTCAGCTGTCCCCAATGCTCGTCGAGACTAGCCAGTCTCTGGCTAATTTCTTCAGCAGCAAAGTGGCCATCGGCCAACATACGCGAACCGGCCGCACAGACGGCTGCGACCCGAGGCTCGTGATTATTAATTTCGGCGAGCACAGCTTGGTGCTTCTTTTGCAGATTCTGAACACCGATAAGATCGCGACCGCGGTTGGTACTCGCAGCTACAGGTTCTTTCTCACGGATCCAGGCTTCTTCATCCTCAACGTCACGGAACAGTTGCTGCACCTGCAACGAGTCCAATAAACGCTGCTTACGACTCTGCATGGGTTGCTCCAAGGTAGAATAGCGAGTATGCAATTGCTGCTGTTTCTGACGAATGTTATCAGCGTCAAAGTGACCTCCAGCCACAAATCCTTCGGCGGCCTGGGCAATCGAAGCAATGCGTTCTTGATGCGAGCCGACGTCGGCTTCGAGCAAGGCATGCTTCTTCTGCAAGTTTTGAACGCTAGTAAGATCTTTACCGTAATCTTCAGACAGAAGCTGGCCTTCAACTTCGGAAAGCCAGAGCTCTACGTCCTCTACAGTGCGATTGAACTGCTGCTGTTGCGCGGCTTCCTGCAATTTTGCGCCCTTCTTCTCGGTAGCTTCGGTGAGACTTTCCCACAACTCAACGATTTCCTTGATACGCGACTGGATGCGTTCGCTAGCGTAATGCTCGGCCTCGATAAGTTCTTGTCCCTGTGCAACCATTTCCTGCATGCGTGTCTTGTTGGCTTGAAGCTCTTGTTCGAAATTTTGATGCTTTTGCAGCTTGCCATTGAGATTGGTGGGATCGAGGTAACTGTCGTCAGTGGCGAACTTGAGTTTCTCATTGACCCAGCCCTTGGTTTCATCACAGTCACGCTCGAACTGCTGTAGTTTATAAGCATCCTCGAGAGCACGACGACGCAGACCCGACTTTTCAAGGAGAGCCGAGCGACGTTGCAGAAGTGCCTGTCGACGTTGAGCTACTTCATCTGCAGCATAGTGCTCACCCTCGATCAACTTGCTGGCGAATTCGTCAAGCGCCTTGATCTTTTCTTCTTGAGCAGCAAGAGACTTGTCAAAGTCCTCGTGCTTCTTGATGAGAGCCTCAACACTGTCAAGGGAATCTCCCAGATCTTCATTGGCAAGGAAAGCCTCCTGTTTAGCCATCCAAGCATCAGCCTGTTCGGTGTCACGGTAGAACAGCTGCAGATCCATGCACTGCTCGTAAAGGATTCGTCGTTTCTCCCAAAGTTCGAGTAATGAAGCTTTGTCAGCAGCAAGAGACTCGAGCTTGATAGCTACCTCCGAGGCGGCGTAGTGCTGACGTTCCAGAAGCTTACTTCCAGCAAGTCCAGTTGAATCAAAACTGTCAGCACGAGCATCGATCTCGCCCTTATGCTCTTGGTGACGCTCAAGTAGAGCTTCAGCTCCGGCTACGTCCTTGGCAAGTTCATCAGCTGAAATGATTGCACGCATGTTGTTCATCCATGAAACAAGGTCACGGTAGTCTGCGAGGAAACGATGTAAGTAGTAAGACTCATCGAGCTTAAAGCGGCGTTCTTTTGCTTTGGCAGTGAGACTTTCCCATGATTGTAAAATCTCAGCTCTCTTCGACTGAATCTGTTGAGAATGCTCAGCTTGATGGATGCCGGCTAATCTGTCAGCTTCAGTGCTGAGCGTAGCTACTTTATCCTCAAGAGCAGCCAAGTCACGCTCAATGTTCTCGTGAGTACGCTGAAGTAGCTGTACACTTGCCAAATCACGTCCGAAATCATCAGAAGACAAGACGGCGTCTTTCTCTCCAATCCAAGCCATGGTTTCATCGGCATCGCGATTAAATCTTTGAATCTCGTGCGCACCAAATAATTTTTCTTGTCGCAAAATAGCCAACTGTTTCAAGCGTTGCCATGATTCATTCAATTCTTCCTTACGCCTCAAAATAGTGTCACGCTCTGGGTGAGCATCAAGCAATAATTTATCTGCAAGTTCATTGACTTCTGTGACTCTATATTCTTGACTTGTCATATCCTTCTGAAATTCATCAAATTTTCTTTGGAGTACTTCAACGTGCTCCAAGTCCTGACCAAATTCATCTGTAGTAACAAATACTTCCTTGTCATGAATCCAAAACATAACTTCATCGCAATGACGAATAAATTGTACAAGAACCAAAGCTTGCTGAAGCTTCAATCCCTTGTCAGCCAGTCGATTGAGGAGCAATTCCCATAAACGATGTAATTCCTCTGTTGTAAATAAAAAAAAAGTAATTAATTAAATTATTCACTATAGATACAATGAGTCAACAGTGTAAATCCTAATTGATATAATCAGGAATCATAGGCATGTTCAAATATATTTACCAAGCCTTTTACGAATGATGTCACTGGCAAAGTGATGTTGAGCAATCATTTCTGATCCAGTATTGTCTAATAAAACAATTGCATTTGAATGAGCTGCGACTTCAGCTTCAAAAGCTTGGTGCTTTTGAATCTTTGCCTGAAGATTCGTTGGGTCTTTGTAGCTTTCATCGGAAGCAGCTTGCAATTTCTCGTAAATCCAGCCCTCGAGTTCGTCTGCATCTCGTTTAAAGTACTGCAAAGTGTACAAGTGACAGATGAGTTTAAATGTGAAAACTATGAAAAAAAAAATAGAAAAACCCTAATATAAAGTTAGTATTTTACCTGAAAACGACGAGAGTCCTCAAGTTTATCACGCTTGTTACGAGCCTCAGATTTGAAGTTGGAGTAACGACCAAGCACTTGGTCCCTCCTCTCCTGGATGTCCTCCGGGTTCTCCAGGATCTTCACTTCTTTGGGAGTGATCTGCTGATCCATTCTCGCAATTGGGTGTGGCTGCCTTTCGGAGCCGTCCAATTATTCTGTAAAATCGATTTAATCAGCCATTGGAGAGCGAGATTCCGCGAAACGGAAGCACTTCGATAATACACACGCTACACATACCTTTATTATTTTCTCCTGCTATGCCTCCCTATGTATATCTGTATCTCTGTACGTCGTTCGTTATTTATGAATTGCGCTGGTATTCACCGCTATATTCGTCCGGAACGGAGTCGTATCCGAAAGCTCTCTATAGTATAGCACAAGTTCGGGCGGATGCAGTTCACGTCATATCCGCTTATCTCTGCAATGGGCGAGGCGCACCAATAATCAGAATTAGAAATCATCGATTATACACCCCTGTCATCGCGACAAAAATACACATCGCCGATTCGTCGCGCACGATTTGTACTGTTCTATCGCGATTATGGCTGCACTGCACACCGAACGGACTGTGATGTGTCTCTCTGTCTGTGTGTGTGTGTGTGTGTGTGTGTGTGTGCAAGTCTGCTTCGAAAAGAGGAAAAGAATTACGAAAAGGAGCCGAGCACGAGGTGCAGGTGGCGACGAGGCGCAAAACTTGCGTCGGGAATTCGGAGTCCGAGCGAGTCGCGCTGACAGGAGTGTCGTGCGTGAGTCGCGAGCATAAGTATACAGCGCACCTTCTCGAACGAATTAATCGATGACAAGGAGCAAGTGCCATCCGTGTGTGTGTACTTGTTACTTGTATAGAGAGAGAGAGAGAGAGAGGCCGAAAACGAGGGAAGTCGGAAAAGTTCGCGATTGACTTTGTCGAATTCTTGGACGAACGCGAGCGATGTGGAACGCGGCGGATTTCGCGATTGTTGAGAAATTGGAGAAAAAAAAATGTTGCGAGATAACCGGGCCAGAGAGTGTGGGAATAGCGGGTCTTACCTTACCATGGTGCTGACGCCAGCGAACAAAATGGACGATTCAGCCGCAGTCGCTGCGGCACAGGCAGCAGTAGCCGCACCTATCACACGCTCTATACTCGGCACAGTGATCGCTATAGTTTGTGTATAGCGCAGTATACGTATATAGCACTGTATATGCGGCGGTGCGTAGACTCGGCGAATCTCGTCACTGACTATAGCACTCGCTACTCGCACATACGTTCCGTCTCTCTTCTACTCACGGCGGCCGGGCGGCGCGAGGCGATGCCGCGTTGATCTCCGTGAGCCTATATTGATGCGTTACTTATCCTGTAATTATGTATAATGTATACACGCATGTACCTATATAAGTAGTAAAAGTATAATATAGTATATATAGGTAAAGATTTTCGTACATTCAGAGATATATAGGTATATATACAGTGCGAGCTACAGGACGCGGGCGTGGCGGCGAGAATTTGAGATCGAAGCTCCGCAAGTGCAGCTGAATCTACTGCTCAAAGTGCAGGAATGCAGGATATGCTAATAATACTATACGCCGGAGATTCCATTAAGTGTACTGTAATAGGTATATACGTACAGTAAAGATTGTTCGAGAGAGATACCCTGCGCGTGGAGGGGGGAAGGGTCCGATAAAAAAAGATTCTTTCGGTTCGGGAATGCCAAAGTGATGATCACATATTTTAAGATGGTGGGAGAGTTCTATTTTTCACCGTGATGTAATTCAATTGTAAACATTGGTTTTTCTAGTTCACGCGCGTAAGTACACGAGGTATACGTTTTACGTATATGTACAGTAAACTGTGTATACAGCGTTCAAGATTAACTATGCATATTTTTACTTTCGCAGAAATAAAAGTTTAGCACCATGCTTTACATTTTTTCTGCAAATCGTTTGAAAATTATAATTATGCACGTGAAAAATAATAATCCTACCGACGTTCTTCGGTAAATAAAAACAAAAAATTATCATTGAATAATCAGTTAATTGACTCATCAAGGAATTTGGATTCATTCATGAACGTCTGCAGCTGTTTAAATATACGTCTTTAAATTTTTTTAATTTATACCACAATACGAAGTATGAACGCATATACGAATCATTTAACATAATGTTTCCTTGAAAATATTTATTGTTATTATATACATTCCAAGAAATTAGCAATCGTTATCCAAAAAATTTTTATTAGATACACAATTCAATCCTAGCATTGACAAGTTTTTTCCAACGTCTTTATCTTCGACCTATTTTTTTCTATTCAGGAGAAATGAATGTCCTATATGGATCAAATTAGTGCATCGACCTAAATAGCTTTAAAATAATTCTTCCAGCATGTATTGGCGGCTGGAGGAAAGAGTGGTTTAATCTCAAAACGTGAAGCCGTCGATGTATAAATTGAATATTTAAAAAAAATGTATTCTTGTATAGTATATAAAAAACTGTAGACTAAAATGATATCTAAAATAATTCGACAAATTTTGATATTAGAATAAAAAGGCGTAAATCAAAAATTTGTCATCACCAATTGTAACGTGTGAAACCCGTCGAAAAGTTATTACTTTTTCGCTTTTAGCGAAAAAGTATAATACAGCCCAGGTCTTCGATAAAAAAAATTTAGTTCTTCCTCGAATAAAAGTGTCTTGTATACTTATTGTTCATTTTGATATTGTCGTCCGTGCATATCGCATATCTGTATACGTATTATCGTACCGAATGCAAAAATATTATTACGCGCTGCTCATGCGCTGTAAAGGTAAATGCAAACATTTCTTTATACTTAAATGAAAGCACGCGCGCTCTGAAATAATAAGAAGTATGTTACGTATGCACATAATCCTACAATATGTATAATAACGTTGTCCGTACTTACGAACGTACTTTAACAGAGTGCGAGAATGTTTCAGAAAAAATGTCATTAGAAGAGAAATAATCGTAATAATAAATTTAATGTACAAATACCTCTGTAAATTACTTTTTGATGAATATAACTGGTATTTAAAGCTCGCGCATATTGTTTAGTTTGAATAAAAATGAAAAGTGTCATTGAGAAAACAGAAGCGGAAAAAGCATATGAAAAAATACTTGCAGTTTCATTTGACGTCTTTCGTAAATATGCGCACGATATAGGGGCTCAGATATACGCGCGCTTGAAACAATATGTATATAAAGTTCATTTTTCGAAGACTGAAGAGATACGCTTTCAATATAATTATGTCTTTTGAAAAAATAGAAAAATATCGATTCGTCAACGTTGACGTCTTTTTCGTTATCTTCCATTCTTTTCCGAAACTTTAATCTACATGATACGACTCAATACATTGCAAAATCGAGCAAGCCTGCCAGGAGTACTTGTGCGTCTGGAGAATAATCATTTGCAGCGTAAACATTTCCTTATTTTTGCGTTACGTTTTTTACCTCAAAGTATTTTTCGTAAGCGTATTTTTATAGAGCCTATAACGCATACCAAATATGCTGAGTGTTGTGGACTCATTTGACGTGCGCTGGAGTCACTGTACGACGCAGATATAAAATAAAAACAAACTGGCTATATACTTACATCATGTACCTAATACGTAAATATCGCCTTGACGAGAGGAAAAGCGACGTCATAGGCCACTTAATACTGCCAATTATCTGTATAGTTATACTGTATTATGTCATGACCGGCATGTCGCGCCCGGTTCCGGCGCGGCGCAGCGTATTATAACGTACACCTAAACCTACTTGTATTATGTACAGTGTACACAGTATGTATGCGATAATATTTTGACCGACAGCTTGCGATATTTGAATATGAATTGTCATAATTTTAAGAGTCGACGTAGGTAAGTATTCGAATAAAAAACTATCGCGCCTCTGATCGCATCGTCAATATTGCGCCTTTTATTTTTCCAAGGATATAAGTAGGTAAAATACCGATCGAGCAGCGAATTACTAGACTCAACTATACTTTTCAACGTGACTAGCTTCGTCTGCGCACGTCAGATGTCGCCTGGTGGCCACTACGAAACCCGCAGCGCAAGTATCGATAATAGCGATATCTACGTTGCAGACCAGTTAAAATTCCTATATATGTATGTTGTATAGCTATATCGCCTGTATATAGCATATACACACATCTGCCGTCGCTTATGTGCGTATAATATGCACTTCGCGAAGAAAGCGGCCGGTGGATTTTGGTCGAAGCAAATTACAGTTAACGATCGTCATTAAAAAGTTGTTAGAAACGATCCTTCTCGAAATGCAATGCTGAGTAGTATAGATAATGCGATAAGATACACACTAATGACTAAGTGATGCCTTTTGCCTATATATACCACTCTTCGTTGTCCGAGGCCTGCAACAACTGTGTATTATAGGTATATACATGCAAGCGAATAATCGACTGAAAACTCATTGTGGCACGGGGACAGCCACTTTCTATATTTTTATTTATTTATTCTTCTTTTATTTTCGCGTCTCTTTAAACGCGTCTTCGCCTTAAAAGGCAGAAAATCTACACACGTGAATGACGATGCGTATATAGGTATCACAAGTGCATCGCGATCTCGTGCACACATACAATACAGTAGCAAGCGCATCGCAACCGCAGCTGGAAAAAAAAACTCGGACAATTAACGATGCGGCTAGCGTTCGTTTATTCAAGCCCGCAGAGGTGTGTGTAACGCCAAAGTCACGTCTAATGTCGATATGCACACACAAGAGCGGAATCACGAGACCTCGTCTATATGTATACACAGAGATGTGCGAGAGAGGCATCATCCTCGGCGCTGTGTATATACGCGGCGCGCACGAAGAAGTGGCCAGATCGAAGCCTCGAGTGTAACGATTCTATAACGGTATACAGCACATCGCTATGGCTTGGCTTTTGCGTAATTTACATTCCGCGCGCGAGCGCTCGCCCCGCAGGGATGGTATAACTATGTATGCGGCGCGCTGTGCATGTGTACAATGCACAAACGCCATATAGGAGGCCGCAACAGCTGAGAGTGGAGTTAGAGAGAAAGAGAGCTCTGGTATATAAAGTAAGTACTTGTGCACGAGAGAGGAGAGACAGCACCCGCGCGTCGGTCGGGGGACAAAGAAAGAGATGGCTCTCTCTCTCTCTCGCTTCAAACAAGTTCGGCGCGTGTGTGCGGCAGTATATGCGCTCTATAAGTATATATAAGCACGTATTACGTATGATAAATGCACTCGCACGAGATGGCGGCCGGCTCTCTCTGTCTATCTCTCTTCCTCGCCGCGAAATCAATATTAATCCAGCTATAAGAGACACACACAGCCATAAGTGTACACGTAACGTCGACGCATCGCTCGATTACTAATTCGGCTGTGCTGTCCGTGTGTGCGCGAGAGCGAAGAACGAAGAAGCTACACGGCGAGACGACAAAAATAACAAGGTCGATGACTAACGTAAACGGCTACCGGTATGGTCAGAGATAAACTCGAGAGAAAGAGCGAAAACCTCTACATTGGTGTGTACATATAGATACAACGCATCGAACTGCGCTATTTCGAAAATCCGCGTTTTTATCTCTTTCACAGAAAAGGGACTGCGACGATGCGGTCGCGCGAACAGTAAGTAAACACACGCGACCTCGGGACCGGACGCACGAAAAAGCCGCGATGAGACCCAGCTCTTTTATATATAGTACGATAGAATAGTTTTGTGGCGTAGGACGCGCGCGCGCGCGCGATAGCGCTCGCGCTTTGTGGTTTTCCCGGGACTTTTCCCGCCGCACACGCGCGCTCGCTCGCACACGGCACAAAACACGCGCAGCCGCGGCGGCTATGGCAGCGATGATTCGATGGTTGTTTTTGTTGTCTCGAGAGTTAGCGCGGATGATTAGCGCGCGCGCGGCGCCCAGTAAAGCAAGTCTATAGAGGCCCCAATGACGAGACGCGCAGTAAACCTATATATCTTTGCGCGCGCGCTTGTTTTTGTTTGGAGGTCGCAATCTTGGAAAAATAAAGTCAACCTTTCGAAAGAGATTTCGAGGCGTTTATTATATGCGCGCATCAGCCTTGATAAAACGCGATGAGAGAGAGAGAGAGAGCGATCGCGACTTTCTCTCTTTCTCTTATAATATATATTCGTTTCGGCGATACATATGTAAATGTATACGTATACTTAAGCTCAGAAGCGCGAATTAGTAATCTGCGGGCTCGCTCGAACTTGACGAGTAATCCTTGTGTGTCTGCCTCGCGTGCATGTATATGTAATACACACACGTATACACAATGCGCGCTGTGTAGAGCCATTAAGGTTTATATATACGTACACCTTGCTGTAACAGTGCCGAGTCAAGGAAAGGACATTGCATGATGGTTGGAGTAAAAATTTTCTCTAAATTAAAAGCTCGTAAATTTGTGAACGAGTGTTTGGAGTAGAGAGAGAGAGAGAGAGAGCCTCATTATTGGCAATGACCTACAAAGGCATCGATACCCGAGAGCGCAGTTATATGTACGGGAGGACACTATGTAGTACGAGGCGGCTATACTTTGCTTTGTGTATAACATAGCGCACGTACAAGTATTATATGTATAACTATACAGGCGGCTGCGTAGTTGCTTTGTGTGCAGCGCGAGGCAATCGGCTACACAGCTGCATCAGCACTTTTCCGAGTAAGTTTTTATGTGTGTGCGGCAGCAGCAGCAGCAGCAGCAGCGAATTCGTCATTTCGCGAATATTCGGGGGAAGGATAGCGAACGTCAAGTAAATAAAAGGATTATGGGAGAATGACGACGTTGCTTTGTCCGTCGACCGGTTTACTCGCTCAGACGCTGCGCTCTGCAGCGGCGACGGCGGCGGCGGCTCCGATGTAGTCTCTTGTGTGTAGTTGTGTGCGCGCGCCGGATTTCGGAACTCCCCGATACACCACGGAGCTCCATTAGCTCACTGCGCAGATTGTGTATACCTTATACTTACTTTGTCGTTCGGTTCGGCTCGTCTCTCCAGCACTACACAAAGAACGGAGAGCTATTTTTCTTATGGGAATCGAAGCTTATACATGGCTGCCCGAGAGCCGAGTTCGCGGAGACGAGCGCAATGCACGAGCGCCGCGGATTATTATTTATCATAAGTAGTTTAGGAGACAAGATATGAAGAGCAAACGTCGCTAATGCACAGAGGCATCATCGCATTACTTATACTTACTTTGATCCGGCTCTCGTAGCGCAGCCAAAACAGAACACAGCTGCTGTGTGCACCGCCTGCGACCGCAGCGCCACCTACATTCTCGGTTCGGCCGAGCCGCCGTCATCATCATCATCATCGTCGTCGTCGTTGCCTGCCGCACAGTACTCAGTAGCAGAAAAAGGAGAATTTTCCTCCTTAAGGCATGCATGAGCGGTATATATATATACGCACGACGACGGAAGTAAAAAAGCCGTAAAGTAAAGGCATTAGCGTTACATAAAGGAAAGCCAGTCCGACGAAATACAACGGGCGGCCAGCTACTGCTATACTCATTTATACATATATGGGACAAGATAAGCCAGGAGCATGTAGCTCACCGTACTCGGCTCGCCTCGTCTTTGTTTCGTCATCGACACTGGCTTTGAGAGATGGGGCGTCTCACTCTGCCCCCCCCCCTTCCCCCTGTCTGTATATACCTATATACATCTCTTGCGCTCTTTAGCAGCTGATAGAATAAAATGTCCCCTCTCCAGCTCTGCTCGGCTCTGTGTGTGCAGCTCTTTAAATCCGAGGCTAGCTGCATTTTTGCGCCTTTGTTCCCCCTCTCCCCTGCGCCCCCCCCCCGCTGTATACCGTATGTGCGCTGCATTACCGCACTGTAGTGTGTGTATTAAAGAGCGCTACGCATCTTTTTGTCTCTAACGTGTATAATACACACAGGAGACGACGCATATTGTCTACGTTTACACACACGCGGAGCGTATAACATACATTGCGTTATATTATTATAATTAAGTATAACGTGCTACGTAATACGCTAGAGCGAAATTCATTGCGTTGTGTCGGCTAATCCGAGCGAGATGCGCGTATACCTACGTACGAAACGCTTGAGAAAAAGTCCCACGTCGAATGCGGAGAAGTGGAGCCGCTGACAGCCTGGCTGCGGCTGGTGGAAAAGCCCGGATTTTTCGGAATTATCATAATAGTTAAATAGCCGGCGCGCGCGCGAGCGCCGAGAGTATAATATAGTCGAGGCGAAAGGAAGGCCTGCAACAGCGAGTAGCGCGCACACGACCTATACGCACGGCCGCGGGTCGTGTCGTCACCGCCGCAGCCAGCTGATGAGAAAATGGCCGTCACGCCGCTGTCAGCTGAAGCGGTATAGTCCTTTCCCTCTCTCTCTCGCTCCGTCTTTCTCCTTCGCGTGCGCGCGAGAGTGTATATGTGTGTAAGTATCGTGTATGTACCCATACCTATATAGATATACGCGTATACGATTCACGTATAGCATATGTTGTATATGGTATATGTGCGCGTCGTCGCGGAAGGTTCTCTGCGCGAAATGGATTTGTCGCGAGTGCACACTGCAGGGATTTTCTGCTAATACACAAACTGTATCTTTGCGGCTCTCTTATACTATGCATCGCAGTATTTTTCGCTCCCGCTCGCGCATATAACACGTCACGCAGAGAGGACGGAATTGGCGAACTTATTGCATTCTATTCGTTCGTGACTTGGAGTATTACTTGTATATACAATACTTGTACCTTGGGAGAGAAATATATCGAGAGGCTCTCCTCGATGCCGGCGTTTCTCCATCGTCGTACAGCGCGAGTTTTAGCGGCGGCGGTGGTGGCAGCGGTATCGCGGAGGTGAATGTGCGCATGCGCAATGAAAGTGTTTCGTCACCCGCCGGCATTCTCTTTCCTTGTCGTCCGGCTCGCTCTATACATACACTGCACACACACACATACGCATACTTACGTACACATAAAGTTAGGAGCGCGATAAAACAGCACACACAGCTCTCCGCTACATTACACGACATCGGAGCGAGAGAAAGAGCCCAGCTGACGCGCGCGCGTGTGTTATAGGCCTAAACACACTGGCCGCACCAATAAACAAAGGAAACCGATGCGCACTTTGCCGGTCTCTCTTTCTCTCTCACGCCCCGCGCGTTTCTTTTTGTATTGCAAATGAGGAAATCGCGGAGATTTAAATGGAAATGAAGCCGTTCGTCTATGTACGTATACTGTACGTGTGTGCGTTGAGAGGCTTGTCTCTGTGTGTGTGTGTGCGTTGTATGCACTCGGCGCGTTCCCCCTTCTTTGTCATAAATAGGACAGCTATAATAAATGCATACAGGCCGTGGCAACAGCAGCGGCAACTACGGCAACGATCTCTCTCTCTCTCTCTCTCTCTTTCTCGCGAGTCTATAGCGTTTATCCGTGCACTCCGCGATATAGTATCGCGCGCAGCGAGAAAGAGAGAGAGAGAGCGGCGGCCGAGAGCAGCGTCATCAATTAAATGCCTCGCTCGCGCGCGCGCGCAAGTGAGCGAGAGAAAGAGAGAGATAGAGAATAATCGTAAATATTCCCCTCCGTGCGTGTTTACAAACAAAACGCGGAGGAGAGAGACTACGCGGCGCTAGCCGTGATACACACTCTCTCTCTCTCTTTCTCTCTCCCCGCGGTGTGTGTTCCGATGCGCCTACATATCATGGCTGGTCGCGGCTTTGCACTCATCCCTCTCGTCATTCGCGCACTAGTGCACGCGCAATGCGTACAAGTATACAGATACTTTTGCACGCGAAATTATACAATTGGCGTTTCTGATGCGCATACAATACGATTTCTTCGTTCTTTTTTTTTCCAGAGGGGAGAGAGATCGCGAGCGCATATACGACGCACAAAGAGCGCGCACAGAGAGCCGCGCGGAGCCGGTGGCTAGCAACAGTGAGAAAAAGGCGTCGGCGCGCACACGATCCGCAAGTGGAAAGTCAAAATGGAAAAATTCCTGCCCCCCTTCCCCTCTCGCGCTCGCTCTCTCTCGCTCGCTCGCTCTGTGAGCCGGCTAGAAAAAGAGACAAAGGAAAATGGTGTGTCGGCCAGAAGCAGCAGCAGCAGCAGCAGCAGCAGCAGCAGAAAGCAGCTAAGCTAGGTGCGGAGGGACAGAGAGAGAGAGAGAGAGAGAAGGAGCGAACAGCGCGAGAGGGGGAGGCACGTACAGCAGCATGCACTCGCACACGATTCGCAAGGAAAGCCGGTGCGGCAACGCTGTACCGGCTGCTGGCTCTGGCTGGCTATATATAATGATACTGTACAGCGTATAATGGTGTATACAGCGACGCTTAGGTGCAGCGCTGCAGAGCCGGGGCATAAAGAGCCTGTAGTGGGAGAGCGCACGTTGCGTGCGCAGATGACGGTGTTGCAGCCGCGAGCGAGAGGGTGGGAGAGCGGCGAATAGACGGCTGCCGGTAGCGCGACGAGGAGATCTCCTCGTCTCTGTCCAACTCGCGGGGCCGATCGGAGCGTTCGTCCTCGTCGCGCGGCGGAGTCGCGTGGGGATCGGGCGGCGGGGGTAGGCGCAGGCCAATCGGAGTAAGTAGGTCAGCGCGCTGAGCCAATGGCCGGTGGCGGCCGAGTCACGTGGCTTTGTTGTTATCTATCAGCTGTTTTTCCCGGGCGGGCGCAGGGCCGGCCGGCGGCGGCGGCGGCGGCGCAGCGCCGGATTGACTTCTCCTCGGCGGCAGGCAGTACCTCTCGGCTCGCTCTCAGCTGTGCGTCGTCAGTCGTCGCCGCCGCCGCCACCGTCGTCACAGCACACACACTCACACACAGACAGACACGCTGACACTACACACGCACGCGCGCTCCACTACGCGGCAGCAGCAGCAGCTATACGTCCTGCAGTGTATAGCTATAGAGGCCTGGCCTGTGGCTGTTGCGGGAGCGCGAGAGAGACGGAGAGCGAGAGCACCGCAGGGGTCTCCGGCAGCGCCATCTGCGCGCGCAGTCGACGAGACGCTCGACGCAGAGCCGTGGCGCGCGACTCTCGCCAGTCGGAAGCTAAACCCACGCCGAGCAGCACGTCTCCTCCGCCGCAATCTTCCGGTCGCGTCGTGCGCGCCTTTTTCCCCCCGAGACAAAGAGCATCCCAGTCAGCAGAGAGATCCTCCGCGCGGCGCGTAGCTCCCATTGCTCCCTAGATGCGTGTATTATGTTGGAGTTTGCGAGCGGCATTCACCTCATCCGGCAATCGGCGGCAGCAGTGCAGTCAGTGCCATCACTGGGCAGCGCAGCAGCGCGATTTCCCCGCGGATTGCGCGGCAACCTTCTCAGACAGGAACATGCGGAGAGCCTGACGAATCTCCAACCTCCGGAATAGTGCGCGACACCTGTAGAATCGCGATTCTTCTGCGAACGAGATCGAGATCGCGCGTAAGGCAAGCGACATTGTGAGAGCAAGGTGATTTACGCGAGAACTGATAGCAGTGCAACGGAGAAAGACTATCGAGTGCCAAGTATTCGCGCAGCAGCCGAGTACAGCAGCACAGGCCGATTCTAACCAAGTTTCGGAAGTGCGATTTCGCGCGCGCGCTCGCTCGCGTTACGCAAGCGGCGGTAAAAGTGATCGGGAGAGCCGATCTCGAGAGCTCCCGCGAGACAGACGGACCTTAACACACAAGTGCGCGAGTGTGCGGCCTCGAGGACGACGAGTTTCCAGTGCTTCCCGGCTAGAAATCGTCCAAGCACGGAAGTCCAGGCGAAGCAGGGGCCGCTGCAGCAGCAGCAGGCTGCGCCGCCGGCCGGTGGTGCAGCTGTGCAGCCGGTCGTCGTGCGGCGTCGTCGACGCTACCAGCGCCAGCAGTTGCAGCAGCAGCAGCAGCAGCTCGACTCCCAGCGGCAGATCATGTCGACGGGCAAGCGGCTGGCCAAGCGCAGCATCATCGGGACGCGCGTCTGCGCGCCCGGCGACGACGGCAAGTACTACAGCGGCGTGATCAGCGCGGTCAACACGCCGGCATCGCCCCAGCAGCCGGAGCTCGCCGGGCTCAGCATCACGCCGAACACGCGCTACTCGGTGCGCTTCGACCCGGTGCCCGCGGGCTCGAAGGCGCCCGACTCCAAGAACGAGTACAGCGACCGGGACCTCATCGGCCCGGGCTTCGGCAGCGTCACCGGCGCCCGCCTCGTCGCCGGCCAGAAGGTCTACCTCACCTACAACGGCCGCGAGATACAGGCCGAGGTCAGCCAGCACCGGGAGCACCTCGACGAGGTCGACGTCGTCATCGCGCCCACGGGACAGGAGGTTCGTACATACACAACACACATCGTACACATTACACACACAGGCACACACGCAATTACACGATTATACAGCGTGTACTTAGGCGAGAGCGAGTTCGGCTTTCCCCCCTTGAAGCGCGCGCTCGCGAGCGGCGTTAATCAGAAAATTTAATTTTCCTCTGACCTCGTTCTCGAAGCTCGCGCGGAGTTGGCCCATTTTCCCGGCGCGCATGCGCCGCGCGCACACCTACAATGTTTCTCAACGAGAGCGGCTCTCTCGCCCCGCTCTCCTCACACATCCATGCTCTTTGAATTTTCTCAACGCTCGGAGCGCGTATGCAGCGATCCGCTCCATTTTCGACGGTGAGCTACACTGCGGCGGCGGCCGGCCGGAGCCTTTTCCGTATTTTCTTCGGGGAAAAAGCCCGGCTCTCTCTCTAGCTGCCCGAGAGCGTCTCCGGAATGAGTACTCTATACCCCCTCTCTCTCTCTCTCTTTCTCTCTATGCAAGTGTACGCATAGGGCTGCGGCCGCACCGCACGGAAATACTTGGTAGGTGCGGTTTATATACCTGGCGGGCGGGCGTTCGAAATAATGCGGTGGCAGCCGGTGTCGGTGGCGCGATTGAGCAACCGAGCTCCTTCTCTCTCTCTCGCTCTCTCTGTCTCTCTTGCGCGCTGCACCGGCTTCTCCCTCTCGCCAAAGATAGAACACACCGGCGGGCCGGCCGGCGCGATTCCCTGGCCATTTACAAGCGCGGCCGTCGCCGCCTATGCGTACGGAGGATTGAATGACACGGAGCGACGGAGAACGAGAGGAAAAAATCCAAGCTCCTATGCAGTAGAGCGAGAGAGAGAGAGAGAGAGAGACAGTCCGATTTCGGAACGGCCGGGACGCGCTCACTCTATGCGCGCCTTTGTTTGCGGCTCGCTCTCTCTCTCTCTCTATCTCCCTATGCGGCGCGGCTGTGTATGTGTCTGCGTGTACAGTATATAGACGTACAGCGTGTGTATAGAGTCAATGTTAAGCAGTCGAGCGCTTATGCCATTCTCTCACTCTCGACTACTGCTGCTGCTGCTGGTGGTGCTGGTGCTGGTGCTGCTGCTGCTGTGGCTGGCAAAGTGGGTCAGATCGAGCAGCTCGTAGGTCACAGTGCTTAGTTACGCTCGCGATGCAAAAGTGAGAGTATAGCTCTCTGGCTGCCGCGGCTCAACGGCAAACTAGAACGGCGGAGGCCAGCCGGCTTGTCTTTGCTCAGTCGCATGCGGTGAGCTCTGCGCTCTCTCGCTCGCGCGTTCCTTATGCGCCTTACCTTTTCTCCCTCGTTTCGATTCTCTATCTTCTCTCTCTCTATTTTCTTCCTCGACGTTTCACTTGCGCAATCCGCGCACGGCCTGTATATACACGCGTACAGACCGCCGAGCGTTTCGCCTCCGAATTCTACACGCTCCAAATACAGTATATTATACGATCCCGATAATTATTAGCTTTCGCGGTATAGACGCGCGCGCGGCGCTGCACCGCTCGCGGTATCTATCGTACATAGCGGAAGCGGAATCGCGCTCGATTTACGTGAGATAATACGCGAGAGAAAGAGGCGGAGTCCAGCCCTTGGCCGCGATATGTCGTTTGCCGAGCCGAGCGACGAGACGGCGCGGAACATCCATCGCTCCGAAAATTGATAAACACGCGCACGGCCGAAGGTCACGATTGCGACTTTCTCCGCTGCTCGAGCGCTCGCATTGTATTCGTGGAATCCTTTAAACCGAAAAGTGGGAGAGAGAGAGAGAGAGACGGAGAAAAAAATGAGCGGCGCGCGTGGCGCAACGCAGTGTCGAAAGTCACGCGCTCGTAGTTTAGAAATCAATGGCTCGGTGCAATTCGCCCGAGGGCATATAATACACGCGGGGAAGGCGGGAGGATGGAGGGGAGGGGGGGCTCTCGCGTGCGCACACACTCACACAGACAAACATTGCGAAAGCGCTCGCTATGCTATACGGGAATATCTCTCTCACTCAGCTGATTGCCGCGAGTAGTAGTCCCTACTTTCGCGCACAAGGAAATTCATGTATACTTTCGAGCGCTCGCGCTCGCGAGAGAGAGAGAGAGGATGCTCGGCCTCGGCTAGTCTAACGGTATAATACACACACTCTCCGCGTGCACTTGCAGCGCGCTGCGACGACTCCGGCGCATAGCTTTTCCCGACGACCGCTGCCGCGCGAGCCGTACGTACGTACGCACGTACGATACGTATACGCGAATGCCGGAAGCGCGCGATACTCCGGAAGTCCGGCTCTGTCGTCGCACCTCTTTTCTTTCTTTTTTTTTCATTTCAACTCCGGACTCGCGACCGGCTAACTGTTTTTCCCTTCCCTCCGCTCCGCAGTCCGTATACACTCGCGTATATATACGTCGCCTCGAATTTTTTTTTATTTTCGCAGCAGCTGCACGCCGGCGATTAAAGATAGATCGGTCGTCGCGCGCGCGCGCAGCGGCAGCGGCGGCAATAAAAGAGCACTGCAGCGCGCAGAAAACGATGCCATCAACTCGCTGGAAAACGATCCGCGCGATCTCGATACTCTCGCGCGGGCGCGCTCTATTCGCGTGTACGGCGCGTAAAAAGCAAACAGCGCGCAAATGCGCGCAGCCCAGAGTCCGTATAATATCGCGTAGACGCGGAGCGAGAGAGCGAGAGAGAGCGCTGTAACAACAACAATAATAATAAACGACAGTGATTGCTCGCCGGCCGGCCGGCCGCCAACCAGCCAAGCCAGCAGCAGCAGCAGGATCGAGTGTGTGCGCGCTACTGCGCATGTATATACAGAGATACAAACGCTCTGTGTATGTACGGTATATATATACATACACATGCGCTATAGCCAGAGAACTGCTGCGCTGCGAGGAGGAAAGGAGGTCAGTATGTCAGGCCGCCGCTCGCGTCCGGGGTAGAGCAGCAGCAGCAGCAGCAGCATATAGTCCCCTAGAGAGAGAGAGAGAGCGGTGCCACAGCCTCTCTCTCTTACACACACATCACACAATTTGATTGCGCAAGTCTCTCTCTCACTCTTTTTCTGCATGTAACGTGAAAGTATGCGTGCACACTCGTCTACCGTATACGTTGCCCACGTATATATACGCAATACACATACTTTCTTAAGGGGGGGTCCCTCTCTCTCTCTCGAGCGCCTGCCATATGCTTGCAGCCGATTGATTGCTCAGGTGTTTTCCAGAGGCGCATCGAAAACTGTAGACTCACCAGCTGTGTCTGTATACAATATACATTATACATACACCAGCTCTCTCCCTCCGCCTCTTGCAGCCTATGGCGCGCGTATTATGCGGAATGCGTCTCTCTCCTCCTTCTCCTTCTCCTCCTCCTCCTCGAGAGAGAGAGATGGTCGTCTCGCACGGGCGAGCCGCTTGTAAAATTTAAAGAGCCTCGCGGAGAGCAGAGGCGAAAGCTCCTCGCTCGGCTCGACTCGCTCGCGCGTGGGAGTGTCACCATCGGGCGCATTAGGAGCAGAGCAGGAGAGAAAGAGAGAGAGAGAGAGACTTTACGCAACCACGCGCTTTACTGCGCTCTCCGATACATACATAACGTTGCAACACGTCGCGAGAGAGAGAGAGACTTTATACTCTCGCTCCCGCAATTATACATTACGTTCTCTCCGTCTGTGCGCGGCGCGCGCCCGCGCGAGTGGATTTTCCGCGTCTTACGCGGTAGTCGTACTAGTATAGTAGCGGTAGTAGTTCGCGCCCCCGTGTATAACATTCGAAAGTAAGAGTAAAACATGTATAGGTATATATATGTAATGTGGCGGCCCCCCGGCCTTGTAGCTACTACTACACCGCGACTGCTCTCTCGGCGCGCACTCCGCTTATATATATACGCGATATCTGCGCGGTGTGTGTGTGTGTGGTACACGTGTAGCAGCGAGAGAGCCCAAGGTTTCGATTGTCTCCCAGATTTTCGGAACGCGGATCTACTTCGCTGAATATACTTACACACGCGCGTCGTACGGATATATAGAACGAAAGCGAAACTTTCTCGCTTCTCTCTCTCCGCGTATACATATATACGGCTTATATATACGTATACGTATATACCAATGCACACGTGCAGTAGAGAGAGAGAGAGAGAAAGAAAATTTCAGTGTGACGCATGCGCGCGCGGTGAAAGCAACGAACAACAACCGCGCCGTGGATTTTGCGCAGAGTGTATTACACGCCTATACGTACATACATATCTACATAGTGTACGTTTAAAACACACACAAGCCCCAGGTGATAACGAGAGCTACACAACTCCCTCCGCGCGTATACAGCAGTATAATACACGTCGAGAAGGAGCTCTGCGCGCGAGAAGCGGGCCTAGGTTAGAGTCTCTCTCTCTTTCTCGCGCTCGCGCGCGCGCATGCACGAGCCCAATGACCCAAATGATACGGAGGCGAAGAAGCGGGTCGCAGCCCAGATTCAATTCGATAAGGCGCTGTACACTGGAAATGAGAGAGAAAGAGTATTATAAGCGTAGTATATACCGCGGCTGCTGCTGCTACTGCGTTCTCTCTCTCTTCTCTCTCCGGAGAGTCGACGGTGAAATTTCACTTTCGCTGCGCGCCCGCGTTCTCTTCTCTCTCTCTCTCTCCTCTCCCTCCTACGCTCTATATGTACGCAGTATTATCCACGCGTGAATTATACACGCGCGCGCAACTGGCTACTTCCAGCGATTCGGGGTTTATAGCACTGGCGTATTACAGTCTCGGCATCGACTATATAGCACTGTGTGCTGCAGTAACCGCGAGATATCGTTATAACAGCCAATAGAGGCTATTTTCCCGCGAGTTTCCGCAGGCTCCTTCTGTATACACACTCCCTCGCTGTATAATACACTCTCGCGGAGAATAACGCTCGCTCTTTACCGCTATCTTTCGCTTCTCTCTCTCTCTCTCTTCTCTCACTCCTCGCCTCGCGCTCCTCTCGGCTGCTCTCTTCCCTGACCTCGTTCTCGCCGCGAATGCTGCGCACAGCGCAGAGCGCGAGAAAGAGAGGAGAGAGCCGGCTCTGGGCTGGATGCGATTTTCATGCGATTCGCGGCCGATTGCGCTCGTCGAGATCGCGTATTATTTAGCGTCGCTGCTGCAACGACGACGACACAGTGGCACCGATATGTATATAACGATTACGTTTTTCGCGCGCCGCTCTTTTAATCGTTCTTTCGCAATAAACTTTTAATTTCGGACACACACACACCAGAGAGACTTAGCTGCGCTGCTGCCTGTTGCGGCGATAAATTCGACGCGAGAGAGCTTCTTCTCCGTACGTATACCACCGTTGAAATGCCGGTCAATGGGTCAGTCGGCCGATTTAACATGCAAATCGGCTGCGCCGTATAGCTGTTCCGAAACAATCGCTTCGAGGTTTTTGATTAATAAGGTATATAGTCGCGGGGTGTTCGCGAAGAAAAAAAAGAGAGAGAGAAAAGGAGAGGAACGACGGAAAATCACGCCGGCCGGCGCGGACACGTGAAGTATATGTACTCGCGCCGCGTTTAAAGAGACCGGCCGGCTGTGTTATATATACGCGCATACCACACGCGATCGTCTGGACTACGCTGTAGTATATATATATATGTGTGTGTGTGTGTGTGTGTGTATAGCTCCTGTACGTGCTCGCGGCTTTGTTTCCCGTGAAAGCTAATATGCCATATATATGCACACAACTATCGCTAATTTATTTCTCTCTATCTATCTATATATATATCGAGTGCGTGCGTTATAGCGCAGCACACTCGGCGAATTAGTCACTCTCTCGCGCGATCGCGGAAACGGCCTCTGCGCGCAGCCCGCTCGCAGCTCTCACAAAGACGCATTAAAGATCCTCTCGCGGCTCGGGCAGCCGTTAATATAGGACGCGCGAGCGCGCGCTCTCGGAGGATAATTGCCGAGTTCCGGCTTTTCCTCCGCTATATAGATGTGTATGTGCTATACACACATTTTTTTTTCCTCGTCCTCCTCCTCCTCCTCCTCCTCATTCTCTCATTCGTATGCGTTAGATGCGTTATACTTACAGTGCACAGAAGCCGCGGGAGCGAAAAAATTACTCGAGAGTGAGAGAGAGAGAATCTCGGATGCACGCAGCTGCTACACCGTTTCTTAATTATCGTGCTTGCGCGCTTATGCTTGCGAAGTAAACGCGGGTCTCTCTCTCTCCGAGTGTGGTCTCTCTCTCTCTCTCTCTCTGAAAATCCGGAACTGTTTATTCTTCGCGCTGGGCATATATATACAGCGTATACGGACACGCACTTTGCACAGCGCGTTGCGCAGCGGTGTCGGGGCGTATAATACATACATAATACATATATATAGTGTATGCAGACGCGCCGTCGTCGTGTGCGGGCTTTTGTTTGCGCGCGAGAGCATGTATTATACTGCGCTGGGAAATATATACGCATTCGTTTTTAATCAGTCGTCGCGCTCGCCGCGATAAAGTCACTTCTCTGTCTCTCTCTCTCTCTCTCGGCAGCAGCGATATATATATAAACGCGTGTCCGTCGCGCCGATGCGTGTATACGTAAACGTATATATATATTGTAATGCGCAGAACACTTATGTATATCACGGTCATTCGCTTCTCGATTTTACATTATCCGCTCGGACTATTTACACGCGCGCTATTGTCGATTTGGGGATTATAATGCGCGACGACGAGATACGGTAATATACATACGCACGCGCGCGCGCAGGCAATTTTGTTTGTTATCGAGTCGATATACGCAAGCGCGTTATTCGGAGACAACAAAAGCAGCTCGTGGAATCGGAAAAGCCGATGTACATATATAAAAGCGTACTTAATGCACATTTACACTCGCCGTCGTTGTCGTCGTCGTCGTCGTCGTGTGTTATACATATATAGAGAACGAGAGAGAAAGAACGACGGAGAGTGTGTGTGCAGTGCAGTGGTATATATAGTATATATAGACACGCGCGCACAGCTGATTCATCGCCGCGCGACAAAGGCCTCCGCGCCGCTGCCTCGATCCTTGAACCGCAAATTTTTCCATCGCGACTCAACTTTCGCGCGCTGCTGCTCGCGCACTTTTTCCACGATATACATCACGCTGTTTGTGATCGTCGCGAGAGTCGCCGGCCCCGCGCTCGCCCGCAAATCTTCGCGAAAGGTCGTGTGTGCCGCGTCGTCGCTGTCGCTGTCGCTGCGCTTCATAATACCATGTTGAAGCAGTACAACAGCGGCAGCAGCTGATCATCTATGGTTGCAATACCATACGGACTCGCCACACTTACGACTGAGGTTTTACAGTTATCGGCCGCGTTGTTCGTTGCAGGAATGCGGTCGCGCTTATCACGCTTAGCTGCACGCGCGCACCTTCTTCGCTCTTCGACCGGCCGAGGAGTGCATGCGTGCAGTGCACAAACCTTATATACGTATATATTATATGTACGTATGTGTATATATAGCGACTGCACACACGCAGAGGGAGAAAGACACACGTACTCGCTCGTCGGACGTTTGGCTCGTGCCTTATCGCGGCTCGCGAATGTGCGCGCACACGTCACGCTTGTTTGACTTTCTTCGCGCGGACTTTTTATCGCGATCGGCTTCTGCGTCCCGCGCGTCTTTCTCTCTCGCTCGCTCGGCGCGTGCGAAACTTTCGGAGCCGCGATGCGCCCCCCCCAAGCGCATTGTCAGTCGAGAAACGAAAGAGAGAGAGAGAGAGAAAAAAGGACACGGCGGGCTTAGACGCGGTTGTGTGTCTTTGTATTTATATGTATAGGTATACACAATACATACATTGAGCTTCGTGTATATATATAGTCTACCTATGTCCTATACCTATGTACGAAGGAAAAGAGACGCTCTCCTGCTCGGTCTCCGGTGTCTTCCCGGGAACATATAGGCTGCTGGAGGGAGAGCTCGGGTTTCTCGCTGTCTCTGTCTCTCGCGTCCCGGGGACGAGGCGACGAGACGCACGGGTGACGAGCTCGTCTTACTCGAAAATTTTCTCCCTCTCGCGAGAGGCTAATCCGACGACGACAGGTAGGAGATAGAGACAGAGAGAGACGGAGACACGCGCGCACAGTCGGGCCTATAAGGGTCAACGACTGCTGCGTGTCTAGGCGATATATAGATATAGATAAGACACACACACACACACACACACGCATACACACATATACACACGCGCACACATAGACACACCGAGGAAATTTGAAAGTCGGAGAAAGTGCAGTGCAGCGCGGGTCTCTCCGCTGCGCGGTGTATTGTAGATAACAAGTGAGCAAAGCAGCGCGAGAGTGTATGCACACACACACACACACACACACACACACACGCCAAGTTGGCTATACGGTTTCTTCTCGTGTGTGTGTGTATGTGTGGTGTGTGTAAGAGTGTAAGCGGCCGCGAGCCGGCGAAATGGCAAGAGGTGGAGGAAGGGGGCGGGGGGGGGAGGGGGTAGAAGGGAAGGGGACCGTAACACTATATCGCCAGGAGGCGAGCTTGGTTACGTGCCGCTGCATGTGGGAGGAGGAGCGAGAGAGATAGGCTCGACTCGTTCGCTCACGCACCGGTTCGCGTTCCGCTAATCTCGACCTTTCGCGAGCGGCTGATCCTCAGCTGTTGCTGCTGCTGCTCGGCACTTGGTGTGTACCGTACACCGGCTCGCATTGTTCCTTCTCTCTCTCTCCTTCTCGCTGCTGTGTGTGTATATACGCTCGCCTCTCTCTCCCACAGCGCTGTTTTACACTCGTTGCCGCGCGGGCTTATCTGCGCGCACGGGGCCCCGACGTTGGCTAATCCCGGGCTTCTGTGCGCTGCGCCGGCAGCAAGAGAAAATTATCAGGACTCTGCTACGTAGGAGAGCGAGAGACAGCGAGAGAGTGTACAAGAGAACAGAAGAGTCGTGTCGCAACGGAGCGGAGCACGGCGCTGCCTGCAGAGAGTGTATATAACGTATATATATATAGAGAACGAGAGAGGGAGGGAGAGAGAGGCTCGTTGTCAGAGTGTACTTTCGTTTTTCCCGTGAGCCGCTTGCTCGCTCGCTCGCGCGCACAGCGAGCGGCTGACTTACGACACGATTGCGCTGATTATCGAATTACGCCGCTAGCGGTAAAGCCCAAGACTCTCCGCGCTCCGCGGCTCACCGTACGGTACTTTCGATATAAACTTTGCGTTTCTCCTCTCCTCTCTCTCTCTCTTACTCTCTCAATAACACTTTTTTCGGAGCTGCCCGAGCGATTCATTCATGACTCTCTCTCGCGAGCGTATATGTACACACGCTCGCATCCGTGCGTATGGGCGTCTCTCTGTATGTGTGTGCGTGTACAGCGCGAGCGAGAGGGAACAGGATCCGAAAAATCCCATCACCATTCCCCGAAAAGATTCGCAGCCGATGACGCGATCGGTCCATTTGGGTATTCCCCTATCTCTCTCTCTCTCTCTCTCTCTCTCTTTTTGGGTATTTCTCCGCTGTACAGTAGAGTGTATACACTATATATACGTGCACTGCGCACAGCTGTACACAGCTGTGTTGTGCGTATTACACGCATATACACTGTACGTACACAAGTGCGGTGCAGTATGGCGCCGCGATGGAAAAGAATCAAGCGCGTTCCCGTTAACTCACGCCGGGGCGAGACTAGCGGTATATTATATATATACACACGAAGAGAAGAGAGCGAGTCCGGCGACGACGACGACTCTCGCGCGAATTTCAAAATATGCGGCGAAAAGAGAGGAGGTCGACGTCGGGGCCGGTCTCTCTCTTTCTCTCTCTCCCGACAACGCGTCCACGTGCGCGAGCCGGAGTGTCATGCGGATGATGACGCGCGCGACATGCGGCGTTGAAGAGCGGGAGGCAAATACGCAGCGGCAATTTATACTCTCTCCCCCCCTCCTCCTCCTCGTCGAGAAGGAGAGAGAGACGTACACACGCGCAGACAGTCAGAAAGAGAGAGAGAGAGAGAGAGGAGTGTGTTTTATCAGTATGCACGGCTCGAGGCGGCGATCGAACGAACGGCGCAGTAACGACTATGCCGAGAGCGCTCGAGCACCGATTGTTTTTCCTTTTCCATACGAGAGAGAGATACTAAAGTCCGATCTGTTTGTCTTTCGCTTTCTGCGTCGTGTACGCTGTATATTGCCCTTATATATACACACACACACACATACAAGTACGTCACACGTATTATACAAGATAATCGCGTAAGTATACGCACACACGGTATACACAATTACGATACTATATACAACTCTAAAACTTTTGTGCCTATACACAAGCCATACAGCTAGTGTTCTCCTCTGTTTCTTTCTCAACGAGGAACTTTGGTGTTCGCAGGGCACGATGAGCCTGACGAAGCGCATCGACGAGGTCCGGCTACTGGAGTCGCGCAAGAGCGCGAGGCTCGCCGACTCCGACACGGACTTCGCGAGGCTCGCCGACATGGGCAGCGACCGCAAGCGCGCCTCCTCGCACTCCATCGACGTCCCACAAGTCATCGGGTGAGTATCCGCCGCACACTTGTGTGCTACATACTATAACCCTTTCTTTTCTTTTCTACATTGCGTATACTGCTAATATAAGTATATACCGACGATCCGAGACGCTCGAGAGCGAGATACCATACGCGCGAAGCGGAAAAGATAAGGATTGTACGGAGATTAGGCGCGTGTATTAAACGTGCATTACGTATATATCGGATGATCGAGCGAAAATCCAGCGGCCCTACATGGCTGATGAGACAAGAGCGCGGCTATGATGCTGCTGCCCTGCAGGTGGCCAAAGATATTTTTACTCTCCATCGACGCGCGCGCGCGTTTTAGGCGACAAGTAGCAGAGCAGCAGTCGAAGTAGGAGTATAGGGGGGAGAAGAGCCGGCGAGGCTGCGCAGCTCTCACGTGAATACCATAAGCCGGCCGGCGTACGGTATATACATACATATACGTAAGCGCCTGTCTATAGAGAGTCAACCGAGGAGAGCCGATAGCCGCAAGTGTATATATCGGGAGCGTCGCTGTATAAACGGGGACTACATATACGATCTCTCGTGTCCGTTCCGTTGAACGCTCTGTGTAATGATATTATATAGAGAGGGAGACGACGAGGCGCGCGAAAGAGAGAGAGAGAGAGACAGCCTCAAAGGCAGCCGGATTTTCAGTAGCGCACACACCGGGTTAAAAATATAACGGCCGCCGCGCTGTAAACGCGTGCGCGCTTGCGCGCGTTAATTCGTCTCTCTCGCTCCCGTGTGTAACGCTGTTGCGAAAGATGTACATATAGACACGCGCGCTCAGGTGTGTGTGTGTGTGTGTGCGTGTGTACTGTATATATAGCGGGAGAGGTGAAAAAAAAAGCGAAGGCGATTTTTGTAGAAGGTCAAACTCCGACGTGTATATCGCGTCTATAAGGCGACAGGCGCGTGTGGGAACGAGTTCTCGGGAGCTGCGCGCCGATGATGATGGAGCGCGCGCGCGCGCCCGAGAAAAAAAGCACACACGGCGATGTGCATCGCGCGCGTCGTTAAAAAAAAAAAGAAAAAAAGGAAGAAACGTAGAGGAGGACGCGATGTGTACTCGGACACTCTGTCCTTAGCAAAATAGCGCGCGGTACGTACGTATTATACGTGTACGCGTTAGACGAGCGCTGGAGCGTGAAACGGTGTGCACCTGTGCGGCGGCTCGCTCTTTCTCACGTCGTGCGCGCGCGCGCGAAATCTCGGGGAATTATACGCGTCTGTAATACGCGAGGTGTAGGTAATTAATTTGGTCGAGAGCTGTGTGCGTACGTATATCTCGCTTCGAGATCGTGTATAACGCATATGTATACGCGCGTATACATAGGTATATAACTGCGCAGTTTCGCTCGAGTGAGAGAGGGAGAGGGGGGGGGAGGGAGGGAACGAGAGACAAGCACTATTGTGCGCAAGGCCGGCTAAATCTCTACCTGCGCGTGTGCGAGTATCCCGAAAATTTTAAAGGGACCCGGGGCGAACCTGTGCGTCGCTCTACGAGAGACTGTTCTTTCCCCCCCATCGAAACGAGAGACACGCGGGGCCAAAAAAAAAGAGCGACTGTGTTATACACCGGCCGGTCGCGCAGTTTAAATCGCTCGCTACACTCCGACTACCTGTGCCGTGTATAAGACGCTCGAAAATTCCCGAGTCTCGAGGGGGAGGACTGGCGCGCTGACAAAGGAGGAAATGCCAGCGAGAGAGAGAACTGTGCACACATAATGCCGCACGTGCAGTGTCTTGCCGAGAGAGGAAAGTACGTTCGTGCGCTTTTCTTGGCGCGCGCGCGAGAATTGAGAGAGAGAGAGAGAGAGAGACTTTTTACCTTCGCGATGGCCGTTAGCTTCGAGGAAGTTATTTCGAACGAATCGCTAAATAAAACGCAGTTTCTTTCCGAGACGCGCGCGCGCACAGCTGACGCGTATATATATACCGCGTACTTCGTTACCTCATCGCGCTCGTTCGCTCTCTCTCTCTCTCGCTCGCGAAATGTATAACGCGAGGAGGGCAGTATATATAAGCGAGGGAAAAAAAACAACGCCGAAGAGCGAAGCGTATAGTCTGACTTCCATCCGGCGATGAAATTCGAACCCTCCGAAAATTCTCCTCTACATCGCCGCGCGCTGTAGCGCTGCATCCCTTCCATCTTCGCATTATATATATATATACAGTGCAAACGCGCTGGGCTGACGGGCTGTTGCCGAGCAGCAGCCCGTCGAGCTTCCTCTCGCTCTCTCCCTCTCGTTTCCCCGTAGTAGGTATACGTATATACATATACGTGTATATAAAAGCACGAACGAATTCCAGCGGCGAAAGCGCATGAAAGCCCCGCGCGCGCGCGCGCGATCACCAAGAATGAGAGAGAGCGAGAGAGAGAGAGACGGAAATAGTCTCGGATGCACGGAAAAAGAATAAAGAAGCATCGCGCGGCTGCAAGGACGAGTCGCTCGCGCCGCAGGATCGTTGAACTTTATGACGCGACGCTACGGCTGCGCGGATACCCCGCGGCCGACAGGATGGGATAGAGAGAGAGAGAGAGGGATGCGCACACGAAACAAAGACGCGATCGACCGGTATAATATACACGGAGAAACTACTGCGTAGTATGCGCTTTTCCGATGCTTCCCCTCTCGCGCGTATGTTTATAACCGATTTTTCGGAATGACTCAGAAGTCGCGCGCGCGTGTGCTGCCACCGGGAAGTGAGGCATCTTGCGATTCGCGGAACGCAATCGCGTATCGCCAGAAAAATTGTGTGTGTACGTATATAACGCTTACTCGGGAAAATATTGCCCCGCGCGGATGCTTGACCAGTATATAGTGTATACGTCAGCGCGGATATGGAATGAATAAATATGCAAAAAGTATACGTATATAGATATACGTGTGCACACACACACACAGACACACGATGTGCGGGATAAAGCGGAGTACACTACAGCCCGTGTGTGTATACTATACAGTGTATGACACGATGAAAATTCAGTCGGTGGGGGCACGGGGGGGTTATATTCTCTCGCTCGGCTCGCTCTATCTCGTCGTCGTGGTCGTCGTTGTACGCCAGAGTTGTAGAGAGCGAGAGAGAGAGGAAAGGCTGTATTCCCCCGCGTCGTTGGCATCGCGCGCTCGGAATTAGGTCGATCAATACGAGTGCGCTCGCCGCTAAAATAGGTCAGGTGCAGCAGTGCGCGCTCGCCGTATATACACTGCACACACGCGCGCTCGCTCTCATCCCTTTATATATATATATATAATACATACATTATCACGCGCATACAGCGGCAGCGGCGGCAGAAGCGCATACCGCACACCAGAGGGAAAGATGGATAGATATATAGATAGATATGTATATATTATATACGTATGGACTTTTCGTCGCCGACGGCTGGAGTATAATAAACGCTCGCCTCTATCCTCGCACTCCCCCATTACGTCTTATTAACGCGGGACCTTAACCAAGCCATATACTTCTCTTAGTACACATCTCTCTCTCTCCTCGACGAGTGCGTGTAATAGCTGCCGCGCGCGTATGTACTCGCGGTCGTTTTTAAGAGCGCGACAATTAGACAGATGTTCCATTTCGATACGTTAGAGGCGAGAGAGTCCAGTAGCGGCGCTTTAACGATGCCCCGCGAGGAGAGAGAGAGAGAGAGAAAAAAACTCGCGCCGTATACACGCACGAGCGCATATAAGGTATAGGACACGAGTATAGCAGCGGCAGCCGCTATAAGAGCCGCTCGCGTATAATGTGACGCCGTGCGCTAATTGAGTTCAATCATCGCAATGTCGATTCGGGTCGCTGACGCGCGCGCGCGATGCGTTTCCCTTCGGGCGATAAGGCCTCGGACGCGACGGCTTATTCCTACACACGCACATCATAATAGATATACAGACTTATCTTCACGGCTCGTGCGTCTACGGATAACGAGGATATTATACGTGTAATATAAACACGCTTTGCTTTTCCGTACAACAAATACGTGCGTATAATATATACTGTATATAGGTGCGCGCGACGAACGCGCTCGCGCAGCTCGTCGTTTTCGGCGAAGCGGCGGTTGTGCAAGCGAATCGAGGGAATCGAAAACTCGTCGGCGGCGGCCGTCGCGCCTGCACATGACCACGAGATTTAATCGTGTCAGCTCTTCTTTGGAGCCCCCCCCCCCCCCGCCTCCGTCCGCACACTCGAAATTCGCAACGTCTCGACGCAACAAGTCCGGGCGGGACGAGGCTCGTTCCGCGATTTATATACGCCGACGAGTGGCAGCGGCAGTAGTGCAACAACTATGTCGCGCGCGCGTTATATACAGTTGCGTAAGACGTCGTATACCGGCCGGCCGGCTGGCAAGCAGCAGCGGCAGCAGCGTTGTATATATATATACGTAAAACGCGGCGGGCGCTTCCGCATAGCGTATATAATGTCTCCGGCTGCAAAATTTTCTGAAGGCCTCGCGTGCGCGCTCTATACTTTCTAAAAAAACTCTATGCGATTTTCGAGGCGCTCATGCACTCGCTCGCTCGCGTATAGTAGCCTTTACGCTTCGATTATACCCCCCCCGTGTTATATACGGAGCCGGAGTGAACCGCACCGTTTAATATTCCCTGCGCCGTCTTGCCACATGCATATAATACGCGCGTGCGGCAACGCAACGCAACGAGCGCAAAGTCCGTAAAATATTACATAAATATAAAAATGCGAAAAGAACAGCAGCACCAAATTTTCCTTTTTCTTCCCATTTTTCTCTCTCTCTCTCTCTCTCTCTCTCTCTCTCTCTCTCTCTCTCTTCGTGTCCCCTGTGTGCGCCCGTCGTCTGCGCCGCCGCCGCCGCGCGTAATTACCGCACGCGCGCGGGCGGGCGGGCGGTGCCGGGCTATATAGTGACAAATTGCGCGGGGTCGCGCTCGGTGCCAGGCAGTGAGAGTAGTAGGGGGCCGCCGCCGGCTCGAATCGGGGTCGATCGATGCAGCAGCAGCAGCGGCAGCATCGCCGGTTCTCGCTCGCGAACCGCACCGCCGCCGCCGCCGCCGTCGACGGAATCTCTCCTCTTCCTTCCTATACACGCGCGCGTATACGTGTATATATAGAGCGGTCTATATAGCGAAATGGGTCAGGTACACGGAAGGCTGCTGCTATATAGCCTCCCCGCCCCCGCCTCTCCGCGAGCGCAACGAGTCGCGCGTGCATGAACTTTACAACGCGAGAGAGGGAGAGAGAGATGCCGACGCGGTTTATATAGACGAGGAGTTTTATGCCACCGAGCTTTTACGCCGGTTGGAGCGTAATTGAATGATATATATGTATCGAGCTTGCGATAATTGCATTGTCTATAATACTGATTGGGGTTGTTGCTGCTGCTGATGCTATATGTATATACAGCGGGAAATTATATGGCGAGGAATCGTCGACGGAGCTTTTTACGTGGTTGCGTATACTTTTAAGCTTTGCGAGATCGATACACGTGTTACTTGCATTTTTCATTCTCCGGTTTTCAGAAGAGGATTTTCTTCCCCTATAGATGTACGAAACCATAGTCTGCTTATACGTAGAGAAATGAGTATATGGGATTCTCCGCGAGAAAACGGGGCGAAATTCGGAAACTTGCAAAAGCGATTATGCAGTATGCGTATACTACGATAGTAATTCAGCATTAAACTGAGAATTATGCAGAATAGAAAGCCCCTCTCGCGCGCGTTATACACAATAATATGCGAAAGCGTCCAACAGCGCGCAGCTGCAGCTCGAAGCGCAAGCTCGCGAAAAGCTCGGGTATATATATGCGTTTTCACGGGGAGACGCAATAAAGAGTCGCTCTACGGGGTGGTATAGGTCGCGCGCTCTGGAAAAGCGGTCAATAGTGCAGGGAAGCTCTCGGTAGGTCGGTATATAGGGGCGAGGGGGCGGGGAGGGAGTCGTCCCGCGACTTTTGGGCAGGGCGAACTTGTTGAGGGAGTGAGAGCTTGCACCGGCAGCTTCTCCCTCCCTCTTCGCCCCCCCCCCCTCCCTCCTCACAGCTCGATTTCGTATAGACCGATAGCGCGCGCGCTGCAAGTCTTCTCCCACCCCCACCCCCCTACCCCTCTCCGCCCCGAAACGCGGGTAGCAGCTCCGTTCGCGCGCGCCGACCGGGGCGGAGGGGGCAGGGGGTGGGAGTGCGGAAGCGCACACGCGGAGCCGGGGAGGGAGGTCGGCGTCGAAAACTAGGACAATGGGTCGAGTGCAAGCGGCGGCACGGAGCGAGGACGCCGAGCCGCCGCGGGAACGGCACGTGCACCAACACCGACGTCCGGCGCCGGCCGGTCGGCTTTTCTCGCGCTGCTGCAGCTCTCCGCGAATGTATATACATGTATAAACGCAACGTTGTACGTATTCGTACACGTATATAATACGCGTTACGTATATAGGTATGCGGTATATATATACGTATGCGGAGGCACGCGCGGCGGCTATCGCCAAAGACACTACCGCCGCCCGCGTTACTACCGTGCGATATCTCGCGGCGTGTATTAGCGGTAATTGCCGGAGCCCGCGCGAGTGCAGTGGGAGAGCTTTCGAAGCTCGCCTTATCGTTATAGTAAAACGCGCGCGCGCGCGCGTCTTATATAGTATATACGCTCGCGGCCGAGCGAAGGACGGCTCGTTTTGTGTATACTGTATACGTTATACACTATGTACTGCACACTGCCACCGCGAGCGTGTCTCTCCCGCTGCTGCAACCTTCGGCCGACCTTTCGAGCTTGGCTGATGATGCTTCTCTGTGCTGTTGCAAAGCTTATTTGCGAGAGAGGGAGAGGGAGAAAATCGCCCCTTTCTTCCGCTCTCTCTCTTCCTCGGCGGCTATAATACGTATATATACCGGCTTTCGGAGCTTCGAGTTTCCAGCTTTGCGGTATAATACGCGAGAGCTTTCCGGCTTGTGTGCAGCTTCTTCGTTACGTATTTATACTCACATGCGCACAAAAGAATTTCCTAGGAGATCAGAATATACACAGGGTAGAGAGATAGAGAGAGCCATGGATCTCGCGAATTTCATCCCCCGGTCGTCTATAAGCTCGTCGTCTCTAAAATAGCAGAGCAGCACCAGAGAGAGATGGAGCGTCGCGCAAGCACAATGCAAACTAGGATGTCGAAAAGGAAAGTAAATGGGGTCAGGTCGCGCGCGAGCGAGCAAGGGGTGTACACCGCGCATATATCCCATCTCTCTCACTCGCCAACACGGCGGAGGAGAGGAGTCCTCCCGAGCCCGGCTTGTCCGGGTGACCCGATTCCTTACGGGGGGGCCGCAGCCCGCCGTGTCCCAGCCCGTGCCACACACACACACAGAGAGCGAGAGAATCAGGTCGATCCAGGATGTGCGTTTGTGTGTCCGGGTCAAGCCCGAAATCGGGTCGCTCGATCCAGGGCCTCCTCCTCCTCCTCCTCCTCCTCTGCCCCATATATTTATATTTCCCTCTCGCACAAAGAGCGCCGCCACCGCCAACCAGCGCTGCATCCCCTGGATATCGAACTGACCCTGCGCTTGCAGTCTCTCGCTCTTCTGACTGGGTAACCCGGCTACTTCTCGCCCCCGCGCGAAACTGGGTCAATGCTCGCCCCCTTCTACACACACACACACACGCACGCAGCGAGCCATTCTTTCTCTCTCCCGCTCTTCCGGCGTGTGCATCGCGTTGCCACGCAACCTCCGGATTATACGAGAGCAGAGCAGAGCAGATCTACGCGCACGGAAGAGTGAGAGAGAGACAGAGAGGGCAAGCAGCGCGTGAATTATGGGAGGGCGACATCACGCAGGAGCGAGACTCATGCGCGCACGGCCGCCCGAGGCGGAAAACAAGCGCGGCTGCGCTCGCTCTCTTCTTTCCTATTATACTTTCGGCTAGACGACGTCTGCCCCCCTTATATTGATTATGCTCCTACGTGTCTGCGGCCCTTCTTCTTTCCGCGGCGTGTGTGTGTAATATCGTCGCATATATATAGCTACGCATCGTGTAGCCGGTAGTCCCCCCTCGAGATAGAGATAGAGCCGCAGCAGCAGCAGGAGCAGCCGCGTTTTTTCCCGATGACGCGACGAGCTTTCCCCATACGCGTATTGTAGCCGGTGTCTGCGTGCGCGTCCGTCTGTTTTTGTGCGTATACCACTGTCAGTCACACGCCAAAAGCCCATCGGAGAGAACCACACCCACGCGTTGCGTAGATGCGTACAACGCGCGCTCGCGCTGCGCAGCGCTGCGCATCTAAACGAGTGTAATTTTTTTTCTTCTCTGTTTTTTTTTTCACGAAAAGAAGGTTTCTCGCTACGACGGACTACGACAATAACACACGCGCGGGTGTAAAACGCTCATGGGGGTTCGGCTCGTGTATTCGCGGCGCTCGCTCTGACCCAGTTTCGCCTATATATATACAGCGCGCGCAAGTGTGCGTATACACGTACATAGATACAGATATACAGCAGTACACGCAGATCTCGGAGCTTGCGCTCGCGCGCCGCGCGCGTGTCGGCGCGACCCAGTTTTCCACTGCCCCGGGAATTCCAGCTAGCAGAATAGCGGCGCTGCGATGCAGCCGACGACGACCCATTTTCCCTCGCCGCGTGTCAGTATATAGCAGTTCGCTCTTTCGAAACGCACACGCGGGGCAACTTCGCAGCGCGACGGCTCGTCGATTAACGCGCGGCCAACGCGGCGGCATCGCTATTTTTAAAGCCCGCGCGCGCGCGCGGTGCAGCAATATTATTACACGCGCGCAGACACACTGCGAGGAGAGAACGTATATACGCAGACAGCGGAGAGAGAGAGAGACCGGGTGGCGACGGATTATAACATACAAACACACGCACTCGTGTAAAGAGCCGCTCCTCCGCACCGCATCATGTAAGATCTCTGGCCGTTTGTTGTAATGTAATGTAATGTAACGTAATGTAACGTAATGTAATGTGTATAGTACAACGCTCGCGCTCTCGCGGTGCGTTTCGTATTATGGTTCGGCTACAATTGCCCCGCGATGGAAACGCGCAGAGAGATGCATAGCTCGCGGATGCAGAAAAGAATAACGAAGGCGATACCGCCGTATAATAGTGTGTTGTCTCAGTGTATTACACTACACTATACACACATATAGGCACCGTAGTCGCGCGCGCGTGTGTGTGTATAATATAAGGTCGGCGCTCATGTAGGTGCAGCCGGCCGGCCTCTCAGCGGTGGCGGCGCGCGTCGTTGCGGCCGCGCTTGTCCTCGTGCTCTTTAGGCTCGCCGCGTATACACACACAATGCGCGCTACTGCATCTCTTAGAAGGTTTAGGTGAGCGCGCGACACTGACCGAACTCGCGCCGCCGCCGCCGCCGCTCGCGCGAGCAGTATATGGTGTCCGTGTTTATTATGTTGATGGATGTGCGTGTCCGTGTGTGTGTGTGCGTACACCGCGGCCTCGTTTCGCGATGGATTTCATTGCGCTGACAAAGCCATGCTTTTTTAGAATCTACGCCGTTTGCGCGCATTGTTTAGACAGAGCGAGAGAGAGAGAGAGGGATTCCGATGGAGGATTTTGAAAGATGCGCGACGTTACAAACGCGCACTGGCTATACTCTCGCCCCGCGCGTTTCGTAAGCTTCGCCTCTTTCTCCCGCTCGCCTCAGCTGATGCTCAATACGCGCTGCGCGCAGCGCAATCGAGTTACGCGCGCTATGGCCGAGCGAGAAAGTTTTCTTTTTCGAAAGCTATGTATACGCACTTATACATACGCGCGTATACACGGACTATGTGTGTGTGTGTATAGCGAGGAAAATTATATTCAGCATCGCGGCGGCGGCGGCGGCGTAATCGCTCCTTGTCTCTTGCATATGCAATACACATAATATGCATATACGTATAGGAGAGCCGGTTATTAGATAGATTTGAAAGTATATAGCCACAGCTGTTGGCGCACTATGTATGTGTGTGTGTGTACTGCGTGTTATAGTACACTGCAGGAACGGAAAAGAAGGAGCGAGTGAGAGAGAGAAGAGAAAAAAACTATCCCGCTCTGTCCTAGTTTTCGCGTCTTTAAAGCCACGTGCGGTGTGCAACGAGGGCAAAGATAGTTATGGCTTTCGCGGGAAACTCAAAAGTTTACGAGCAGCGCGCGGGGCCTAATGTTTTCCCGGAACAATCGGTATAATTCGCGACCTCGCGCCGGCATCGGTGTACCACCGCCGCTACGCTGCTTATACTACTGGCACTGCTGCTGCCGCTGCCGCTGCTGCTGCTGCTTCCTATATAAGGACATGGCATAGCGCATAGCCGAGCTTCTGCGCGCGTGTACATGGCTCGCAAACACACACTCCGCACGAGAACGAGGGAGAGAGAGAGAGAGAGAGAAAGACACTGTATACTCGCGAGCGATTATGTACGTGTCAGGCGTCGTTTCGAGCAACGATTTCTCAATTTTACTAGTGCGCGCTTTTTTCTCCCTCCCCCTCGTTTTCCAGAGCTCGTTCGCGATCTCTCTCTCGCTCGCTCGCTCGCACTGTATACTATACGTGTGCTGCGCGCACTGCACGTAGCCCCGCGCGTGCAGCGGACTAGGCGCCTATAGAGCGCTGGAGGTGAAAGTAGGACAAGGAGGCCCTATATTATCTCTCTTACTCTCTACGTTCCGCCCGTCGTCACCTTCTAAAAACTCGCGCGCTTTTCCGCGCTCTATACTCGTCGCCGCGCGCTTTATCTCTCTCCCGCGATGTTGTCTGTTACTGCCGGCGGCAGCGGCGGCCTTTACGATTTTGCGTCTCGGAGTCGGTCGCGGGGAGAGAAGCAGTAATGTAGGCTCTATACGACTATGTATACATAATTACATATATATATAATATATATCTGTCTGCGTAACGACGTTTTCACGGTGTGCTTTTCCTCTGCCCGATATATAGGTCACGGAAGCGAAGGCCCAGCTCGAGCAACGACTCGGAGCGCTCGTACAACGGATGGAACGAGCGGACGAACAATCAGCAGGGACAGCGCGAGAACTGCATGGACGAGTGCGCGGCGGCCATAGTGCTCATGTCCCTGTCGACGCCGCCGAAAAATTCCCTGCCACTTCACTGCCAACAGACCTACGGTGAGTTATCGCGCCCGATGTATCTCGTTATATATGTGTATATGCGCGCGCGCATTGTGTATACGCGTACAAAGTAAATGAGATAATGCGCGCGCGGGAGGAGTTGAAAGGAAATTCGCGTCGGGAAGCGCGTATTATGATACGCGCGGCGAGAGCCGAGATGCCGATGACTGTGCTGAAATATAGCGCAAGAATTTCATCGCGGCGGGCTCCATTAAAATTTACTGCTATTTTGAATAATAAAGTTGGCAAAACGGCAAAGTCATTTTTATCTATGTATACGCGGATGCAACGTATGGTCCGTGTGACGAAAGCCGTTTAAAATTTTTCATAATTTTGAGGTCAATTTTACGATCCTCCGCGCGCACGCCACAATCAGCTGGTATGTATACGAAACGAGCTGCAGCGTTTTATATACCTCAGATGATTTTCTCTCGTGCGTGTGTATATATATAGGCGTCAGCTGTGCGCCTGCTTACGCTCCGCGCAGAGCCGCGATTAAAAGGCCTGGCCTCCCATTCCGGAGAGGCTTTGCTTTTTCTTCGAATCACATTTCGCCAGGCCGCGGTTCAATTGTTTAATTGTTCGTATAATTGTTTAATCTCCGCTGATTCATAGCGCGACGACTACGAATAATCTGTGAATAGCGCGGAAAAGTTAAAATTTTTCCGCTTTTTCAATTAATCCGTAGAAAGTTGCTGGTGTATCTCACTGCGAAAATTAATTAGCTCCTCTATACATATACGATCTCTCCGGAATTCGTTTTCTTTTTTAATTATCGACAAACAACAAGATTAAATAAAAACGTCGATCCGAATCCCCGAACAGGATCGTGGGACGATCGTGTGAGCAGCAGCAGCAGCGGCAGCCACAACCGGGTGGTCGTCGGCTCGCCGGGAGTCGGCGGCAGCGGCACCTTCAACAGCAGCAGTAGCAGCAGCAGCAGCAGCGCCAGCTGGCGCAGCGGCACCCCCAGTCCCCCTCTCAGCGACGAGGGTGCCCTCTGGCCCAACAACGCCGCCCAGACTCCCAACAACGCTCCCAACAACAATAACAACAACAACAGTACTAACAACAACAACAACAACAACGCCAACAACACCGCTAACCACTCGGTCAACGGAGCCGGCCATCATCACCACCAGGCCCACCCGACGTCAGGGCACAACAACAGCCAGCGCTTCTACCAGTACCACAACAATCATCCCACAGCCGGTGGCTCATCCTCCAGCAGTCCCAACTTCACCACTCACGACGAGGGCATCGTGCCCGACCTCGACCTCGAGCGGCCCCGCAAGAAGAAGGTGAGCGAGGGGAGCCCGCGCTCCTTTTTTTTCAACCTCTTCTCCTCCTCCCTCCTTCCCTCCCACACACACACACACGTCTTTTCCTTGTCGAGCCTTACGCGCGTATATCCATCTTCGTTCGGGGGGACCGCGCAAGGTCGGAAACGCCAGTCTCTCTCTCTCACTCCTCCGTATATACACTTGTGTCTCCGAGCACTGCACGGGCTTAATTAGCCGTACGGATGGATAAAGCCATTGCGCAACGGCTCTGCCTCTAATAGAGTTATGCCAGAGAGCGAGAGGAGAGAGAGAGAGAGAGACCTTGCGAGCGCTCTCGGGATAGAGCGAAACACGAATTTCCCCGCCGTCTTGTATACACACTACTGCACGCGTATATTATAGAAGCTCGTAAAATCTTTATCCCCGCGCTGTACGTATCTCTCGCGAGTTTTTGCAAAATTCTGCGCGCGTATGTATAGCAAAGAAAAAATAAAGCAAAGTAAAGTAAACTTCATAGAAAAGAAAATGAAATAATGGGAGTAGCGCAGCGCGGAGCGCGCAGGAAAGGAGAAAGGGGGATACTTTCACTCCGCGCTGCTCTCGCTCTCCCGCGCGGCGGTGTCTCTTTTCGCTCGCGCTCGCGCTGCCGCGGCGCGTATATAATGGAGCCGTTATCGATTTCTTCGGAGGCAATCCCGGCCCGCCGACGCTACTTCCGCGCTCAACGCGATCGCGTGCATAGATATCGCGCTCGCGCAGCGCAGAGCGCGATCGCCGAGACAAAAGGCGCGAAGGAGGAGCCCCCCCCGCGCGCGTTTCGTAAGAGCCGCGCCGCCGCCGAGTTATCCAACTCTCGCGAAGGCGATCTCTCGTCGACGTGTAATAATGTGTGTGCGTATGCGTGCGCGAGGCGGCGGGGCAAAACGGCTTCTAAAATTAGCGAGAGACCCTGCACTCCTCGCGCCTCGCGATTCCCGAAATAGACGTATCCCGAAATGTCACGTTGCGCCGCGCGGTGCTTTATTCGCTCGACACACACACACACACACACACACACAAACACCCTCTGCTCCTCGCTTCGCGTGTATTTTATGTGCTGCAGACCGGCTGTCTCGCGCGAGCGAATTTTCCATTTTCTTTCCTCCCTGTCTTTTCTCTCCTGCGAATCTCCTCTCACCCAGTCTCGAGAGCGAGAGAGAGAAGAGTTTTCCTCGATCGACGTATATCGTCAACCTCCCTTTTGTTTGCTTGCAGATCCGGTGTAGAGTCGAGAGCGACGAGTACATCAGAGGCAGCCCGAACACCGGCTCGAGCAGCGATAACGATGTCGTAAGTCTCTCTCTCACACACACACTCCACTATTTTTAATCATTATGCAGCTATTATGTGCGCGCGCCTATATAGCAGCGCGTCAAGGCGAATCAGCTGACGGGCGTTTTCTTGGCTCCGGCGACTGCGCGCTAAAGCCGGCGCGTATGGATTGTGTGCGTTGCTATAACGAGTAAGTGTACGAGCATATACGAGAGACAGAGAGAGAGAGAGAGAGAGAAAAGAAAAAACGAACGTAACGTAATATCCCCCGCTTCTCCCCTCTCTCCCTCTTTCTCGCTCTTCGCGGATGACAAGTGACATTCTCAGCCGGTGCATTACTTAAATTCGTTCTTTTTCCTCTCTCTCACTCTCGAAGCTCCTCGAACTCGCTGCACTGCACGCGCCGCATCGGTTATGAAATTGTCCTGCCACACACACTCAGAGATATATAGACGGAGACGCACGAGACGACGAAGACGGGAGAGACTCTCTTGTGCAGACATGCACATGCGCGCAACTGCATCGAATGAGCTGCGTGTCGTTCAAGGCCAAGCTCGCGAACTTGCCTCGCTCTTCCGTCTGGCTTTTTCTTATCGCCGGGGCCATTTCTGCATAAAGAAGCGTCGAACAATGCGCGCTCTCGGGCGAGCGATAATCGAGCGTGAAAAATTTTTGCCCCGGAGCGCCGCGCGAGAGAAACGATCCGCGTTTCGCAAAAGCTGCTGCTGCCGCAGCCTCGCTCTCTCGGGTCGCTCTTGCATCACGCAGCGTATAATGTAGAGTGCAGTGCAGGCCCGAGGAAAATTCGAGAACAGGCCGTCTCCTGCAAACGGAAAAAGCTTGTATCGCCGATACGCGATATTCCGCGGTTTAATAAAGCCCGCATCGGCTCCGGCAATCCAGTAGTATAGCTGTAGCAGTAGCTGTATGCAGCGGCGGCAGTAGCAGCAGCAGCAGCAGACTCTCTGTGGACGGATGTGGTGGGGGGAGGTGTGGCGCGTGTGCAGCAGCTCCCCCCTCCCTCCACCACCACCTCCTCCTCAGCCGCCGCCGCCGCCTCGTCCCTGCGCGCGGATCGGGAAATGCACTTCGCTGCTGCTGCAGTGCAGCGCGGGTGACGTCAGTGGTCGCGCGCGGCACGTGGCCCTCCCCCCAGCCGCCTACCCCCCGCGCCTCGCGAAGGACGCGGCGGTGGGGCGCTAAGGTCACCGCGGCCCTGACTGCACGCGCGCTTCTAGCTCTCTCTCGCTCTTTTCTGCACTAGCGCAATCCACGTCCTACGTCTGCATGTGTAGAATCCGTCTATCTCGCTCTCTCTCTCTATGTGCCGTCGACACAAGCGCGCGCGAGCCGCTCGCTCTATGAGCTTCGCCGAGAGGCTCTACGCGAGAGAGAGAGACGAGAGAGGAGCGGAAGATTTATTTCTAGTTCCGAGTTGCACGCGCGTGTTAGGAGGGAGGACGGGGGGGGGGGTGGGATGAGTACTTTATATACTACGCGCTTTTCAGGAACAAAGAGTGTGCGCGCACACACTACTGTGCACCGTCGCGATTCGATGAAGATTTTTCGACTCTGCAACCTTGCCCGATTGGACGGCGCTTTTTCGCGGTATTATGCGAAACTGATTTGTCTTACTTAACTGTCATCGATTCGACACGCTCGACTATACGTGTATACATGGCAATTTAAGTGCGTAAAGACACGTTTTCCGAAGTGCGCAGTGCCACACGTGCTGCAGTTTGATTTTTTTTTCTCGCGGCGCGAGAGCAGCTCGTACGACGAAACTGTATTAAAGCCGCGACGCCGGCCTCTCTCTATGCAATGCGGGCGTTTGGATCGCGTATAGGCTTACGGCTCTCGAGAGGCTGTTATAGGCGGAAAATAAGCGCATTACGCGTGCCTGGGACCGGGACGTCGATACAGGAAAAAGCCGTCCGAGATGCGGTTCGCTTGAAAATTGGCTTTCGAAATCCGTTACTTACGCCCGACCTAGATCTCTCTGTCTCTCACTCTCTCATTGTCGTAGGCTTATACGCATTGTGAATCCGCGCGACGGAGACAGTGCAGAGTCATTCCGTTTAATGGATTTTCAGCTTTTTAAATATGCGTACGGCCATTATCAATTATATTAGACGTCGGGACACTTTTACGCGTTAACGCATCCGATTCGATTAATACACGGCGAGAAATAGAACACTCGAAAGCTCTACTACCTCTCCTTCGATAATTCTTTCGTTTCGTACAAGTACTCTCGGTTTTTTTTCATCCCCCCTCCCTCCCAGCCGAGTACAAATGTCATATTAATTATAACGACCACGGCTCGCGTTAGGTAATCTCGCGCTAGATTAGTGCGAAAAAAAATTCATATATGGATTAATTCGTATTTCAAGGTCTAACGAGAAGCACACGTGCGCCTACATATAGGTGTACGCACACGTACACGTGCATACATACACTCGACTCGTAGAGTGCAGCAGTGCGGCTGCGGTTATTAAAAATTACGCTCTCTCTCTCTCTCTCTCTCGCGTACGTCGGCCGACTAAAAAATCTTCTCGCTGCGGCGGCACGCACGTGCGGCCGCGGAAAACACACTTGGAATTTCTCCGCGAAATCCCGCCGATGGATAAAAAAAAAACGAGTCGCTCCTCTCTCTCTCCTCGCGTTTTCCTCCGAGCAGCTCGCCGCATCGCTGGTGTAACAGCGGGAGGGGAGTACGCGTAGCGAGGAAAAGATCAAGGTCGTCGTCGTCGGAACGAGAGAACCGTATTTCCCGAATGCCGTGCCAATAAATTCATTGCCCGCGTGAGGAGAGCGAGAGAGAGAGAGAGAGAGAAAGAGCGAAAGCGAAGACGCAGCCTTATATCATCGGCCCGCTGTATGTGCAGTGTCACTCGCACGAGAATTGTGACACGCTTTACAACTCTGCAGCTCTCTCTGTCTCTCTCCCCCCGCGCGCACGCGCTCGCAGCTGATGGCTCTTACGCAATGAGCGCTGCAGCGCGTTGCGCAATGCAAGTCTGTACAACAGCAAGACACTGCGCGCTCGACAATCGCATTATACTGCGCGGACGCACGGAGCGCTTGCGATGTATGTATAGGTGCACGTATACACTTGCGCTTGTACTTTGCCTTCCTAATATAATACATATGATACACGAGGAGTCGGGGGTAGCTCTGTTGTATGTACATACATGTATACGAGAACGAGCGCGTGAATTCGGTTAGCTCTCGCCGCCGCCCGGCAACAGGCGCGCGCGCGCACAGCAGCAGCAGCAGCAGCGGTGAGCGGCGGCAGCGTCTATATAGTCGAACAGCTGATCGAACTTCTTCATTGTCGCTATGCTGCTGCCGTCCGCCGCGGCCGTAAACTTCAATGAAGCGCCAGCGTCGCTCTGCCGATACACATATATATGTAATACGTAATAACGGAGCTTCGCGCGCGCAGCTATATACGTACACTTATATATATAGATATATCTATACAGTCCCGGCTGGTCAATGAACGATATATGCGCATACGTCGTGCCGCGAGCCCGCGAGTTTCGAATTATGCGTCGCTTTCTTTCTCTCTCGCACGCTGCACTTTATTCCGCACGAGTTAATTGCTCTTCGCGCATTTGCGGGAATACGTAGCTTATCTTCCTCCCGCAGCGAAGTATAATGTACAGATAAGAGCGGGAGGGAGGGAGGGGGGGGGGGACCTCGGCGCGGCGAGTAGCCAAGAGTCTCCCGCCGAAGGAGGAAGTGCATGCAGAAGTTATTGCAATGTCAAGAGAACGAGGCGCGAGAGAAGCGTGATAATTAATAAATATGGATGAAAACGATAGCGGAAAACTCGACCGGTTTTTTTTCACCATTCGCTCCTCTCTCTCTCTCTCTTTTTTGCCCGCGTGTACGCACACGCGCTCGCCGCGCTAGTCGCGAAACTCTCACCTTGGCATTGCGCGAGGAGAGTATGAGCTGTGCGAGAGAAACGGCTCGAGGTTACATAGCGCCCGATGCCATTGCGAGGCGCGAGGCGCATTTTTCCACGCTCAGCTCGCGCGACACGAGAATATAGCAAACAAGTGTAATACTGAATTTTCCACTATCGATTGCGGCGACGAGACATCGTCTCTCGCTCTCCCTTGCGTAATTTCCCGCTGCGCGAGCGCAAACAAGACTTTCGCGTGTATAAAAACCGCTAGACGAGACTCTCCTTTTCCCATACATGTCGCTCTCGATCTTTTGTTTTTCTTTGAAGCGCCGCGTATAGCGCACTCCGAAAATATATGCCTACACGCGCGCGCGTGCGGAGCTGCGCGCGCGGGCTTTCTCTCGTCGCGTTGCGAAAGAGCCGCGTCCGCGCGGGCCTTCGCCGCGATTATTAGTAAACACGGCTTGGGCTCTCTCTCGAGAATCGCTCTTGCGACACGTGGTACACAGGCACACATAAATAATACTGCTAACCTATAGAGCGGAGGGAAAACCCGCTTTATCATATATACGGACGGAGCGACGCGAACAGCTGATCGCGCGGCGCGGGCCATCCCGGAGCTGAGGGAGAGAGAGAGAGAGAGAGAGACCGGTGTAAATACAGCTCGAGAGGCGCATAATCGTCGTATACAGATAGAGATAGAGAGAGAGAGGCCAAGTGGGAAAATATCAGCCAGAGAGAGAGAAGAGATGCGTGATATTTTTGGCGAGAGGTGGAACACTCGCGGTGTTTTTTGGCGACACGCACCGGACAAAGGAATTTCACGATTTATTTCGATCGTCGCTCGCCCCCCCCCTCCCTCCCCGCTCGCGCCACCGCGGCGAAAAAGAAAAATAGAAAACAGCCTCAAAAACGAAAACACGCACGCGCACGCATACTTAACTGTCACACGCGCGCCCGCAGAGACACGCGAACTCGCTCTCGCGGCCAAAACACATCGCCGTGTCGTGTGTGCGTGTGCGATGGCGTTATGTTAAATGCCTCGCGCGCGAGAGAGAGAGAGAGAGAAAAAGGTCCGCGCGCAGTTCTATATCTAATGAGACGGCCGTGACATCGCGTAGAAAACTGTGCAGCCTTCGAGCTGTGCCGGCCTCTTCCTCCTCCTCTCTCTCTCTCTCTCTCCTCGCGTGCGCGCACACCTTTTAGATATATACATTAATGCATGTATATATAATTGTATATAACACATATTTCCACGCGCGCCGCGGGAGAGAGATATATACGTTGACGTTACGCTCGCGCGCCGGTGATGTGCATACCCTCCTCCTCCCCCCACCCGCCCCTCTCCACTCCTATGCGAGCCATCGGCGCGCGTTGCTTCGATAATAATCGTCATAACGCGAGCGCGTCGATTGCGCAACGAGTACATAAGTACACTTCGCGAGCAGCGCGTTTAGCGTCACGGATACATAGACTGGTGTATTACGTGTATGTATGTAGAGGCCAAGTAGTTTTCAGCGAGAAAGACAGATGTACCGAGAGACGCACAGACCTAATGTTCTGTTTTTTTTTTCCACGTCCGCGCGCAAGTGCGAGAGCGCATTAGCCGCGGCAACGCGTGTACAGCGCGCAAATATAACGCTGCAGCGCTGTGCTCTCTCACTGGTCTGCGGGGCATTATTATTGCGATAGTATAATGTGCGTCAGTGTCTTGCGCGCGCGCGCGGGGATAAAAAAAAGTCGAGCGTGCAGCAGCTTTCTTGCAGAGCCGAGGCTCTCTCGCGCGCGCGCGCACACGATTTGACCTCGTGCGGAAAGACAGCGTCTTTGTTAGTTGGTATATTGTATGTGCACAAAGCTCAGTCTTCGGCGGAGTGTGGAAAAATGACAAAAGTCGTGATCGATCGCTGTATGGCCAATTTAGAAGATTTTTTTGTCTCTTCGATTTTTTTGCTCCCCCCTCGAGGCTGTATATATGTATAATACGACACAACGACGACAGCAGCGGCGGCGGAGGACCGAGGAGGAGGAGGAGAATATAATTAATTTTTTTTTTTTCATCGCGTTAATCGCCGCGGCCTCGCTTTATTGTATAAGAGAAGCAGCAGCTGCTGCGCTGCAGCGACCATCGTATTCTCTCAGTCGCTCTCCCGCGCGCGGAAGCGGCGTTAATATAAACCATGGAGTCATACACACGCGGACTGCGTGTTTCTGCTGTGCCATGACGTCAGCGGCCGCGCTTACGCGATGAAATCTTTGAAAATAATGATCGTACGTCATGTATCGTTCCCCGTCGCCCGCCTGGCCTATATACACCATCCCATATCTTGGTGCGGCAGCTCTCTTGCATATTCATGTTTTTCTCCTCCTCCTCCTCCTCCTTGTGTGTATTTAGCGTATAACGCTATATACAGAGGCAGTGCGCGCTGAGAGAGAGAGAGACTCGTTTAATAACATCGAGGATTGCACAACCGAGTCCGTGGTAATTCCCCTCCTCCCCCCCTCCTCCTCCTCCCCCGCGCGCGAGCGCGCACGCGCTTATCCGGAACTGGAAATCCACTCGGGATTTTCGTGACGATCCTCGGTGTATAGTAATTCCGAGAAGCCGGTGCGGCGCGGCTGTATTATATATACCTGCGCTAAAAAGCAATTGAGACACATGCAGCACACAAATGGAAATACGGAGAGAGAGAACCGATCGCTCGACGTTTCGTGCGTCCGTGACGTTCCTACGTTAGGTATACATATCATCAGATCTCTCTGTCGTCGACTAACGTCGAATCGAAAAGTATATACAATCTATCGCGTAACTATACGTATATTACGAGCGCGTGTCGATTGTGCGTCGCCGGTCAGAATAGCGCCTCGTCTCCATAATAAGCGAGAGTGCGGCTATTATACTCCGGGCACGAATCTGGAACGTCTGGGGCGTCTGGTGTAACGGTGCGGTATACGCACATTACATTAGAGAGCTGTGTACGCGTATAATACAGTACGGGGAAGCGATACAAACAATTGGTTGGTAGTATCGCGTATTCGAGCGAATGTATTATATATATGTACATTGTACAGTATACACACATCTATATAAATCAAAGGCGAGGAGACGCGCAGACTATGAGCGCAGAGCGAGCCCGAAAGTCAAGGTCGCCGCAATAGCTGTCGCGAATTTCAGGCACGCCGCGCTTCACCGCCGCGCCAGACGAGCCTCCCCCTTCCACTTGTTATTTTTTCTCCCACTTAGCGCGCGCGACGTTACATATCCGAGTATCACAATCTCCGGCAGTTCCCCCCTTTTTTTTCGGTATGGAAAGCGTGTGTACACACTCCCGTGTGTTTGCGTCTGTTATCGGGTGCGCGAGATCGCGACGGATGTGTATCGCCGGATTTTTTTTTTTTTTCACCGGCTCGCGTTATTATTCAGACAGCTTCTTTTGTCCGTCGTCGTCGTGTCCGCGTCGATAATGTCGTCTTATCGCGGCAAGTGCGTATGAGTGTATACAGTACGCGAGAAAAAAAGAGGGCTTTCGAAAAGTCTCTCGACCTTGTATATAGATTCACGCGTAAGTTACTTACGACGCGCAGCGCGACTCTCTTCCACACTTTCACGAAATGTATATTATCTCGGGGGGAGGGGGGGGGGAGCTCATGTATATGGAGAGTATACGCCTCATCGTCCTTGGCCAACAAAAGTCAATCGGGCGGAGAAGAGAGTGTTTGTCTCTCTCGCACCCTGTAATTCAGCGAAACTCAGCGAGCTGCACCGGCGGAACCGCGCAGTGAACGATGGAAAGCGAGCGCGTTGCTCGCACCGGCTCTCCGTACTGTATATATACTATATACGCGTTATACGTATATCTATATTTACAGCCCGACGTATGCGCTGTACGTATATGCATACATGCATATTGCATATACACACTCTCCTTTCGAAATCAGCCAGGGCAAAGAGATCGTGTGTGCGACGCTCTCCGCCGCTGTCTATATAGCTATATTATACACACGCGTATATATATAGATACACACAGCATGTGCAGTGTGCGGAGTCACTTTCACCGCTCGCGCGCCGGACTCGCTTTCACGCTCGGCCTAAATCCTTTCGCCGTACAATCAGCTGTTGCTCTCGCACCGACGGAGTCCACCTCGAGTTATGATTTCTTTTCTCTCTCTCTCTCTTTCTCTCTCGCGGAGTTATATTATATCCTCTCGCTCGTCGTATTATAGCCGCTTGACGGCCGATCGATAAGCCGGCGCGCGCTTCGCTTCCCGTTTATAATACGGCCGTCGTCGATGTACAGCAGCGCGCGAGATCTCGCCCGCGGGGAAAAGTAGCCGAGCCGAGCGTCGAATTCGAAGTCAGCGCTGTATGTGTATATGCAGCGATAAAAGTCCGCGTAGTAGACTGCCAAAGGCACGTTCGACGCCGGAGAGAAACTCGCGCCGCGGCAATATCGCGCGTCAAGTAAGTCAGCTGTGAGCAGCATTGTGTATAGGCGAGAGCTACATGTGTTATTCTCCCTCTGCACGTAGACTTACGTGTATGTGTGTATACATACGATATATACGTACGTGTGTATACGTATATATACTCTCACGGACAGCTGATTCACACTCGAGAGCGCCGCGGCGGTATTACAGCTGTCTTCGATATATACAGAGGGAAAGGAGCGACACTGCAAAAGTATAGCGGGTAATTTGCGCGCTCTGGAGAAGGAGTGGGGAGGCCGGCAGTAGCTGTGTGCGTCGTATACTCACACAGTCGCGGTGGGAAGGGGAGGGGGGACTATATACACGCGAGAGAGCGCAGCTTTCTCTGCGCGCCGCGCAACGGCCTCGATGTATATACAAGTGTGTATAGGTATAGGTCGCTGTGTTGTTGGCAAAGAGGAAAAAAGGAGACTCTCCTGCCCTGGGTTAACGTTATCCTTCGGCCTTCTCTCTCCGCGCGCCTGTCCTCTCTCGCCTTTGTTTCTCGCGTGCGCGCTCCTTCCTCCTCCTCCTGCGCCGCGCAAAAGGAGTCGCGCCGCTTTTTTTATCCGCCTGCGCACGAGCGGCGCACGGCTCTGCCTATAAGTATAATAATGCGCGCGTTGCAACAAAACGAAAAAACGCTCCCGTTTGCGCGCCGACTACGCGAGAAGAATGCGTTATCTGAAACAGCTGATAAGCTGTCGCTAATGGTTTTTCGATTCTTTCTTCGACAGCGCGCGCGCGCGCGCACGTTTCGGTTTTTCCGTCTGGCTGCCTATCGAGGCCTAGAAAAAGAAAAGGAAAGAGAATTATCTTTTCCTCGTACGTTAATTTGCCTAGTTTTCTCTCTCTCTCTCTCTCAGTCTCGCGAGCGCTCTGCGCGCACCGATGCCTGCACATCCAGTGCGGAATATATACGTATATACCACCTAGTTATAATCCTATATACCATCACGGGGCTGATCTCTCGCGGCGCGCACGCGAGAGCTGCTCCGCCAAGTGCTTTATAATTTTCTCTCTCTCATGACGATCGTCATCTCTCTCTCCTCACTCTCTAACACTGCGATGCGGAGAGGCGCGTCGTACACGGCGCACGTATACACGATATAACACTTATATAGACGCGATCGGCAGAGGGGTTTTACCTTCGAGCCAGAGAGAGAGAGCTCACGTTAGTTATATAGCGCATAATGCCAGAGACGCGAGGAGATCGGTTGTGAGTGCGCCAGCCAGCGGCTCTCTCGGACAGCGCGCGTGCCAAGTTATACCAATACCCCCTCCCTCTCCCTCTCGTCGCGAGGGATTTTGGCGAGTCCGTGACCTTGACTTTCAACTCGGATGGTCGATATTAAAACTCAAACGCGCGCGGTGGCGGCGGCGGCGGCCTTTATCTCTCTTCTCTCTGTCTCTCTCTCTCTCGCTCGACTTCTCAGCCGAGCTGCTCGGATATATACGTGTAACTATATAGGTATACGTACACACAGTGTAAGCGCTCTTATCGCGGATAGAGAGAGAGAGAGCCCCGCGCGTACATTATACACATAAACGAATGGTCGTCTCGCCTTTTCTGTTCATCGGGCAGGATAATGACTCGGTTCGCGGCTCCTTAACTCCCCGCTATCTACATCTGGCTCTCTCTCTCTCTCTCTCTCGCAGTCTCTCCTGCGCGCGCGACTGTACACTCTCTGTATATAATACAGTGTTTGTGTTTGTATCCGCGCGGCGCGCAGAGAGCGAACGAGCCTGCTCGCAGAGCGCTGAGAGAGCCCCCGAGAAAACGCGAGCCGGCTCTCCGCGAGGTTAGCGAACTCGCTTCTCTCTCTCTCTCTGCGTCTTTCTCGCTCTCGCGTGCTCTTGCCGAAGAGGAGGCAACTGCGCAGAAAGCGGCAGCGGCAGCAACAACGTCCTACGGCTAGTATACTGCGATTCCGATGCCGCATCTCTCTCGTCCGGCGCGGCGAGGCCGGTTGCCGGCCACGTGACGAGTATAGAGGGCTTTTATCCTCCGCGGTGTGTGTATGTGTGTATAACAACACAACGCGCGATGTATCGATCTCGCCGGGCGCGCGCGCGAGAGCCTTGACATTTTCGAGAATCGAGCCGCGCAGCGTTTCGCTTTCGTTGCTGCGCTGCCTATGGCAATGCGTGTGTGTGTGTGTATTATATATACACACATGCAGCCCGCAAGATTCGAGAGAGAGCGGGGTACATCCCGTTATTCTCGCCGTGCGCATATGTAAGCAAGCAGGAATTTAAAAGGCTCGAAAAGTTGGTAACGGTGAAAACACAGTGTGTATGTGTGTAACATCGCGCGGACGCTCCACTTCTCAAATTTATGTATGTGTAATTGTTTATACACGCGGAGATGAGCTGTATACACAGCTAAACTCGAAAGCGAGCGAGTCAGGATCGCCGAGGCGTTGGCCGCGGAGGAGGACGTACGGAGTTACACGGCGGCGAGCATCAACCAGTGTGTATATAACTTTCGATGGACGTCAATCGCCAAGGACGCCGCGCCTCCTCCTTATACACAGCACATGTATATGCCGATCTCCTTCTTCTTCTTGTTCGCTCCCTCTCGCGAGAGAGCGCGCTCCAAACCGGCTGTCTTCGTCGCTCGACGTCTTCTTTTTATCCGCGCCTCTCGGCAGAGCCTCACTCTCTCGCGGGGTCCACGTCCTTGTCCGATGCTCTCTCTCGCGCGCGGGGAATAACACGTATATATCGTGTACGTCGCCGCGCGAGACTCTCCTCGTTTCTTTTCTGGGACTTTCCCCGAAACGTACGTGCACTTTTCGTTTTTCAGCCGACGCAAATAAGCCGGGTGTGTGCGTACCGTGTCTGCGTGTATGGATTCATTTAATCGAAAGAGCGAGAGAGAGAGAGAGACGCCGGGCGGAGCGAAAGAGACGCAGAGGAGAAAAAAGAGTGTCGGGCAAACAAATAAATCCCCTACTCGCGTGTGCGTCTCTACACTGTGTTTACCGGCAGGTTCATCGCTCGCTCGCTCGCGCGGTGACCTTGCAATCCTAAAACTCGTCGCGAGATCCACGAATTTCGTCGGGAGATAAGACTCCCTACTCTCCTTCTCGCTCTCTCTCTCGTCGATAAATTCGCGCGCGCTCCGAAGGCTGCGTCGCCGCGATGTGCTTGCGCACGTAAGTGCGTGTGCGTATATAAGAAACAAAAGCGTCGACGGCGCGATTTACGCGACGAGATGTTTTTTTTCTTCCTCGACGCGCCGCGCGTACGAAATTGCAGAGTCGGAAGCCCCGACGATTTTTCTTATCGGACGCGCGCTCGGCGTGTGCGCCAGGCGCTGATAACGCAATACACGGAATATCACGATCGGTTTAACAGCTGCGCCCGATATACACAAGCTCTCTCTCTCTCTCTCTCTCTCTCTCTCTCTTTCTCTCTCTCGCAGGCAACAAACTCTCCCCGAGTGCAGCGCTGCTGCTGCTGCTGCTGCTGTGTAGAACAATGCACGCTCGTTCGACCTTCGCGTGGATATTGAACTCTGCGCGCTGCAGCAGCGAGTTTTCGCTCCTCCTCGCAGGGGCTGTTGCTCTCTCTCTCTCATTCTCTCTCCTGTGTGTAAGCCACCGGCTCGAGACACACACACACATACGTATATAGGAGTCTCCCGCAGCCGTTCTGTATATTATACGCACACTTGCTCGTTCGTATAGCGTATAGATGTTCTCTATATACCGAAAGAGTATATAGTGTTAAAAAAAACGGCGTATATAGCTCGGGAGGACAGATCGAGAGAATAATATTCTCTCCCGCCGAAACGACATGGTCGCGCGCATAGCGCTCGATAACGGCTCTTGACCCGCGCGCGCCGCCGCCGCCGCCGCCGCCGCCGAGTCTATATACCACTACGTTGCTATACGTGCTGTTGCTGCTGCTGACGCGTCATCCTCGCCCGGCCGTTCCTCCTCTCTTTTCGTTCGTCGCTCTCTTTCTCGCCGCGCGCGCGCGCCGGATATTTACACCGGGGCAAGCGCTCGCGCTCGCGCGCGTCATCGCCCCCGTAATTGCACAATTAGCGATTTTACTCGACTCGACAATTACCTATCATATCATCGCGAGGAATGCAAGGTCTGCCCATGCGTGTATTACACTTGCGTAGCGCGGGGGTGGAGGGGTGGGGGGGGGGGAGAGGATAAGTTTCCAACGAGTTTCTTTGACAGCGCGCGGAGTGCGGTGGCTCTCGAGACGCCCGCGAGAGAGGGGGAGTTGGCCGCGTCGCCAAAGCATCCTTCTAAGGCTGCGAGTCAACCCTGACCTAGTGAACACACACCCGAGAGATCCGCGCTGCTATACGCTCTTCTGGCGGCCGATTCGAAATCGAGTATGTGCAGCGCTTACACGACTGCGCGTACGCGACGACTCTTTCGCTCTGAAAGTTAGTTTCAATTTAATTCGCTGATCCTCGCACGCACAAGTCAAAGGCTCCAGAGAGAGAGAGAGAGAGAGAGAGACACGAGAAGCCGTGAAATTCGCGACTCTCCGCTTGCCCCTCTGTCATTCGCAATATAGTCTCGAAAATCAATCGGGAGGGAAGGGGGAGGGGGAGCACAGGGGCTCGCGTGAGCTCTTGACCGCTCGCGCGGCCGAACAAAAGGGCTCTCGCGCGAGAGAGGCAAGGCAAAGTACCCCGCGCGACGTATAATGGCATCAGCGATAAGAGGCCTAAGAAATTAATGAGGGTTAACGTTGGACTGCACGCTCTCTCTCTCTCTCTCTCTCACCGCTGATTCGCGGCCGCCGTATATATATGTATATACTTATACAGACGCACACATGCAATGCGTGCGCTCGGCCCATTCGCGCGAACCTGCTATTCCGCGAGAAAGAGAGAGATTACGCGCGGCCGCCTCTAATATAACGTCTCTCCGCTCTGCAGCGGATATCTGCGCGCGTCGGGCTGCCGAGAGCGAGTGTTGTATACATACAGCACTCGGTTTTGACAGAGGTTACTTATACACAGGACAACTCATTCCCTTCCCAGCGGAGAGCAGGTCGCCTAATGACACGCGGCTCCGCAGTCGACGTCGCTCTGCCTCTCTCGCAGTACTCGATGCACATGTGTATAGCGTGCGATGTAGTCTCTAATGGCTAACGTAAACAAGCGTCCCGCGCATGCGCCCGCGGTTCTCGCGACTATATACGTGTACGTACTATACACGTATAGTGTATACGCAGCATGCAAGTATACCCCGTAAAGAGAGACTGTATAGTTACACACGTAGGTATAATTTGGACCTAGGTATGCACCGGCGCCGGCGAGCCTTATCCTCTCCTTCTCTCGCTCGCTCCCTATGCGCCTGATGGCTGCAGCGATGTCGTGTGCTCTTTTCTTGCCGCGCTGCACGGCCCGCGAGGCATAATACACACGTAGATAAGTATAAACGGCCGGCCGGCCGGCTGGGCGCGCGCAAGGGCTCGCGCGCGGTAGTAAGTGCGCAGCGTATTATCCGCGTGTATATAACGTGCATACTGTATACCTATATACAGGCGCAGAGCGAGAGTTGCGGTCGTGCACCGATACCCCCGCCGCGCCTCTCCGCGCGCCAGCTGAGTCGAACGCGCGCGCTCGCGTCAAGCCCGTTCTGTTATATTGCGCCTCCTCTCTCCGCGACTCTCTCGCTTTCTCGCTCCCTCTCGCGCGCGTCTGCGACTATATACCTGCGCTATAATACAGTATAGCGTCCTTGTTCCTCTCTCACTCTCCCGATATTCCTCGCGCTCTTCTGCTCCTTCTTCTTCTTCTTCTTCGCCGTCGTTCGCGGCTCCGTCCGACGAGTCAACGATCTGCCGGCAGTCGTCGTGTGCCTGCACGCAGCTCCGAAACAAAAACTAGGTTCTCGCTCGCCGCCGCCGCCGCCGCGCGGCGAGGAAAAGCCAGTCGTCTAGTTGATTTTAACCGCTCTTTCTCTCTGCAGCGGCGCGGCTCTCTGCCGCCTGCACGCCTCTATATACGTATATAGTGTATACAGTAAAGCCAAGACGAAATGTATAGCCAAGGGTGTTATTACCACATCCCGGGTATCGAGCTCTCTTTGTTTGCGCGACTTGGTCGATACACACACACACACACACATATACTCTAGGTTTCTCTCATACTATGGCTAACTGTACAATCTCGACTAGCTGCAGTGCGCAGTCTGTATACATATACGAGCTCTGCAGCAGCGGCGGCGCAGCTCGGGCGCAGCTCTCTCGCGAGAGCCGAAATCAAGCGAGATCCACAGGTGGATCCAGGCTTCTATTTCACGCGATTGCGTAAGCAGTTTCTCTCCCGATGAAGCGCAGCTCTCGCTATACAGCTATATGCAGATGTAGGTCTAAGATCGCTCGACGCGTCTCTGTCTCTCTCTCTATATGTGGGTACTGTAACACGTTGTACACCTACTATATACATCGTAATCTCGCGCAGATGGCCGGGGATCCCGACGCTGAGCAGACGTGCAGGAAATTCGCCGCGATAAGAGAGGGCCTTCCCATCACGATCTGCGTAATGTTCTCTCCTTCTGTAGACACACCGCATCGATCGTTGCGCGTCTGAATTTTCCTCTCCGAGTAGTGTGCGTGTACCTAATTTGTATCTTTCTATCGGTATTATACAGTCTACACACTATACATGTACAACACAATACACGGACACGCCGCGTCGATACAGTGTCCGGGCCCTGTTGCAGGAGGATCGCACGCACACGCACACACACACACGCGCGCGAGTTGTGCGTGTGCATCGTGAGTCATGCCCATCGCGCGTTCTCTTTCTCTCTCTCTCTCTTTCGCGTTTCCCCTCGCCCTCGGAACGATTCGCCGGTGTCGTCGACCCTCGCGCGCGCTTCGCCGCGAGCAGCAGCTCTCGCTGCCAGCTCGCCGGGGAATTGCGCCGAATTGCGCATTCCCTTGTTTGCCTGGCATCGCCAGCCGGCGCTTTTACGGGGAAAACGCCGAGCGAGAGAGAGAGAGAGACGAGCCTCCTCCCGGTGCCTTAACCCCGCGCTGCAAACCCGAGCGATGCGCGTCTCGAGGATACATATAGGAGAGAACTGAGAGCAGGTGATACGCGCGGTGTTCAATTATTCCGCATATACTTATAGTCGTAAAAAAAAGTCCACGGTTCTACGGATGCAAACTCGTGATATTCGCCGTATAGGGCAAAACAGACTGCTCGTATTACACGCCCGGCGGAGCGTCGTGCGCGCTGTATACATACACTTCTAGGACACGCAGTTCGAGGTTAATTAATCGGGTTTAAAGTGTATTGCTAATACCTCGATCGTCGTCGCTGTAGCGCGCATTAGAGCGCTCTCGCTGCCGGCATGCATTATGCGCGTGTGCGCTCGGTGCATCGGCCCGTGTGTGATACCACCGCGTGTCTGTACACAGAAATTATGCGGAGGGCACAGAGAGACAGCTGTATACATACAAGTGCGTGCGTATACAGACGGTGTTTGCAGCGCATGTCAGAGAGCTCGACCTTGTCTTGATCTCCCCTCTTTTCTCTCTCTCTCTCTCTCTCTCTCTCTCTTGCCGTGCGATCGTCAGGTACACACACAACACAACACAACACACAACAATAAGTCGTGTGTGTGTGTGCAGTGTAATGTCCGGCGTGCGCTTTTTCGCGGTGCAACGATCGCGCGCACGACGTTGCGTTATGCATATGCGTGTAATTGCGCGGCGCGCGCGCTTGCTCGCTTCTAGGTATATATAATAGACAGGCGTAAGCTGATAAGGATCGATTCGAGGTGTTAACGAACCCGCTCTCCGTTTTTCCTCGTGTGCATATGTACGTGCACGCCGCCCGGTGTGCATAAGGCCGCTGCCGAGAGAGAGAGAGAGAAGCTCTCTTCCGGGAGACCCTGCTGCTGCTGCAGACTCGCTGATTTTTCCTCCCGTGTGTATATGCTCTATACACGCTGTGTGTATGTGTGCATGTGCCGCTGTGCAGAGCGCTGATTGCCGATCGTCCTTTCTATCCGCCCCTTCTCGTCCTTCGCGCGAACAAAGGAGAACGCGCTGCACTCCTCTGCAGCAGCAGCGCGAGCGCGAGCGCGCCTGGATCCGGGAGAAGGAGAGCCGAGGATAGGCTCGCGTGTATGTGTGTGTGTGTGTGTGTACTATATAGCCTCTAGACTCCCTTTGTGCAACTCTCTCTCTCTCTTTCTCTCTCCGACGTGACTTCGCAGTCGCGACAGTAGTCCATAGCGCGCGAGCAGCGCGTTGCAGTGCAACAGATTGAAGCGTTTGAGAGCCTCGTAAACATGTCCTCTTTATGGGGTTTCTGCACACGTATGGGCGCGCGCGCGCACACGCTCGCTTTTTATCCTCAACCACACACACACACACAAGCATTAGAGCCGGCAGCGAGAGAGACTGTAGTAATATGCCGGCCGGCCAGCTGTAGCGACGACGCGCACGCGGGGCTCTTCTTTCAGCCGATCTCCTCCCCCGAACGCACCGCTCCCTCCCTCTCTCTTTCTCTCGCGCGCACATTACACGGTGAGCTGAAATCCTTCTCTATCTGGTATAAATACTGCGCAGTATAGTGCCATGTCGATTCTCTCCGTCAGCTGCAGCAGACCGAATTTTTACGACGCGGCGGCGGCGGCGTCGTCGTTGTCGATCACATCACACGGACGCAGACACAGACACCGCGGGCGCTGCTGCTGCTGCAGCAACGCACCCGGCGATTTCGTCACTCGGGAAAGCCGGCCCCCGTGAATATGCCTCTATGTGTGTGTGTGTGTGCGCGCGTCTTGGTGCCTATATACCAGCAGAAGCAGCCCCGTGTGCCTCTGTGTGCGTCTACATAGGTATATACGCATGTGACGTGCGTCGGTGAAAGAGTGGGGGGCTTAAGAAGGGTCAACGTCCGACCCTCACCACTACGGGCTCTGCGCGCGCGGCACATACACGCCGCTCGCTTTTCTACACTGCATATCTCTCTCTCTCTCTCTCTCTCTCTCTCTCTCTCTCTCGCTCTTTCTCTCGTGTATACATATACATTCAGACACACACCAGCAGGCGGAGTTTCTCCCTCTCGCTCGCACTCGATCCGAATATACGTTGTATACATATAGCTGTAGCTCGCTTTCCAGTGTACGTATACGTATACATATACACGGGGAGAGAGAGAGAGCAAGTAGCAGTGTATGTCGCTGCGGCAACACATGGCCGCCGCCGGTTTGTTTTGGTTCCCCGGGCGTTACCCCTGCGCCTTTCCCCCCCACTTTTCCTCTCTCGCGCCGCGCACACACACACAGCACAGCACAGGCACAGAGAGAGCTTCATGGAAGCGCGAGAGCAGCTATACTATTGGGATCCGACGTAACTGCGCAGTGCTTGTGGCCAGGCTGCAGGCAGGCACACACAGATCGATCTGGCGTCCCGATCCTCCCGAGGAGAAGACGCTGTCACCGGGATACGCCGAGCGAGAGAGAGAGAACAGCTTCGAACCCCCGCCGTCGCACATCCGTCGCTATATGCATCTCTCTCTCTCTCAGAGGGCTACGTCCGCAGAGGGGGAACAACCTCGACGCAGAGGGAGAGAGAGCTGCTCTCGAGCTGATAAACTACACGCAGACGCGCTCGCGAGTAGCCGCCTTTGTTTCTTAAAGGCTCTGCTCTCGTATATACGGCTCCTTCGCATTGCGCACATAGTCATTCCGGCTGCATCAGGGTAGACGTCCTCTCTCTCTCTCTCTGATGCGGCTCGCCCGTCAGAGAGCGGTAGCACGTGCGTCGTGTACAGCCGGCGTCTCTGTCGTCTCTCTCTCTCTCTATCTCTCGATGAAACCGACTCTCGTTTCCGCTCGCTCACCTCTTTTATTCAATCGGGGACCTATACGGTCGAGATATGCATCTAGCGCACGTGGGGGAGGGAGAGGGGAAACCCTCGGGGGAAACGCATACGCATAGCAGGGCCCGAGTCGTGCGTGCACGCGGAGTATCCGTGGACGCGGCGCAGTGGTGTATATGCCATGGAGGAGTGATTTTTTCGACCGGTTCTTTCGGCTAATCCCTCGCGCGCGCTAAGCCGCGTCGAAATTTCGAGGGAATATATACGCAGTTACTCACACACACACAGAGAGGATGCAGCTCACTCGCGATGGGCGGCCGCGGCAACGCTGTTGAGCCGCCGCCGGCGCGGAACACGTGTGGCACCGGCAACCCTGCGCACAAATCTTTGCCCTCTCCCTCCCTCCCTCTCTCAACAAACTCGAGCTCTGCATTTATGCATGTTGTGTATACGTACGTATGTTACCTACCTGTGTGTGTGTGATGCATCTATACATTCGCGTGCCCATCGATGTATAATACGCGCGCGGCAGAGCCGCCGCACACCTGCGATATACGCGACTCCGTTATTAGCCTACTTATCGCATCGAGAATAAGTGCGTGTAACAGTCGGTCTCTATATGTGCGCACCGCGAGATAGTCGCGCGCGTACTTAGCTTACCTTTTGCTATAGAAGCCGCGCGAGAGGTACAGTACGACGAACGCGGAAAGAAAAGCCCGGTATAGAGAGACAGAGAGAGAGAGAGAGACACGAAGCATCAGATACTGCGCGCTGGGCACAGCACACCGCACGTATAGAGAGAGAGAGAGAGAGAGAGAGAGAGAGAGAGAGAGAGAGAGAGAGAGGAAAGTAGCTCGCGACGCTCGATATTTCAGCGCTTTTCTGCGGAGCCGCGCGGCAATACTCGCGGGAAACGAACGGATCGAAATTTTTCCCCGTAGCACCTGTATACAAGCGCTTACAGGGAATCGCGGGCGTTCTGCGCGCCTGCAGCCTGCATATTATACATTATACGTTGTGTATACAGTATACCACACTACACAGAGAGAAAGAAATAACGCAGGGCTCGCCGGCTTGGGGAGCCGCTCCTGCGCGCGCTCTCTCTCTCGCGACTCTCCTGCGCGCACGTGTGTGCGTTTGTGGAGAAGGAGCGGAGCAAAGCAGAGAGGCGAAGAAGCGGCCCGCCGGCGCACGTGTATTGGTGCAGGCTCTATAGAGCGCGAGAAGGAGCGTTTACACTGTATATACCCGCCTATACTGTATCTATACTGGACGAGCTCTGAAGGCGCAGAAGGCGGGTAGAGAGAGAGAGAGAGAGAGAGAGACAGAGCGAGCAGAAAAGGTCTCTGACCTCGGCAATGCCGCGCTGCGCGGCACGGCAACTCCACCGGCAGCGCAGCAGCAGCAGCGGCTCCGATGTGTTGGGGGAGAGAGAGAGAGAGAGGAAAATGGAACGGCCCAACGATCGCTCTTTCTCTCTCTCTCTTTTCTCTGTGTATACGAGGTCCTTGAAAAAGACCTTTTACGAGGCGTTGGATGCAGCCGGCATCGCGCGGAGAGTACACTCCGGAGGCTTGTTCAGAAGTCAAGACGCTGTGTGCGCGTGTGTGTGCGAGCCGCTGCGCAGCAGGTATATAAACGCATATGTGAAGGCGACCGGCTTCTCTCTTTCCCCATTAAGTATATCTGTAATCGACGCTCTCTATATTCCTTTGTACGGTATACCGTGTATACACATTTATCCTCAAACGCAGATGCACAGCTGAAAGGATATTATATGGAAGAAAAGAATATTTCAGAGTCGTTTACATGATTCAGTGATTCTACGCCGGTGTGTAGACGCGGCTACCGAGCAAAGTATAGTATCACTTTGTTGCTATAAGCGTAATGTGTATAATACACTGTCGGCGGAGAAATAAGAAGAAATTCTGATTTCTTTGTGAGAAAAGATCTCGGAAAAGATTGTAAATACGGAATTCCGAAGAAACACGGTATAGTCACGGTATATGTCCCCGTTATGCCATTAAATTATCGTGTCCGCAGCTTACAAAGCTTCAAGTTTACGTTATATTATCCAACGGCTTCGATCAGAAAACGCGTTCGATTAAAATACGGCTTTTTTTAATATAGCAATCGAATTTTTCTCGATATCACGCCGCACATACGCAATTGCGCGCCGGCGCAACGCGATAGGGGGATGACGCAACAGACTGCATCATTCGCGTTATATTATTCGTCGTCTACCTCGCTTTTCTCTCCTCGTTCACGACAAAGAAAAGTACAATATTATCGCACGTAAATGATTCTCCTCCATAATGCGCAACAGCGCGGGAAATTCGAATTAACGCAGCAACCATTCAGACACGCGCGCGCGATACCCCCTCACACACCCACAATCGCGCTCTCGCTTAATCCTCGTCCAATATTAGCCATATAATACCCTAACCGGCGTGCGAGAGAGGCGCATCCCACGACATCGATGACGTCGCGCTCGGAGCGAGAGAGAGAGAGACGCTAACGTCGTCGTCATACACGTCACACACGGCAGATCGACGCGTGGGATGTGCTACAGTTCTCTCTCTCTCTCGCTCGCTCCCGCGGCTATATTCTCGCTCTATGACGCACGGAAAGGCCATCACACCACCGGCGCAGATATATATAAAGCCGCTCGGCGAAATTCGCAATGAAACTCGATCGGGCTTTTCGGCCCGAGAGCAACAAGTGTCGTTAATTCGACGGGCTAGTGAGCGAGAGAGATATAGCGAGAGAAAGAGAGGCTATGCAGAGAGGAGGGACGCAGAGTGACGAAGAAATACGCAGAGACGAAAGAATCGAGTGCTTATCGCAATCGCGGACCGATGCACATAGTGATGTGCGCATCATGGCACACACCGAGGGCCACTGTGCGCCTCACTACACGGCTTCGCTCTACTCTATACGTCGCGTGGAAATAGAACCTCAACGAGAGCGGCGTCGAGCTTTAAATGGCAGGCAGCACAACCGAGGCTATTTTTATTCGGAAATGCGCTTAAACCGATGCCGCGGGAAGTATAGCCGGTTTCTTTCTTTTTTCTCTCTGCGTCTTCGCGCGCGCGCGCGTTTGTGTATACTATACTATAGGCATTGTTGTTCTGCGCTTATCGTACTGTGTGTCCGCGATAGCTCCGTGCGCGTATAAATATCGCACGCGCACGTGTATATATAGCGTGCGCTGAAATTTTGATAGCCGCGCGTAAATTACGGGGAATCCAATCGTTACGCGCTCGATCGGTATCTCTCCCTCTATATACGCATCTATCTCGCGTTCGGAGCATTACAAATTGTTAAACTGCTTTTCCGTGTATATAGTGCGTCGTCGCGCGCGTATAAACTAATTTTACCGAACGAGTCCAGCTGCGCGCTTGATGATGATGCTCTCTCTCCCTACGGACACGAGTTTTCCGGCGGCGGCGGGGGCCCCGTATGGGCTATAAAGGCTTTTCCGCTTGTAACGCTTGCACACAGAGGGAAAAAGAGAAAGAGCCGTCAAGCTGCGCCGCGTCCGACACAAAGAAACCATAGCGTCCGAGTGACGGTTTCCCCCTCCCCACACTCCCCCTCCCATTCGACTTTTCCGAGCTCTGCTTTATGCGCCGACTTTTCCTCGTTATATATAGCTCATTACTTATCTCTCCGTCTCTCTCTTTCTCCGCTTACACAGTTCCCCAAGTAGGCCAGATTCGCATTTCTTTGTTGCCGGTCTTGTAATTCGGGGGAGAGAGAGAGAGACACACACAGAAAGAAAGACCGAAAGAGAGAGGGAAAAGAAAATGCGGCGATCGGGGGTCTTTGTCCTCGCTTTGTCCTCTAATCGCTACAGTGTGTATTATACACACGCACACATACACGCGCGCGCGTGTGTGCAGCTCATTTCTCCCCGCGCGTTGAATCAGTATGCAATATGTATAGATATAAACTGTATAGGTATATCGTGGAAAAGAGAGACAAAGCGCGCGCCGCATCGCCGCAATATCGCGCGCTGCTGCAGTCCCAAAAATATCTCTCTCTCGCGCTGTGCCGCGTCGGGATAAGGTATATAACGCGCTCGATAACGCGGCCCCTCTGCGTGTGTGTGTACAGTGATGCACAGAGTGAGTGCGAGAGAGAGAAGCTATATGACGAGCGAATGAGAGAGAGGGTCGAAAAAGCAGTCTCCTCTCTCTTCTCCGGTGCGACGCGGATCAATAAGCACGTGGTGGCAATATGTATATATAGAGAGAAAGACAGACAAGGATAGGTAGCAAGCGCGCGCCTCCCGCTATATATACTGTATATGCGGGAGAGAGCGAGCCGGCTTTCGATGTAAACAAAGAGGCGTGCGCGCGCGAAAACATCGATTTCACCTGCGCGCGCTCAACTGTGTATATACTGTATGATATGTATATAGGACGTATATTGTATACAGTATACACTTGCGCACAGCTTTAACGGTGATGGCTGCTGCTGCTGCCGCTGATCCGTGCGATGCCTTGCGAGCTATGAGATTCGCGGAGTGTATACCGTTGTATTGACGAGGCTATGTTGCCGCATTTTCCGGGATGGGGCAAGATGAAGATCGTGATCGAGCTGTCTTCTTATCTGGATTCGCGGTTATTGCGTGCGCGGGGATTGCCTTCGACTGCTTGCGCACTGATATTGCGTTATTTTTATTGTTACCCGTAGAAAAAAAAATTAATGTTTGGCCAAAGTTGACGAAAAGTTTTCGTTTCGCGAAATTTGAACGTTCAGGATAGTCGGACCGTTTGAAAACGCCGTCTTTTCGCGGGCTTGCGAGCTTTCGTATTGAATACGGCATGTAATATCTGCGGCGGCGCTCCAGTCGATAGCGAGAATGCGATAACCGGACCGCCGGACGCGCGACGCCGGGTATGCCGGCACAGAACTGATTTTGAGACACATTGGGTTTATCCTGTATGCGCAACACTCGACCATAACCTCCAATACTTGAGTTACAATCGAGAATAATTTTTTTTTTTGACGATCGTTAAATGCGTATTGTTACACCCCGATTTGTAGATTAGTAGAATGATGCGGCACAGATCCTCGTATTTGTGGTTGACAAAAGCCAGACAATTGATTGTACCGTATATTTAATAATGAAACTTTTTACCGACCGGCTAACTGTGATGGCACAACACTAAGGTTTTCTATTTTGTCTGTTTTCAGAAATCCATGACCATTTACAAATGCACTTGGCGCGACGAGGGCAATCGGAATGTACGATGCGGCGAAGTCGGCAACACTTGGGAAGTCGTTGCCGAACACGTTCTTCGAACGCACTTGAAGTAAGAATTTCTCTATTTCTTTGTCACGGTATGTTCATTGTTGAGCACACGATTAAAAACATATGACCGATTAGCTGGCTCCAAAGATCTTTGATTTTCTCTTGTTTATTTATTTATGTATGGATTGGATGACTCACTTCTGTATAATTTTGTGCATGCACCTTACGTTAATCATTTGAATTGTAGTGGGAAGAAGACAAGCGACAATGAAGAAGACTTTTACATTGTCGACGAGCAGCTTGAGCCAGCTTGCTCGCCACCAACAAAGTCCCATTGGGACATGGTCAGGCCCAGAAGTGAGGATCCGGAGTACCAGAAGCAACTGCGACTTGCTGCCTCACCTGCACAAAACAGTCCACAAATTGCCACAGCAGTTAACCCACAAGATATTGTTATCCGTGATGTCTTCTCCATGGCTTCCCCGGTAAGTTAAATACCAGAACCCGGTGACCCTTGACAAGCGCACAACTCGTTTGGTTGTTAATTCATTCATTCAAAGATTATCTGCTACCGAAGAATAAGTATGTTGCGACAAGTTAGTGTTAGTAACAAAACCATTGTTTGTCCCCAAATTACAGAGCACACCAAGCAAGCAGTTCAAGCCATCGCCAAGGCCGCTGCAAGCCTACAATGCATCCAACATAAGTGTGGTGACGGTGTCGCTGGGCAAGATGCCACACTCGCCACGTCGCGTTCGTGGCGAGACGAAGAAGTGCCGCAAAGTGTACGGCATGGAGCACAAGGACCTCTGGTGCACACAGTGCAAATGGAAGAAGGCCTGCACGCGGTTCAACGATTAGGCCGTCGCGCGCGTCGGTACCTTGCAAGGCGAGGTCCGGCTACCAGGGCTCACCGATTATCATGCAGCAGCAATGCAGCAACAAAGCGACACGCGGACGACCGACGCAGCCTCAGCCAGCAGCCGCGCCAGATCGCCGATTATCGCCAACTACCGATCTGATATCGCCTCGATTAAAAAATGCACAAATCTTAATTTTTAAGTAATATATTAATTAATTCGTTAATTTTAATTAATTAAATGAGAAAAAGCGATGTCGAGCGTACTCACGTGCGAATACGCGCTCGACGGTAATTGAGGAGTCATCTTCTGACCTGACTCTTCGTTATACTCTCTCTCCTCCGCGTCAAGTCCGTATACAGTGCTTGTATACGGTCAGCTCCAAGATACACATCATGCACACACACACAAACACACGTACACATTTGTACATATTCTAGAACACTCTTAGAGAACGATTAAAAGGGTAGTTAACGACAATGCGTAGATACCTATGTGTATGCTGTACTTTCGACCTATTGGTAAGTTGTGTATGTAAATATAGTGGCGTTTTCGCTGAAATCTAAAGAGAGATAAAAAAAAATACAAATACACCAACACTCAAGATACAAGAGTCAATCCCATGACGGATTGGCGAACTGCTCAATAGTAGTATGAGAAGCAAACGAAAACAAGATATAAAAAAAAGAAGAGGAGATATAAACGAGGACGTTGTTCGGGGGAAAGCGATTTAAGCGAACGATCGTGCGGCCGCAAGAGGTCCGCGGCTAGTAGAGGAGAAGGGATCGGTGCTCTCTTAAATCGGGACCCACCCCAATCCGCGCATGTGTGCGTTCAGTCTTCGTCGTGCGTCTTATAACTAATGACAAATTTCACAAACAAAATATTATAGATAGAGCAATGTTTAATAGAAAATAATCGCGTCGGTTGTCGATATTGCGAACGATACTTTAACTCTCATAAGGTTACAATCGCAACGAGCCAACGCGACTATTAACGTAAAGTAAAAAGAAGGATGAATAAAAAAAAGTACGCGAAAAAAAAGAAAAAAAAGAAAAGAAAAATATATATATATACACACACATATATATATATCTATAAAGCAAATTGTGATATTTCATGTTAAACAAATCAGACCCCCACCCCACCCAGAGCCGATAGCGAAAATTGCAATACAAAGTGTATATTGAAAACAAAAAAGACAGGGATCTTGAAACAGTGTATTTGATTGAAATTTAAAGAAGGGCAGGGGCGCACGTAGTACAAGTCAAAACATGGCATCCGAATCGGGAGGGCAAAGTTATTTACAACTGACACCAACGCATACTGCCAGCGTGAATAAAAAGTTTAAATAATGTTTATCGAGATTCGAAAAATCGAGGTCCGTGCGTACCCATTTGCGACGCACCCTTCTTACACTTTGCGTATATTAAAAGATTAGAAAACGACAAAAAATTATTGACGATGTGAAATATGAAACATTATACCTACACACACATAATTATGTACATATAGACGGGCCTTGGTATCTATCGGTACATAAACATTTGCCCGCATGCTTTCAGTGCCAGAGCCGATCGACGCGACTATCTCGCGCTATAAAGAGATAATCGCCTCGATTCGAATCGATCGTTCGATCTGTGACCATAAAACGCATAATTTTCGTTTTTTCTACACTTTCGCTTTCTCCCTCCCTTTCACCAGTAGAATTATTGTTGAGTGAGCCAAGAGCTTTAACGATTTCTTAGATTATCTACTTTTTAGTGAAATGTGCATCTTTGAGAATATTGCAGTCGATAAATGTGTCTTTCATATTGGCTCTGGTCGCTATCGTAATCTGTAATTCTTTACTTTTGACAAATTTTTATGCTTCAATTATTGACTGCGAGCGGTGTTTTATATTGCACGTTTTATATAACTGAAAACGAACTCATTGAATCATGAATAAATTATTCGAATTATTTTTTATTTTATTTTTTTACCGATTGATTATACCGGGCTTTTATTCCTTGATCGTGATTATAATCATTTTTACAACTATATATAATTGTATATACCAAAATTTTATATAAAAATTTGAAATAATAATTTTATATAAAAAAGATGAATTTATTTAATTGACATTGCTCTGATGCATGCAAAATTGAACACGTTTTTAAAAATTAAAAATTGTTTGTAAATAGTTTTTAAAATCAACTGTGAGATTGTAGATAATATTTTTCGCATTGAGATGGTTTTCTAATGGTAATTTTTAAATAGATATGGTTCCACTCATAGATAAACCAAGTCTTAGAAGGGGAGAACCTGAATTAGTATTAAGTCGGAGCAAGCGAAAGTCAAGCTACGATTTGCGCGACTACTGCTTCGTACGATTGATTCGATTAATTCATTTGCAATCATGCACTTATAAAATAAATCGAAAGGGCATACCTTGATTAGTGAAAAAGTACGGCTTTTTCGAAGCATGCCAAGACGTAACAGAGGCAAACAATTATGAATCGTGTGAAAAAATATTTTGTCGTTGATACCTCGATGGCCTGGATATATCATACCAAAACGATCTCATGTAATTTAATAAATACAAATTTTTAATGCAATTTTTAACGTATGGTCGACCCAATCGTCCTCGAGCCGATCAAGAAGCATTCACTGCCCACTTCTCGCCAGATCAGATAAATTGAGAAGTATTTGTATATAAGCAATTTAGTATGTGTATATTCTATGTATATATAAATTTTTAATTGGATGCAATCAACTGCCAAAATAATGATTTTTTATGTTTATTTTTCGAAAAAAATCTAGAATTTGAAAATTAGTTTATATTTTTCTTTTTCAATTTATATTATTTGTATTATTAATGTTAATGTTATTTATAATAATAATATTATTATTATTATTATAAGAATTCTAATTGTTGCGAGGGGCAAATTTATATGAGAAGATGCTGTTTATTTTTAAAAGTTCTTCTTCCAATGTTCTTGTGACCCCCTAGGGCTTTTGTTTTCGGTCGACCATACGACACAAATATCATATATATTATTATTATTATTATTATTGATATTATATTATAAGTTATTGACCATCATTTCATTTAAAAATTATTGTATCATCAAGATTGTATTATTATACTATGATTATTATTATTATTATTATATTATATACGCATATATATCATTATTAAAACCATTATTATTATTATTATTATTATTATTATTAGTAAATATTATTGTGTGTTATCGCGGTATTCAATACGAGATGAAAATAACTATTAACATTTGCTGATGTTTCGCTAAATAGAGAAAGAGAACAAAATGAGCTGTTGACTGTGAGAATGAAAGAGAGATAAAACTCGTTAGTATTTCGCAATACTCTTGATTAAAGGGCGATATATATATATATATATCTATTATACATAAATATTATACATTGTTATAATCGGATGACTTTCCGAAAGTTTAAGGTGATGAGACGCGCGGGTAAATAATATGGGGATAGCGCAGCAACAGCAGAACGCAGGCATAAGGTTCCGTATTGAAAAAGTCGCTGAGAAACACATAGATACTTATTACTATATACACCCAAAGCGAATGCTGGATATATACGAATCAGATGAACATTAATAATAATCCTAAACATAAAAATAGACAATTTTGGGGGGTGGGAGGGGGGTAATCCGCGCGCATGGCTTGCATGGGGCTACTCTTGTTCGAGTCTATATGTTTCTAAAGACTTTTTTAAGACTGGCCGCTCGTATGAATAAAAATATATATACATATGCACTCACGTCGCGTGCGACGACGATACACGACAAACATAAAAGACATTATATATATATATATATAGTTAATTAAGCGCGCACCGTCTCAAGAGCTACGTAACGAGTGCTATTATAACATATTATATATATGTATATGTATATTGTATAACGGAAGAGTGTACGTAAAACATGATGTATGCGAACGACTTTGGACACGGTGGTGGTGCTACTGTTGTTACACGAATTTACTTCAACAGATATATGCGTATATAAGAACCGCCGCATTGTAAAATGGAAATGACAACATCGACTCAACTCTATCTCGTTTTAATACACTCGCATCACACCGCACACGGCATACTTACATCAGCGACGGCAGAAGAAACGCGTGCGCACATACAAACAAAATCTCACACAGAAATACACACACACACACACACACACACACACACACACGGTACTGTAGATAAGTAGTTGCGCTTGCGAGAAAGTCAAAAACCCCATTTTTAATGAAAACTCTCGCCGAGGAGAGTGTGGACGAAGAAAAAAATATATATATTATATATAAGAATAAAATGAATAAATAAAATATATCTATATACATACGTAAAAGTATACGTAGTTTAAAAAGTAGCAAAATGTGTATATCTTTGAATTCAAATAAACCTATACTTTTGAACGAAAAAAAGCCGATTTTTATCGACGGTTATACAAATGTATATGCCTATCGACTTATTTGTGTACGCATATGCATCTGTATAATTATGGTATTTTGAGAATAACACTATCGGAAAAAGAAAACGAAGAAATGCATTCGCCGCTGTTCAGACTCTACTCGGAGATGAGACTTTGATCAATCCTGCCATGTGGATTTTTCATTTTCCCTTTGATGCAAACCACATATAGATAAATAACGAATATGCAAAATCCATGCACTATAATATTATCATAAACATAATCGAATCTGTAAACCAGATGTAGAGCGAAGCGAGCGAGAAAAATAGAAGGCATTAAAATTAAATCGGTTCCTGGGGATATCCCAAAAACTGAATTAATTTTATGGATTTTATTCCCATATAATACAAGTGTCTATATCGTACAGAAAATAAAATCTAAACAAAGTCTTGTTTCCGCTATAAAACAGTACAATCTTCTATATAACGAACCGGAGAGCGTAATTTTGCAAAAGTCGTCCAATGCAGCGATTTATTATAAAAAAATGAAGTCTATAAGCATTCACATAGCTTAAAAAAAAGAGAGTTTAATGAAAAATAAAAGTGAAAAACAAAACTTGACATTCGTATTCGCGTCCATATTTTTTTATCGAAATGAAAAAAAGTATAGTGAAGAGATCACTTTTAACAATTGAATAAAAAAGAAAAGAGAGTACGTAACACACGCATATTATATAATAGAATACAAATAAAAAAAACATAAAACCGATGCGGTTATACCTATATGAATGATTCGCTACAATCGCAGTCTTGTCACGTTACTAAACCGCTCGTCATAATTAACATGATAAATATTAATATACATCGGCCGAAGCGGATGAAAATCGATCGCGTGCATTTTTGCAATATATATACATATAAATATTACAAAGTATTCGTTATAATACGTGTTTAGTTGACGAGAGAGAAAAAAGTGAAAAGTGGCGCGTATCAACAATAATAATCGCTCGCGAACGTGCAGCGCGTGCGTCGTATACTATATACATAAAAAAATATATATATCTCAGGGAAAAAGTCTGGTAAAAGCGCCGCACGTAAAACCGATGTGTAAAACCACGAATATCGATTCGATCTGTATAACTAGCTATGGATATTGGATATGTGTCGAATGAAAATTTATTTTTGCCCAGTAATTTTACCCGACTTTTTCCGACACCCACACACACACATGTATAAAAAAACGGGTCGGCGATCGGCATTGAAAAGTAGCGCAAAATGCCATCGATATTATAGTCTCTACGATATACTTACCGAAGTTCTGCAATACCGAAGCAATAGTGGATTTAATATCGTGTCCTTTCTATATTACGGAATTTAACTTCGCGCGAGCGACAGTATGGGAAAATAGACGGAAAAATTGATATTTTCGATGATTTGCGGAATGTAACACACTCAGCGCGTGCAATTCTGTATACAAAATTATACACGCGAAGAAAAAATTCGAAACGACTATACATTGTACTGGACGTACATTTGCGTGATTGCTCGAAAGGAATATTTTTTCGAGAGACCTTTCGGACGGAACGAAAAATTTTTATCAAAACTGGACGCAAACGTTTGTAAAAACAATTAAAGGTGTAACACCTACCGCATGCGATAGAAAATTAACGTTTTTTTGTTGTTGTTGTTTTTACGCGTTAATTTAATGTGAAGACAAAATCAATATTTAAACGGCATTAAAGGTTTCCTTTATGATCATGTAATTATGAACATAGGCGTATTATGTTCTCGTAAAATAAAATTGAACTTTTAACGTTTCCATCAAGGTTTATAGAAAAAAATTTCTTCAAACACCTTCAATTGTTTTTTTTCTGTTTTTTAATTATCATAGTTTTGCACATTATGCGCTGTAAAAAATATAATACGCTATATTTCCACGACCCTCGTGCTAGAAAACGAACAAAAATAGGGAAGAAAAATTCTGTTGTCGATTCAGAAAGCTATAATAAAAACAAAATGAAACATTGTCACTGAGAAATATCGCAAATTTCGCAAAATGCCGATGACAGACCTTATAAATAAATATATATATATACATATACGACTGAAAGAACGAATGCACGCGTATAAGTGCAATATACACCTGTACCATATGATAAATATGCTGCAGCGATTTCACGAAAACTTTTTCGGTATGTTGAGAAAAAAAAGAAAATTTATCGATCAAGTAGTTGATAATCATCATCCCTGTAGTACTTTTTCTTAAAGTGTTTAAAAATGAAAAATAAATAAACAGATATATTAAGCTGTAAGCGAATTGTATAAAATAAATAAAGAAAAACCAATACGAAGCCGATCATGACCGATAGAGCTATATTGAGCATATAATAATATGCAATCGGGGCGACAATAGTCGTGCGCTCATGCCCTCAAATTAAAATACATTAACGATATACAATAGACGCGAAAAAAGTCGAGTAATCGCGAATTATTTTTTTGACGACGAACTCTATAATACGTATGTCGATTTTACGTTGATCATTATACGACACACATTTTAGTGATATATATATATATATATATATACATATAATATATATAATATTCATACATATATTATAATTATGCATACGTTCGTTTTTCTGGCCGTTTCTTCGTTTTTTAAACGTGTTGTATATACACAACTCACATCAGAATTTCGGGGAAAAAAAGCATGCGAGCGTCTGCCGCCGTGACCGGAGACTATTATGATCTTCGTTTTTCGATACTCTCATCGTCGTCGTCGTCGTCGTCGTCGTCGTCGTCGTCGTCGTCACTTGAGCCACGATTGATCTGTACAATATATACTTTTAAAAAAGTTACGATAACGAATAGATCTTTAAATAAATAAATAAATAATAAAAATATATATATGTATGATTTACATATAGTATATAAATACGAGAGCGAGAGAGAGAGAGAGAGAGCGATAATTTTGTACACATATAATTCAACCGAAAATACCAAAAGTACATACATAAAAAAATTACAGATTTACACGAGAGAGAAACATTATAATATCATACGTGTGTTTGACTTGCGTTACATTCTGGCTTGTAAGACATTATAGATTATACCCACATAACTCTCGATTGCATGTCAAACGATCCGCAGGCAATTAATGAATGGATATATTTAAATATAAAACAAATATGATTAAAAGAAAAACGACGACAATGACGATGCTAAAATACGAGATAATAATATATTGTAGACGTACGATTAACATTATAAACATTATATTTTATTAATTATTACGTATACATATGCATATAATAAATATATAAGTATAATGTTACATAGAATACATTTGGATTTTAATTTATTTCAGCGACTTTCCTTGCTCCGTCCCTTTTCTCCCGCATATATACGCATAAATAAAGCTCAAACGACAATTTATTAGTGTACAAACCCGTGTGTACAGTGCGGATTCCATTGAGCTGGCATAAATTTGAATTTCCCGCGAGATTCGAACAAAAAGTTCGGCTATTGCGCGCGTTGACCAATCGCGACGTTGCAAAGATGAATAATGGTGGTCGCGGAGATGCCCGATCGTGATTGGTTAATTTTTGAAATGGCCGTTGCTCTCTATTCGGAAATCAGAATGTTGTGGCTTTTCGACTTGAATGTTTACCAGCTTTACCAATCTCCCATCTTTTATTTCGTTATAACAATGTAAACGTTAATCTTAGTTTATAAAAGATGTCCATTAATGTGAACGTTAGCGGGGCTCCAATTAGCATACGTCGGGGTAAAATGGTTCTCTCGGATTTCGACAAAATCCGCAAAAGCGAAAAGGAGCATCGGAAGAGGTTACGATTGGAGCAGGTGATTAATTTCCATGGATTTTACGTTCTGTACAATTTTCGAGTGCAAAGTCGAAAATTCGTGTCTGATTAAAGATTAGTTTAAGCTTTGAGCAGTAGCCCTTTTTATTGTATTCCAACAAAGCAGTTGTACATTCAGAATTTATTTTATTTTTCTATTGTACCAAGACTTTTCATTTATTTTTTTTTTATTATTTTAATAGGTAAACGAACAGTCAAGAGCCCTTTCAAAAAAGATACTCGAGCGAACAAGACAAATCGAGCAAGAACAACTTAAACGTCTTGAGAAAAATGGAAATACTCAGATGAGAAGGGAACATGAAAAAAGATTATTAGAAGCACAAAGGCGATACCATGATTTGGAAAATATTGGTTGTGCGCATGAAAATGCAGCTAGCCAGCCAGATGTAGAGTATCTGAAAAAATCAGAAGAACAAATTAATAGAGCTGCTGCAAGAGCAAGAGGAGCTAGTGCTTTGCAGCAGTTACAAGAACAGCACAATGTAATTAATCATTGAAGTTTAGTTTTTTTTTGAGTATATTTTTGTATACTGATTTATAGATAATTGAAAAAACAAATTTTTAGGTACCAAGTCCAAAAAGTCAACAAAAAGAAAGATTAGCTAGAGTTAGAGATGTGGAAAACCAACGTTCACAAATGGTGTCTCAACTTCCATCAAAATGTCAACATGTTAATGATGCGGCTGATTATCTGGAAAATGAAAATGCAATTCAATATACAACTACTCCACCATCAAGAAAAAAAGCAAAACACGTAATCACAAAAAAAGTGCCTCTAAAGAAAACTCCAAAACACAAGGTAAATAAATAAACGGTTGTGGACTAATTAAATTTTATTTAAGACTTATATTATACAACGTATGTTTGTTTCAAAAGGCTTCTTCATGTCATACAAATACGCCTTCTCGTGTATCTGTATCTGTTAATAATGAGAATGCAGAATACATTCCAGCCACATCAATATTTTGTACTCCAAAAACAAGAATAAATAGAGATTCAGATTTAGATTTGATACAAGAATTAAGCAGAGGTAGCATTTCTGAATCAGATGTTAATGAACCTCGTAAAAAAATACCTACAACAAGTACAGTTTGTAATAAACCAGAAAAAATTCTCAGGTAAAGAAAGATTTTCGATATTAAAAGAAAAATTAAACGTAATTTAATTTTATATAAATTTTTTATTAGGTATAATACAGGACATTCTGAAAATAGTTCTTCTGAAATAAGTAGTACCACAACGTCATCCTCATCTATAAGTGAAGATTCTTCATATTTTTCTGATAATCCTTCAAAAGTTACCACAGCAACAAAAATGTCGAAACGTGCTGTATCCCCCGTTTCGAGTAAAGTTAGCGTTTATGATCATAAAACAAGACAGCAAAATAAATACGAAAGACCACCTGGATTAGTTGAAAAATTAAATATTAAAAATAAGGTTTGTAGTAAATTAAATACTGTTTTTAATGATTTATTTTATAATTTATCACATTTTCGGATTAGCCAAATGCTGAAGAAATGGCCCGAGAAGTTATTCAACTAGAAAAAAAAGAATCAGAGATCATGGCTAATAAAAAAGAATGTGCTGAACAACGAAGTCTAGATGCTAGGCTACGAGAAAGAGCCAGACGAGATTATCAAGCCCTCTTGAAACAACTTGATCTGCTAGCTATAGAAGAAAGAAAGCTTAGAGCACAACAAGTTTCAGATCCCAATGTAAGTGTGGTAATTAATAACAATATCTATTTCTATACATTGTATTTATTATTCAATTTTTTTTAACAATCTCTTTAGAATCTACAAGAGCCTGTACCAACTAAAAATAGAGAAGATCTTAAAAAGCGACAGAAGAAAATGGACCGAGCTTTTGAGAGTATACTTCGTACTTCACGAATGCCAGAAAATAATCCGGAGAATATTGAGCGATCTATAACTATAACACCTTGCGATTATTTGGAAGCTAATCCTACGCCGTCGACTGCATGGAGAGCACCTATTCACGAAAAAGAAGTAGAAGAAAGTTGCTCCGAAGACGATAATGATTTTACCCGCAAAAGAAAAATTTCTGAATTATTGATGAAAATTGAAAAATTAAAAAGAAGTTTGCTGCAAGAATTCGGAACCGATTTACCAGATGAAGTATTTAACGCAAGTTTAAAACCCTTGTTTAATCAAAAGTCGACCTCAACGAGTCAAGAAAGAGATACTCAAAATTCTGCAAAGTCTACTGCAGCATCTGAAATTCAAGTAATTAACACGTCTAGCTGTGACGAAGCTGCTAAACCGGTGCGTAAATTTATCTGTAAAAATAAGAAGACTGCTGTAAATCATGTGCCTTCTAAGTGTCCACCAAAGCCATCTGATAAAAATGCGATAATCACGCGAGATCAAGAAGTTCAAGTTACATTGCAAGAGGAGAGGACTCAGAAACCAACTTCGAATCACCCCCTAGAACCAGTAGTTACAATTATAACTCCTGATAATGGTAATTCCAGATGTAGCAGCTACAACAGTGATTCATCCACTGCCACCGACTTGGTGATAGACGTTAGTAAAAACGACGTAACCATAGTCAAACCTAAAGATAACACGGGTGTCTCGAAAGATACATTAACGGTTCAATCTTCTAAATCTTTTAAGCAATCAGCGGCGAAATCACCAGTGAGAATTTCTTTTGGGCAGAATAATAGCTCGGGTACCTTGGAAGTAGCGGGTGTACTTATCGATCCTAACAAAAAGGAGATTACGCTATTGCAACCAAAGAGGAAAAAGGTGACGAGAGAAACGTGCGAGTCGAGAAAATCGCACTCTCTGCCGGGTAGTAAAGTTTCATCTCCTTCCAAGAAACACTCGACATCCGCACCACCGTCTCAACGTTCGAGCCCCAAAACACCTCCACTTCAACCGCGTCCTGTCAGATTCTCGGAAAAATGCAGCGGTCAGATTGACGATAAGAGGTATCGAACCAAGATCACCCAGGTCTCGATAGACTCCAGCACTGAGAGTTCGCAAATCAATTCCGTTTCGGATTCTGGCAATGGAAAATTATATTCCAGGTTTCGTACCCGGTCAACCCGTCGTGTGATTAGTCATCTGCATGACAATTCGGACACTTCGACAACATATGCGAGTCCTCCAACAGCTGTGGCGGGTACACTGCTCAATGCTATGAGTAGCAGTACATCGGTTTTGGAGTTGCTCGACTCCTCGGCTAACGAAACGATCAAGCGAAAGATGTCAGAAGTGAGCCCGGTTTCCTCACCGGAAACCCCGTCGCCTCGCACAACCATGATACCATCTAATATACCTCGGAATGGCAAAGTAAGCAAAAGTCTGAAATTCTTATCGTTGATCAATGCACAGGCAAAGTCAGGACGGGATAGCGTCTCGAAGAGCACAAAAACGAGTTACTCCGTGTCCCGAGACAGCGGATCGAGTACCAGACCCCTGAAACTGGGCAGACAGACGCATCCGTGCACGTGCAAGAATCCGGGTTGTAAGCTGTATCATGATAAAGTTGAAGAAACGCAAGATTATGCACTGAAGCACTGTCCCGAAATTCTGAAAAGGTACGAAGACTTGCAAAACGTATGCACAGAGCGCATCGCATCTTTGACAGACTTGATCGAAAAAGTCCGCAACGAACAGAAGGGTAATTATTGTTTTCTTTTTAAATACTTTATATAAAATAAATATTATTTGATATTGGTGTTCTAATTATTTTGAATTTTATTTAGAATTGTCTACAGTAACTAACGAGGACTCAGTGGCTCATTCCTTCAGTCAAGCGCTTCAGACTTCTCAGTCATCGGTACAGAACGGTAACAGGAGTCAATTGGTAAGAAACGCACAGTCCATTCATGCTCAGCTGAAAAAAATCCTGTTGGAATCGCAGAAGCTCATCTCAGGCGAGGGTCTTGATTTACCTCATCTTCCTGTACCCTTCAGAAATATTGAGAAATCTCCGTCCATAAGTATGGACCTTTCTAGGAACACGACCTCCTGTGAAAGTCCTGAAGAAGCCGTGGAGAAGGCAAAGGGTTGCCCGGAAGCAGCTGCAACTACTGGCAAGCCCAGAATATTGAATGACGAGCGAGTGAATATTCGACTCGATCGATTCGTACGCAGTCAGGCACCGTGTCGCGGGCTCGATGCTAGACGCAGCAAGGCAATGGCGACAGTGGTCTCAAGTTCGATAATAGAAGCGCCTGATCAAGGAGAGCAAGTAGTCGAAATGTTGCAGAACGAGCTTCTTGAGCAAAGTAAAAGCATAAATAAGTCTGTACACGTTGATAACTTGAAAGATTCTGATGATTCTTGTTTGAAATTATTAAGTCAAGCACCTGAGAAGAGTTTAGGCGAGTGCAATTGTAATCACGTAGTCGATGGCCAGTCTGACGACAATTGTCAATCTGAAAATTTAGAGGTACGTTTTGCAATATTAAGTCGTCCTTTATCGTTAATGCTTATAAAACTTCATTTTTTATTTTACAATTAACAGCATTGTGATACCGATTTTGTTCCTCTGCTTGCTGGTATACCAAAAGTTCCGCGCTCTTTGGCTAAGGGATCATCAAATGGTAGAGGAAGACCACCTGTTACCTTAATAAGTGGACCCTATAGGTAAACATACTTAACTAGATTATTATTTAATTATAATTATTGTTTAATAAGCATTTCCTAAATACGATCGTTTTACAGACCTGAAATACTTTCCCCTGCGCACGAGTTATCTACTATAGTTGAATTTGATACACCAGAAACAATTAACAAGAGTCAGCTTAGTACTAGAAGTCCTTTAAATAAGGCTCGACGGAAATTACCGGCTAACGGACCAGTTCCGTCGACGAATTCATTACCAACAAAAAAGTCAGATGTAAGGCTACCTAAATTAAAGCCTTCGGTTCATGTAGCTCCTCTGCCTGCATATCGATCACCCCAATTAGATGCATCAAATAAATCTAGTACAAAAAGCATTGACAAGTCGCCCAGAAAGTCTACTGAAAATCCCGGTGAATTATTGGAAAAGAAGAATTTGTTGAAAGATGAAGCTAACAAAAATCATTTATCATCTGATTCCATGTGTACATTACCAGACGTACACATTGAACATCTACAGCAGAGTCAAGACAACACAGACGGAAATTTTGATTTTCGAATTAGTCAAATTTCTGAATTACAGTCATTACCAGACGAAAACATTGATCAACTCGTGATTAGTGAATTATACGAGGGAAATGGATCTCCGAAGTCAGCAACACCTTGTTTACAGCAGAACGGTCATGCAAAACAAACCGAAGAACCACAACTCGTTTCAACAAGCTCCACTAGTTTCTCTGAAATATCTGGTGTATCTGAAATCACAACTACTCCCTCGTCGGATCTTAATCTCTTTAAATGCCCCTCCTCTCCTGAAGAAATGGAGTTAGCTTTTAAAAAGTGGGGCCTTAGCTGGGCAATTCCAACATTAAAAAAAACTCGCGAGGCCAGTGCGCTGGGTTCTTCTTCTAGTTCGGATGTCACTCCTGTAAATACGGGTACAAGACTCGTTTCACCTGTCAAAAAACAACAAGAATTAACAGCACACGACTTGCCAGAAATCAGTGATGTTTCCTCAATATCAATAAAACATGCAAATAAAAGCACGGAGAGATCTGTACTTGTGAAGGGCAGAACATCCACACCGAATCGATTGTCAAATACGAATTCGGAAAGAACCACATCGACTCTCGGTAGCTTTTCCTCGGAACTGAATATAGTTGTTCAAAATCAAAGCGCAGACATAACCATTCCTAACATATCTTTTTCTAATAAATTAGTTTGATAATACAAGAAAACGGAGAGGACTAGAAGTTTAAAAAATTTGCTTGCTTACTTGTGCTAATATTCTTATTTTTACCATTTAGTTAATATTTTGCACATTACAGCAGAAAAAACGCTGTTTGTATTTTATTGTCTATTTATATTTCTATTAATTTAAATGTGGTTAAATAATTGTAATGCATACAGACTGAATTTTTTATCTTTAAGGACCTAGGTAAAATAAATGATTTTTGTACAAAATAATTGTTATACGTATGAACTGTAAAATAATTATATTCGTGATTAATTTTTATACTTTTTAAGCCCATTTTGTTATGAAGTCACATATTATACAATTTTTGTTCAAAGGCAGTACATTAAAGTAATAATAAATAACGCAGTAAATAAAATATATCAGAATGTTTACTAACATTATTGGTTTATACAAAGCTATTCAAATTTCTAGTAAATACATTAGTTATAATAAACAACAGAAAAAAATCATTGTTTTCAACTATATGCATTGACGATATTCTGCTCACAAAAAAGTTTTTATGCATTTGCTGCTACATATCAATCATGCAGAAATGCCATCTTTTATACTCAATAATTAAATAAATTTAAAGAGAAAATGAAGAAAAATTTAAAATTCTTTTGTACCTATATACAATTATTACAATACTTCTGGCGTTTTCGTACAAGATTCTTATAATACATGTAATAACAATGTTAATATAAATGTTAGTATAGCACTTGATTTTTACTGGCTGCTAAACAGTTATTAATTTACCAGAACACCATGGACATGGATGAAAATTTGGTTCCATTATACATGCATTATTACAGTCTTTAATTTCCGTCAAAAGATCTAAGATCTGAGAAGTAGTTTCATCTTTTTCCTGCATTGGTATCTCGCCATTACTCTCATTTTCTGTTTAAATAAAATAACTTTCATTATGTTATCTGTTCAGATTTTTTTGATCAAACTTAATTAAAAAATGCAATTATACCTGTATTATCGGAGAGCACCATGTCTTCTTCTGCTATAGTAGCCGTTGATACAACTGCATTAGAACTTTTAGATTTTAATAAATCTGCAACAAGTACTTTTAATTTATGTAATTGCTCTTGGAGCTGATTACGTTGTTCCAACAATTGTTGAAACGTTTTTTCTTTTTCTTTGGCCTTTTCTTGAAGAATTGCTCGCTGTTTTTGATACAAGGTGACGTATTCACCTAAAATAAACATAGATTATTACTTTAAATATAAAACTAATAAAACAAATTAACGCTTATCACAATTTGTATTTACCTATGGTTTCTGTTTCCCCTTGCAACTGTAAAACGAGATGTTCAAGTCGTTGCTTTTCATCTGTAAGTTCAGCAAGTTTTTCCATTGTATCTTTAAATCGATTTTCGAGTTTTCGAAACGCTTCTGCAATGTTTACTGTAGCACTATTTTCAGATATCACTGTTTGCATTTTCGAATTATCACCATCCAAAATAGCAGTAGTACCAGTACCATCTTGAGGCTCATCTACGCTATTACAATTAATAACTGTGTCATCAGTATTATCATTAGCAATTTCATTCGGCTTGATAACGTTTTGTGAGACTTGATGAAGTTTTAATTGCAGTAATTGATTTTCTTTTTTTAAATTCTCAACCGTAATCTGCAAATTATTAAAATAAAACACATTTTCAAATCTTTATTGAATATATATAGTGCATAGCCTTCTTACCAAAGCCTTTTGAAGCTCTTCTTGTAGAGTACTGGCATTATGTGATTGAGCTTGATAATGTTGAATCTGATCTTCTATTTGCGCTGCATGCAGCTTTTCTTTTTCAAACTCAACTAAGGCAGCTTCTCTGTTTGCCAGTTCCTCTTTCAATTTATCTACTTCTTGTTCGACGTCATTGAGTTGAGCATTTAATTTTTTACCTATCGTACGTTCGGCTTGAAGTTGTTCTGTCAAATCGAGTTTGGTATTGCTCTGAAAATCATAGTCAATCATTGCTGTAATCCAAAAAACTTAATTTAAACTAATCACAATTCTTACGTACAAGAGCAATAAACGCATCGTGCATTTCATCTAGTTGCGTCTTTAGTTGTTGATTTTGTGACACAGCTCGAGAAGCGCCGAGCTGCTCACCTTGTAAAGCTCTTGCTAACTTGGATGCTTCTACACTTTGCTCTCTGATATCTTGAAGTTCTTTTAATTCTCTTCTTAGCGATTCTATTTCATTGTCCTAAAAAATGTAATAATTACATGTAATTCTTCATGTTAAAATGTTATACTCTGCATAATCACGATTAATAATGTACCAAGGCGGAGAAAGTATTGGTAACCCCATAACACATGTAAATTGACATCTGAAGCGAGATCGAGGTACGTGTTAAACACATGCTATATAGATTCCCAATACTTTGTCCGTAATGCTCATACTATTTTTTGCCAGCGAAACCGAAATTAGAATTTTACCAAGACTTAAAATTGTCATTTCCTATTTTCGGGTTATTGGGCCAAAAATTACCTTTTCATTTAGCAATGATTGGAAATTTTCTTGCTCTAAAACCAGATTATCCACACTTTTAGTCAACATTTCTATTTTTTCAGATTGATCTTCAACTTGTGGCACTGTCTTAATTTTTTCTCTTTGAAGTTGCTGTTCTAACTCAGACAATCTTTGTATATAGCTCTGTTCTCGAATTTCGGAGTCAGAAATAACTTTTTTTGATGATTCAAGCTGCACAGAGAAATGGAATAAAAGATTATAAATTAATGCCGACCCAATGCAATAATAATATATTTCGTTGTAATTAACTTCACCTCTGCTAAAAGTTTATGGTGTTGTTCATCTAACTGTTGCACATAACTTTGATATTTTTTACTAACTTCATCTTTTTCGCCATTAGCATTTTCAAAGGCTTCCTTCATCTGAGACAACTGTTGCTCAAGCATTTTTGTTGCATGATGTTGAGTTTCAAGTGAATTCATTTCTTGTGGCGAATTCGATAATTGCTGCATTCGAAGCTCACTCAAGGACAATAATGCTATTTTTTCTTGCAATTCTTGACTCAAACTTGCTACTTCGGTATTTTTATAATTGAGTTTTTGACGCAATTCTGATGTTTCTAGTTCAAAGTCTTCATTGTCCTTCCTACAAAAATATGATGTAATATTAGTTTTTAAAATTTCTTGTTTTAGTTCAATAGAAAATGCATACGCACATAAGTTTGTTAGATTTTGCATCAAGTTCTTCATAGTTTTTCTGCAGATTCTGATATGATTGCATAAATTCCTGCATATTATTTTTTAAACTTGTCATTTCTCTCTCCAGCTCATTTATTCGTTGATTTGACGTTTTTAATTTACCCGATAATTCAATGACTTCCTCTGTCATACAATGAAAGAAAATGTAAATGAATATGAATCAGTTTTTATAAGATTAAAAAGAATATTTACCTGTTTTTTGTTTGATTGTTGCTTGACACTGAGAATTGATAGCAGTTAACTCAGCCTTTTCCCCAACAAGAATTCCAATTGTTTGAGCATCCAATTGTATCTGTTCTTTCAAAGGATTCAATTCTCTAATAAGTCTATTTTCAAATTCAGCATTTTTAGTGCTGATGACTGCCTCCAATTCTGATAACCGGCTATTCTACAATCACAAATTAATAATTTAAAAAATAAATGAAAAAACTATTGAATAACTATTTAATAATTAAAGCAACTCACACTCTGGCCAATTTGCACATGTAATTGATTAACAATTTTTTTTTGATCTTCCAAACAGCAAGCCAAAAATTGATTTCTTTGCTCTAAATCACAATTATTAAGCGCTGTTTCATCCAGGCTTTGCTCATCAACTAATACATCGGCCACAGCATTTGCCATTTGTAAAAGATGTTCTTTTTGTAGCGAAGTAGATATATTGTTGATTTTATCGTATTGATCTATATTTTTATTCGGAACTTCAGAAAAAGATATGGTAGAGTTACTGATACTTTTACTTTCCTCCGCAATGAAGTTATTGTGAGACAGTGTATTTTCTGTGGTTCCATTTACAGGCAGATATTCATGTTGATTCATAGAATTATGAAAAAGCTCTTCATTAATTGAAGTAGGGCATTCGTTGATGTTCCTTGCTTCCACTTCACTACTTGCATTATGTTGAAGGCCATCTTGATGAGTGTCAGGTGAACAGTTATCAAAAGAGGTTTTCTGCAAAAAAAAAGAATCGCATTAACATTGTTTAAACAACTAATTTTTAGACGAATTTTAGCTGTTGCAAATCGTACCCTGTCATTGCTCTGATTTTGTGGATCAGTAATTTCTTGGATATTTTTCTGTGTCTGCTCTTTCCTATTGCGCTGAAATTCTTTAAGCTGCAAAGAAACACAAAAAGAAATATATAAGTGACATGATGATATGCAGTAATTAATATTATAATTCAGCAACAATACTTTACTCTTTTTCTGGCCGCAGACAGTTTCTCCTTGTCCATTTTTCCAGCACTTCGCTGCGAGCGATCGTATTTAAAAATTTGACGAGGTCCTCAAAGGCGGCAACATTTATTTACATTCTATTTTTCGTAAAAATAGTATCAAACATTTGACAGCCAGGCAGTCAACGTATGTCTAGGTTATGTCACGTCTTCTACCTGCATGCCTGCAAGTGCCACTTCAGCAGTTCAACGCAGTTGCGATTGTTTCAACTTAATATATATCTATATATATGTATTATACGTAAGCAAATAAACGTATGTCTAACCACCCACAAAGTGATAAGCACTTGTACTACTATACGATCGTAAACTATGAAAATGAGTTGTCGCTTAAGTAATTAATTAATATGTAATGATGATATTGTTGTAGTATTAAAATCGAATTGAAGAACAAGTTTTTTCGAATACTTCCGCGTTATAATTGTTCGCGATTGTTGCTTGCAGATTGTGTATAGTGATAATTTTTTTGGTAAAATTGGCATCACTGCGAATGTTTATAAATAAAAACGTTTTCTATTTTTCGCATGAGCTTTGTAAATGTCACCTTTGACCATTCGTACTAATGATGGCGAACTATTTCACAAACAAATATTTACAATTTTGAATGATTTGAAGGTATAATCATATAAACTGATAAACAGAAGAACAGCAACATGGCTGCAATTACAGCTGGCAATCCCATTGGATCTATGAGGTTTGTTTTTGATATCAAATCTAATTTTATCTTTATGTAGATAATAATCTGAGTTCATCGATAATGTAAATAGTGATATCCGCTTAAATTTACAGAAATCCACCTCAGTTTAGAAATGCCAGGCAAGGGAGCGTTATTGACTTTGATATTGACATGTTTTTAAAAATTTCTAACTATGAAGATACTGTCAGACAGCTTGACATTTACTATGGAATTGGTAAATAAATAAATTTGGAAATTTTACACGAATATGTTATGTTATAATATCAAATATTCATGATCGTTCATGTTTTATAGTTAAGCGACAAATTCTTCATTATCAGAGTTGTATAACTGGTCTTTTTCCTCAAATATCTTCTGACCATAAAGTAGGAAGTGTTAGAGAAAGTATATATTGCGCAGCTGCTGTATGGAGTTTATATCAGGCTTACAGGTATTTACGCAGGAATTATATTTAAATTTAATTTTTACTTGGGGCCAATTTTGCTCAAAATTTCAGGAGAATAGATGATGATCGCGGTAAATCTTATGAACTTGGACAATCAGCTATAAAATGCATGAGAGGTATTTTAGAATGTTGGATGAAGCAATCTTCCAGGGTAGAATTATTTAAGAAAAATCAATCAAATCGCTTTGCTTTGCATTGCAAATTTCATCTAGACACTGGAGATGAAATTTTTAAAGACGAAGACTATAATCATTTACAAGTAATTACAAGAAAATATATACAATATTACATTTTTTGTATTGGAATCATAATAATCCATTCTTACAGATTGATGTTGTATCCTTATACCTAATATTTTTAGTACAAATGATTTCATCTGGACTGCAAATAATTTATACACAAGATGAAGTTGCCTTTGTTCAAAATTTAGTTTACTATGTTGAAAGAGCTTATAGAACACCAGATTATGGAATGTGGGAAAGAGGAAGTCGTTACAATGATGGTACACCAGAAATTCATGCCAGTTCAATTGGTATGGCAAAAAGTGCGCTTGAAGCCATCAATGGGTGCAACCTTTTTGGAGAAAAAGGTGCATCCTGGTCTGTGATATACGTTGATATAGATGCTCACAATCGTAATCGTAGTATTTTTGAAACAATGCTTCCAAGAGAATCCAGTTCTAAAGTATAATCATTTTTTGTTTACACATAGCACTTAAAATAACAAGAATAAAAAATTATATATGTTAATGTTATAGAGTGTGGATGCTGCACTTCTTCCAACAATCTCGTTTCCCGCTTTTTCGACTCACGAAGAAGTTTTGTACAATGAAACAAAAGCTAATGTAGTAAGAAGGCTAAAGGGTACTTATGGATTTAGACGATTTGGTAGAGATGGCTATAAAACGGTATTGGAAGATCCACAACAACGTTATTATGAGTCTGGTGAAATCAAAGTAAGTCTGTGCTTATTTTTAAAAGTAACTAATAATTATTAATCGTTTTAATTTTCAATAATAGGAATTTGACAATATAGAATGTGAATGGCCACTTTTTTACATTTTCATGATCATAGATGGAGTTTTTAATACATTGCCTGAACAAGTAGAAGAGTATCAAACTTTACTTAAAGCTAGATTATCCAAAGATGCTCATGGAGGTATAGTTATTACAGCCACTTATCAAGCAATTATGACTGATTTACATCAATTACTCATGCAATGCTGTTTTAGATCCTGTAGTACCAATGTATTACTATGTGCCAGAAGACAGCATTGAGGGAGAAAAAAATGAACCAGGTAGTACTCTGAAAATTCCTAGTGATATTGGAAGGGGGCATAGAGGAGGAGATGAACATGCACCTATTTATTTATGGAATCAAGCGATGTTTGTCATAGCACAATTACTAACAGCCAGTTTATTGCATATCAACGAATTAGATCCTATTCGTCGATATTTACCATCGTATAACAGACCAAGAAAAGCCGGACGGTATTCAGCTTTTCAGGTAATGTTATAGATAAAATGATGAAAATTTTGATACGTTATTCCCGTTAAATGTATTGTAGTAGCGAAAAAATCTCCGAATTGTGAAAAAACTAAATTTATTAAGTTCATTTTTTTTGCGTTTTATACAGGCAAAGCCCAGCTGTGTAAGTAGTGTATAATAAAATATTGCCTGCTGTAAATCTATATGTGATAATCACTGATTGGTATATTAATCCAAGCACAGACAGGCTTTTATCACATTTAAAATTTGATTTTAAATTTAAAATAATCTGAATTATAAAAAATCTTTTCTTTTTCAAAATTTAATCAAAGTTTATATGCTATAATATTACTCCTTTTCAATCGTAATTAAACTATTATTTGATTACAAATTGCATGTTTTGCGTGAAACTTCACTTTTTCTTTTTCTTCTAGTTGCTTTTTGTTTTAATTCTTGACTCAATTGGCTTTTTGGAAATTCTCTAGGACATTTTACAGATTATTTTAAGTACTTAATGCTTAAAATTGCTATATGTACTATAATAAAGCATGTTTGTAAACAGAGCAGTTCATACAATTTAAGCAATATTTCATATAGATATTGATTTTCGTAGGGTACACACACTGATCTTGTTGTGCAAATTGTTTTAATTGCCGAATCTATGAGGCTCCAAGCTATGATGGCTACTTATGGAATTCAAACTCAGACGCCTCACGAAGTTGAGCCAGTGCAAATTCTTTCGTCCACTCAATTAGTGAAAGTGTATCAATGTTTAGGTGTCAACAGTAAATTAGATCTCGAAGGTCGACCTGCAAGACCTATTGGCTCTCTAGGCACAAGCAAGGTAATATTAATAGATAATTATTTTATTTAATATTTAATCACATAAAATAATTTGCTGAAATTTTGTAGATATATCGTGTATGTGGCATGACTGTTCTATGTTATCCTCTTATTTTTGAGGTATCAGAGTTTTATTTATACCGAGATATGGCTCTACTTATTGATGACATAAAGACGGAGCTACAGTTTGTGGGAAAATACTGGAGACTGTCAGGCAGGCCTACAGTCTGTCTTTTGATTCGAGAAGAGCATATGAGGTAAATTAAAAATGTACGATTTGATTCCGTTTCGTCGATACGCGAAATTTCATAATCGTTAATTACTTGTAAAGTTGAAATTTCATTATCTCTAAAACAAAAAATTTGATCGGCAACACCGTGTAATCGCTTGGATCGGTTTTGCACGCTGTTAAGCTTAGTCATCATGCGCAAGTGTAAAATTTTACACATTTATTATTATGATTACTATTATTATTATAATCATTACAGAGATCCTCAATTTAAGGAAATGCTTGATCTTTTTGCAATGTTAAAAAAAGGATATTGTGATGGAACGAAAGTCAGAATTGGAAGACTTCAAAATTTAATATCGTCATCTTGTATAGGTATATATTTAATTTAAATTATTGGACTTAATAGATATTGATTAACCACTGTTTTTTTTATTTCAATAGAACACTTAGATTTTATCAATACTATGGAAACAGATCTGGAATTAAATCAATTCAAACAGCTGGAACACGATTACATTGGTTATCAAAGTTTGACAGATGTACCAAAAGCTCTGTCATATGATGAAGATGTTAAAGATTACTCAGTGAGTTGCCAAACCAAATTCATTTTTACAGCATTTATAATTATACAATAAAATCTAAAAACTTTTAGGCTTTTAAAAACGAATCAACTCCTAATATATTGCATGCACTGAGAAACACTACAGGCTTATATGCAAAATGTCAATTGTACGGTATAATTTTACAACGAGAAGGCGAACACTACGAAATTAACGGTTCGACGATTGGAGAAATTCTGAGGTCCTTGTATCAACAAGCTGGCAGCCTGCGCTATTGGATGGCTGTGCGTTATTGCAGCAGTTTATTAAATCACACTGTGGACAGCATTAGTCCTTTCATCACGGGTGTTCTTGTCAAAGGAAAACAGGTACGTGTGTACCTTCATTTTTCATTCCAAAAAGTTAATGGATGAAATTATTTTGCTGCAGATAACCGTCGGTGTTATAGGACATCAAGAAACAGTTTTTGATAAGCCCATGACACCTGCTGAAATTCAATCTGTAATGTACTCAACAATTCAACCTCATAATGTGGTTCATGCTGTATTGCAACAGGAAGTATTACTGTATTGTGGCAGGCTAATTGGTACTAATCCAGAAATGTTCAAGGGTATATTGAAAATTCGCATCGGGTATGGAACATAAAATTATCGAAGTTTTATTTTTATAAACATTCTTTTTATAAATTTACTATGAAATTCTGTGATCTATTACAGATGGGTTTTAGAAGCAATGAACTTATATTTGGAAATATTTGGAAAAACTTCTAAGCCAATTGAAAACTATAGTCCATACGAAGTGAGACAACTTCTCATAAAAGTTCTTACAGTCAAAGAATGGGCTGCTGATGAAAAGTGAGTGAATTTTATGTATCAATATACTTGCTTATAGCAAATACAGATTTTTAGTAATTTTTATATCTCTTAATTAGTTTATCGATACTTGGAAGACGAAAAATCGAAGGCAGTCTATGTCGAGTGCCGGCTCATTTTTATAATCAAGTTTGGGAAGTTCTCGAAAGATGTCCGGGTGGTATTTGCGTCAATGGAAGGGAAATACCGCAACAGCCGACTTTATCAAATTTGACGAGATCTGAACTTACATTTGCCCTGCTTGTTGAATCTATACTGCACCACATACATATTCCAGAATACCGTCAAACAGTTGTTGAGGTACGTATGTGGGTTTCACTTGAACGAAATATACAATTTTGTACTGATGGTTTTCAATTTCTTTTAGCTTTTGAATATCGTATCAACGATTTTGTTAAGAAACCCTGAATTGACTTTCCAAAGACAATTGGATTTAAATAAATTAGTTGATGATGCGTTTGTTATGTTTTGTAAGGTAAAGTCGAATTTATTTTTTTAGAGATAATTCTGTTGATTTAAACATAAATATTTTTCTTCAGGATCATAATTTAGAAAAAACAAGTGACATGACACCATTCTTCTCTGCGGAATATTCTGTTACCACGAGTTTTCTAGCTAGAGCGATTGTAAATAATGTTTTAACAGGAGATTGTGTCACTAATATTTCTGATACGCACGATGCCTTAGAAACAAATGAAACGTGTAAGATCTCGTAAGAGATATAATGTTGTTTTAATAATATATTTTGATTAAAAATAAATTATTTTTAAATCATAAACGATTTAATGTTGTTCTAAAAATATATTTTAATTAAAAATAAATTGTTTTAAAATTATTAATGCTATCTTCTCGCAAAATTTTTATCCATTGAATGCTTAAACCTTTGTATATTGTTTATATTTGATTTAATTCTTGAGGCCACAGTTTCCTTATCAGCAGCCATAGCCAAGTGTTTTCTGGAAAAACAGTAAATACATGAGTTATTAGAATATAAAACAAAATAATAAATTTTACGCATGTTTGCATCAACTTACTTAAGGAAATCTTTGTCAAAGGATTTTTCTTTAATTGATTCCTTTTTCTCTTGTTCTTCATATTTTTTAACATTTTTTTCACGTTCCTTATCACGCCAAGATGCATTAGATAACATTTCTTGCCTTCGTCGTTCTTTTTCTTCCTCTGAAAGTTTTTGTTTTTTAGGAGGTACCCATTTTTGCTCTTTTTTCACAGACTGTGAATCTTTTTTAGTTCTGTGTGCATATTCTGCCTCTTTACTGGTAGAAGATATTTTTGTTCCATCTGCTTTCATCAACCCAAAATTTCTTGTTTCTTCTCTCAAATCATTATTTTTGTCTTTGTGACTATTTTTCTTATATTTCACTTCATTATCAGATTCGTCTTCTCTAGTTTTTCTCCTATATTTGACTTCTTCGTCAGATTCACTGTCTCTGCTTCTGTTCTTATACTTGACTTCATCATCAGATTCATCGTTTCTAATTTTTTTCTTATATTTCACGTCATCAGAATTATTGTTTTTACTTTTTTTATTATGCTTCAAGTCTCTATAAGATTCATTATCTCTACTTCTTTTCTTGTGTTTGACATCATTATCAGATTCATCACCTCTATTTTTCTTTCTGTACTTGACATCTCTATCAGATTCATTTTTCTCACTTTTTTTCTTATATTTAACATCACTATTATATTTACAGTCCCAAGTTTGCTTCTTGTGTTTCACATCATTGTCAGATTCACTATCCTTACCCCTTTGTTTATACTTAGCATCATCATCAGAGTCATTGTTTCTACTTCTTTTCTTATGCTTGAAATCACTACTAGATTCATTTTCTCTACTTTTTTTCTTGTATTTAACATCATTACTGGATTCACTATCTTTACTTATTCTTTTGTGTTTAATATTACTACTGAAATCATTGTCTCTAGATTTCTTCTTTTTTGATTTGGATTTTACTGGTTCTTCATCACTACTTGAAGAATCACTATCTGAATCACTGGAATCACTATCACTGCTTTCTTTCTTTTTTCTTTTCTTTGTTTTCTTACTTTTTTTTTGTTTCTTTACAGATTTTATTAAGTCTTCTCCATTGATTTGACCTTTCAATTTCTTATACTTGGCTGCTAATATGTCATCAAGCTTTTTATCAATATCACTATCATCTGATTCACTAGACGATTTTTTCTTATGCTTCTTTTTTTTACCATGACTTTCTTTAGATTTGCTCCGTTGTTCAACCTATAAATGAAATGCAAATGTGAAGTATATTTATTGCTAGATCATGCCATCTTTAACAAATTTACTGTTATAATCTTACCAACTGACGCAGTTGTTTTAATTTTACTGGATTTTTGAGCAATTGAGAACGTGTTTCCATTTCTTTCTTTTTAATAGCATACAAAGGATCTTCTTGTAACTTTCTAGCTAGATCCACTTGTTCACTACCAGAAAAGAACCTCAAGGATGGTGGTATGCATTCTGTAACAGTATAATAAAAAAGTTATTAAGAAGTAGTTTTGTATTGTAGAAAGCATCAATAATCAATTCAAACCATGTTCAACGTGATTCTTTGCATTTGGCTGTTTGGAGTCTTTCTCAGCTTGAGCCATTTGTTCAAATTGTTTGTCAATTGGACGACCTAGTAAATACTCTTCTCTATTAACATTTTCATTCGGTCCTTTATACATCCAATCTAATTTTTTATCTTCTTTCTTTTCTATAACCCCTTGTTCCATTGCAAAAGCTTTCATTTCTTCTTTATCCCTTTCCATTGCAATTTCTCGCTTCAGCTCTGCTATTCGCTTTTTCTCTTGGTTGTCTTGCTGTTCAGCTTTCCAAACTTTTTCCATATTTTTCATCGTGGATGGATGCCACGATTTTTTCAAATTCTGAACAATTTAAATATTATTAGCATTATAAGGTATTAAAGTATTTTATGCGTACAAGAATAATTTACTTACCAAATCTCCTCCACCCATTTTGGAAGAAATTTATGTATAAAATATAAATAAACAAAATATATTTACAATTTAATAAAAAGGGCGAATTACAGAAATTTGGTTCACCCTTCAAAGCAAAAATGCTAACTTATTTATACACTGCTTTGTATAAAAGTGTATTGTACATAAATCTGTAAAACAGAAATTTACTCAACATAGTTGAATGCATACAATAAATAACGATATAATAAAAATTAGTGACAGAGAATATCAAAGTCAACGAAACGGAGTCGAAGTTAACCTTCAAAAATTGATGCAAATCTGATTGCTGTATTCATATATATATATCCTACAATGACATTTTGTGGACAGCGCCACCTGTCGCTCGATCGCCGGCGAGAATTGCTATGCATATATAGACATACAAGTAATATACAATAAGTATACCGTACTCCACTTGATTTTTCCTACTGTACAATAAATATTCATTTACTTAGGTACTTCTTTGGCTCTCCAGCAAATGCGATGCGTTGAAAAGAAACGCCAATGTGTAATGTCACGAAGCAGACCATAGTCAGTAAGAAAATTTAAAATAACTCGTACAAAAGGAACGCCTCTTGAATGTCAGATGTGCGCCCGCAAGTGTTGTATGAACATAACCTCGTTTTCCACAGAAACATACATAAACATTACAAATACATATTGTAGTACACTGAGAACATTGTTTATAGACAATCAAAGCCAAATGAACACGCATCGATGAGATTCGCTGGTAACCGAATTCATTGTGTCTTATGAGGACGATTTATACTTAATTACACCTCTTCTCTCTTGAACAATGTTCTAATTCTTGGAAAAATTTTTTTCAGTTGATACGCTTTTGTTTGAGACCACATCAAAATGATTGATCAAAATATTATTGTGATGTGCTTTTTGGTATGCCTAGCGGTAGTGTTCAATTTTTCACTGCATCGCATTGAGGAGGGTCACGTAGGAGTTTATTTTCGAGTAAGTTAAAGTAGTCATAACTCATTTTGCACGAGAATAAAATCAGTGGGTACTTTGAATGTTTCTAAACATATTTAATTTGTATTCCCAGGGTGGAGCACTGCTGCCTCAAGTTAGCAATCCAGGTTTCCACATGATGATACCGCTCTTGACAACTTTCAGAGCAGTTCAAGTAACTCTGCAAACTGATGAAGTTAAAAATGTTCCTTGTGGAACTAGTGGAGGTGTCATGATCTACTTTGATCGCATTGAAGTTGTAAATATTCTAAATGCAAATAGTGGTATGTGCATTGATATTGGTTTATTCATTAAAATAATAAAATAAAAATGCATTAATTGTAATTTTTTGCAGTGTACAATATGGTTAGAAACTATACAGCAGATTATGATCGATCTTTGATATTTAACAAAGTTCATCATGAATTAAATCAATTTTGTTCAGTCCATACTTTGCACGAGGTCTACATTGATTTATTTGATCAAATTGATGAGAACCTCAAGACTGCTTTGCAAAGGGATTTGAATGAAATGGCTCCTGGCTTAAGTGTCATAGCAGTAAGAGTAACCAAGCCTAAGATTCCTGAAACAATCAGGAAAAATTATGAGCTAATGTAATTAAGTGATTTTACTTAAATTTTATTGCCTTTGTAATTATTAGTTATGTGTCTAAATAAGTATTTATGTATTTCAGGGAAGCAGAAAAGACTAAATTATTGATTTCTACACAGCATCAGAAAGTTGTTGAAAAAGATGCTGAGACTGACAGAAAAAAGGCAATTATTGAAGCTGAAAAGGAAGCTCAGGTAGCTAAGATTCAATATAATCAAAAAATCATGGAGAAAGAATCACTTCAGCGTATGGCAGCGATTGAAGATGAAATGCATTTAGCTAGGGAAAAAAGTCGGTCAGATGCTGATTATTACCAAATGGCAAGACAGGCTGAAGCTAATAAATTATTACTTTCAAAGGAATATTTGGAATTAGAAAAGTATAAATCATTGTCCCAAAATGCTAAAGTTTACTACGGACATGATATTCCCAAAATGTTTTCATTAGGAGGGTGCTCAAATGACGAAAATTTGGGATCGTCGATTAATCGGGTTTCCAGTGAAAATATTGAAAATTATAATGAATAATTTAATAAAAGTATTGGTTATTATTGATTTGTTTTGTAGGTAATTTTACGATTGGATTGCAAACGTTGACATGCACATTAATGTCTTTAAGTTATTTTATTTGAATCTAAGTCAAGTTATAAATATAATTAAAGTTATTAAATACCAGTTATTTAATAATGATTGTAAGAAAGTTTGTTATTTCTAGTTTTATAGTATAGTAAACTGTACAGTTATTGAATACAAGCCTACAATATACTTAATATTATTATAAAATACAATCTAGTAATTATTATATTTCACCAAGTTTTAAGAATAAAGTGGCAAGTTAAATGTACTTGCTGATATTGGTTTTTCCATAACTAACGTGCTCTTTATTTTCTTTAGAAACCATTTTTTAAAGTACTTTTTTAACTTTTCAAATATATAAATTTTAATAATTTGACCATATTATTTTGTGAACTACCAACCGAAAGACATGTATAATATGACCTTCAAATTGTCTCAACTCGAAGATCCCAAGGTCCCAACTCCCAACCCAACTCTACAAAAAAAGACTAAATCTAGTAACTTTATCAGTTTATGAAACTTAACAGATTCGCATCATTGTCGTCGCTAGCTCGACATTTGATTTATACTCATTTCACCAGGTATTTACGCATATACAACTTGTCTGATCTGTCAAAACCAAAAGTGTTTGAGTTTTAAGTTTTTATTCGAAAGCAACAAAGTGGTAAACAGCAGAAGTCTACAAAATGACTGCTGTAAGTATAGTAATAAATAACTAATTCTTATTTTAAAGACAAGAGAAAGAGAAATCAATTTGTTATCTTAAGGTTGAGGTTATAAAATTATCTGTTTGTAAAATATTTCTGGAATGTGTCATACATCTTTACATAATAATTTTTATCATAAGCATGTTCCTATGTTGTATCTTTTATCAAATCAATATGCTTTTATAGGATTTGAAGAAATTTTTACATGGCCTGTTGAATCGAGTCGAAGGATTGCACAGTATTTTGATAACAGATAGGGATGGAGTGCCAGCTGTATTTGTAGCTAATGAAAAAGCTCCAGAACTGGCAATGAGAGCAAGTTTTTTATCCACTTTCGGAATGGCCACTGATCAAGGAAGTAAGCTTGGTCTTGGAAAAAATAATACAATTATCTGCATGTACAGTAGTTACCAGGTAAGGAAAAAAACACAATTTTCAACTTTCTGTTATTACCAATAAATTGCAATTAACGTCTTTATTTCATAATAAACAGGTAGTGCAAATGAACAAACTGCCATTAGTAGTAAGTTTCATCGCCAGTCACGATTGCAATACTGGACACATTTTGGATTTGGAAAAGAAGATTGATCCTATTCTGAGTCAACTGAAAAATGCTGTCGCAGATGCCTGATGGTTACCTGTTGTTCACTACGGGTGATAATTAATGCAACTTCTGATGAAAAGTGCATTGTGATACAAGACTTTAATGTTACTGCATATTACTGATTCAGTAATGTAACCAGTAACAACACTAACATTTTGCTTTCAGACAAATTTTCTTGTCTGACCTTGCAAAATTTGATCCAAGGAAGGAAGTATGTATGTCTTAATGACTGTAAGTTTATTTTGTAAACTAAATGTGCGATGGATTGAAATGATGTTCGAACAAAAGCTATGATAATAATTAAAAGTAATCATTTATACACTATTTTTAAAAACATAAGAATTAGTTTTAATGTTTTTTTTTTGGTTTATAAATTTTACATATATTTGTATGTGACAATTCATACTGAGAAGAATATAGAAAACTATTGCAAATACTTGTAGAATGTAAATGCATTGAGCTTTAATTCTGGCTCTCTGTAAATACCAAGATTTACTAAAAATTCTTGAAGTGTCGATAATCACAAACCAAACGGCAAAGTCTTGCCATCTAAACCATGAAGTATATTTTGAGCAGCATCTATCGCCATTTCATTTCGAGTCTCCACTGTTTGGCTGCCCATATGAGGTATGATCACTGTACATAGAGACATAAAGTAGTCTTTGTATAATTTTTATGATAATTTAAGGGATAAATACATGCGCTGTACGTAATTCAGCTGTAATAATTTTGAGATGTATCTCTCGATTCTACGATCCTTTATCACAACGATCACACGTTCGTATTACTCACCGGCGTTGGGAAGCTTCAGAAGTTCATGATCAACGGGAAGAGGTTCGGGATCGGTGACGTCGAGACCAGCTGCGAAGATCGTCTTATTCTTCAAAGCCCTGATGAGCGCGTTTGTGTCGACGGTCTTGCCTCTGCTAATGTTCACGAAAACAGAAGTCTTTTTCATCTTCTTGAAAGCATCGTCATTAAACATCTTATCGGTTTCTGGATTGTGAGGCACACAAGAAATGACAAAATCGCTCTCCTTCAAAAGGAAGTCCAGAGTTGCGAATTCAGCACCGAGATCGTCACCTGCAGCGTTGGAAGAGAATATTTTATAGTTCATGGCTTTCCGCGATGTGTACAGCTGAAGCAAAATTTACCGGCTTTCTTTCGGGAGTGACCGGTGTAGATAAACTTCTTAATCTCGAAGGGCTTCAGTCTCTGGACGATCTTCTGGCCGATGTTTCCGAGACCAACGATACCAACAGTTTTGTTGCGCAAATCGTGGCCCAAGAGCCACTGAAATCCGTTTTCGATTTTTCCTCTGCAAATCAGCAAAGCTTCTAATGTTTTGATTTTCATTTTAAAGTCAAAAAATGAAAATAAGCCTCACTGTTCAAGCAGCACACGTCCCTCGTGCGCACGTCTTATTGCGCCTAAAAGAAGGAAAACCGCTATTTCGGCAACTGCTCCCGATGGAGCTGTCGGTGCATTTCCGACTTTGATGCCTCGCTTCTTTATTTCCTGGATGTTCATGTGTTCGAATCCGGCCGACGGAGTCGAAATCACCTTCAGCGTACTTCCTGCGTTAATTAATACATTTATTTATTAATAGCAATTTTGAAAAATTGTATACCCACTCTTCGAATCGTAAAAGAGTGTAATTTTTAGTATTAAAGTAGTATATATAGGTCATAAAAAGTTAAAACAGATCGGTAAGAAAATTTCTAAGGTATTTTAACACAAAGTTTACCCGCAGCATTGAGAAAATCTGCGTCGATGTGAATTTTTCCTAAAAGAGCGTCATATCCCGGCAAATGTTGCAAAACTTCCTTTTCCGTGGGCCAGTTCGATTTTAATACTGTTACATCGCACCTGCGAAGAAAACGCACAACTTTAAAACCATTTTTTTGTTAACCTTCAGTCGAAGTATACAAAAAAAAAAAAATTGTTTCTTCGCTCTAAATAACAACAGCGTGAGCAATCATTGTGCGCAGCTAATCAGCCGTATAAACTATATTTATACAACGTAATCTCGTTCTAGCAAGACACAGCGTTCACCGCTTGATCGTAGATAACCCACAAAATTAAAAACAACAATCGCCCAGTGCACTGCAGCTCAATTGTTAATGTACAAATTATTAAAATTATCGAAAAGAACGCACTTTGTCTTCAACAAATCGATGGCAACCTGTGGAGTGTCGTTGTGCGCAATCAAAACTCGTGGTTTTCCGCTCATGTTGTTAGGCAGCTCGACCGGCAACTGAGCAATACTGTCGGTGCAACAAATAGGTACACGGACAGCCAGAGAAACGTTCGGCTTCATTTTCTTATATAACAATGCCGCGCGGAGGTTTGCGCGCAGGCGCGCGCGCGCCTACATTTCGATTTTAGGTTTCTGATAAGAAGATTGCGCAGCGGAAATCGTATGGCTAAGGTATACCGGCGAGCTTGTTTGTATTTTTACGATTTTGCGATAAATTTTGGGTACGAGCTTTGGAATGTTTTAATTTTGGAACCGCATCACGATTATTTTTCGTTGCTCGACCGAGGAAAAAGGAAGCGGTTTTCAGAACTCATGCGCGCATTAGAATAAAAAGCTGCAACGCGATCGAGCGCAGTGAATTGTGATTAATTGAGTAAATCGTTTAATTAATTAATTGAAATTAATCATTTTGGGCAAGCTCACTAAATTTTCTTACCGAGATCTGTTTTAACTTTTTATGACCCATATACTTGCGCTAAAAGTTGAAACTCAAGGAATATTTTTTATAACTACATTATTTACGAATTTAAAATTTTTTTGTTTTAAATAAAATTAAATAAATTATTTATAAAGAGTAGAAAATGCATTTTTATGACAAAATAATCAATTAACTTTTTAGTATTATAGGACAGGTCGTAACTGCTAAAAATAGACCAAAAAGAAAAAAATTTCTATGTTAAGAAAACCATGAAAAATTCATCGTAATGGTTGAGGTTTTAAACTACATAAAATGTTCATTTCAAGGTATACGAAATATATTAAGATAAATTATCTAATGAAAAAAAAATCTTTACAAGGTTATATGAGTAAAGTTTATAATTTTAGTCATTAACTTAAGTTCATTTCGAAACCCTATAAGGAAGTTCGAAAGTCATTTAAATTTAAATTTCATACTACTTATGGCAACAAATGGAGGAAAAACATCATTTATTTAACAAACAATAAAAAAATATGATAAACTAAGCTGCAGTAGCTCTCTGCTATTATCTATACCGTTATTATCTACTATTTTGCAAAATTTTAAGTTCATATTTCAATATTTTTTCAAACGGTATGTGAATCGTGTGTTATAATTTTAAACTTTCGAATGAAACGTTGCAAGAAATGTATCAGTTGTAATCTTCAAGCTGTAAAACAGTAGATAACGATAACGCAACAAAGAGCAACTGTGTTTGCACTCTACATAATTTTGCCTTTATTATTGAAAAAATAAAAATCTGTTTATCTCTTCGAATAACAAAGTAATTGTGCTTTTATTATTATTTTAAAAATTTAGTTGATTTTTCAACTGCTATGTTGTGGCGCGAAATTTGAATTTTTTATTGGCGTTTTGCCAGTAAGAATGCTATTATTATAGAAACAATAAATTGAAGATTAAATTATTTCGCCCCGCATATAATGAATTTCGTCATTGCAGACTTTAATTATTGAGTTTTAACGAGTAGTACTCCATTATTTTTGCTGCTCCCTTTATTTCCACTAAAGTTCCTGCTTTATTACGATCGATATGATAGGCTTGACAGTCCAGCATTTTTGCTAGATATTATGTATATGACAGGCGGGAGCCACTTCTTTCCATTCATGCTTCGTTGATGGATTCATACTGAGAGTACATTTTTGTGAGTGATGTGTGTGACATGACATCAGTATAGACATTTCAAAATTATATTCAAACATGCAGTAGTCAATTCTTACAGCTATCATGAATATATACTGCCTACATCGTATACACATATGGAGTTATCAAATTCTACACGTATATATATCTGTACCAGTCATTGTTTAAAAAAGAACCTTCGGCAACTTCGAGCGCGTTTAAATAAAGTATACCGGAAAAATAAGATGGAACGCGATCGATATGCGTTTATGGTGAAAATTGCCACGTGACGTGCAAATCACGTATACATAAACACGTAAAACACGCGCTTCACACAACTAACTAGTTTAACTAAACCGTTTACATTAATGTTACACGCCCCGGCTAAATTAATTGATTACCCGAGTTAAATATTTCCTCTTTTACTTACAGCGAGCAGGAGTACATGAGACGCTTGTCGCGGTTCTCTCTCGTCTCGCCACCAGCATATAGCACCGCGCGTCGCGTCCCCCGCATTATAAAGCCTACTAGACGCAATAGAAACCGATAAAGTTATCAGCAAGCCATATGATTCAAAGAACTGACGTTTGGCGTCCGCTATAGTACCCGTGTACGCGGAGTCGCGGCTCCTCGTACCTCCTTCGAAAGAAACGCGAAGAGATTAAGTGCCTTATATTATACTTATATATTGCACGGCTGCAGTGAGCTATAGAGCTCGGCTTTGCGCGTGATATTAGGCCGACGTCGGGCGAATAAACGCGAGTCATCATCCGAGAACGTTACGAGTATCAGGCGACTAGGATCGCGTTCGAGGTGTATTATACGTTATACCTCGTGCGATCGCGAACACACACGTGTAATACATAATGCGTGTTTGTGGTACGTGTTATACCTATATATATGCGCGTATACACGTACTACGTCGACACGACGAGTCTACGGACGTTGGAAAAATGGATATAGTTACGAGCGTTATACTATGTGCAATGTACCGATGTACGTATAGCACACAACCTGTGTGTGCTTATAGCCTCTCGTCGTTTCTGTGTGTATAGTAGGCTGGGCCGCGGCTGCTATAACGCGTTTGTCTTGCGTGCAGCTGTGTACCGTAAGTACTGTGCTAACGACTGCATGCAATATAAGCTGGAAACTCAAGACTATATTAGGAAAATATCAAAAGTCATAGGAGGAGCTCGTTCTCGAGAGTATTATGCGATGTATGCGAGTGTGTGTGTGTGTGTGTGTGCAGCTAGATCGAATATGAGACGCGTGATGTGTATATAAAGCAGCTATTGTGAGCTTGAGACGTTGCTTTTCGAATAATTAGTTGGCAGGAGTCGATTGTCGAGGGATGTATAAGTACTTACGGGAGAAAATGTTGTTTTCCAAGTCGCTGTAGTCTCCGGTAGTTTTTGCATTTCGGGGGAAAATCGTCCGTACAATTGAATAGTTTGGAAGTCGGATTGAACTTTGATTGATAACGAATTTGTCATGAATTGTTAAATTATGAAACGTGCTTGAAATTTCGGATGATCAAGTATAATAGAAACGAATGTATAATAGCAGCAAACCAAGATCGCATGCGCGACTGTGTTTTATTTCAGCAGTGCGGGGTATCCTCTATCCAGTTAATTTGAATTTATCAAGGTTTATTCAAGGTTGTTTTGAATTAAACTTTAATGCTGATTAACAAAAAAGAACGCTAACATATATAACAGTTCGCATAAAACTATATATAGCGTAGAGTAGCCATAAAGTATACACAGATCGGTAGTTTAAAAAAAAAATCGGTTGGCGTCCACTTGCTTCTTGAAAACTTTTTGAGCGTTTTGTTATATTTTACAGGTTTTTGGAATCGATTTAAATGAAAATTATTGTTGTAAAATCGTTTGAATTTCGTTTACTCGCATCGTTATAAGTTTTTTCACATACATGCATATAATTACATTTTACTTATTTATTAATACTTATCAGCACAGACAACTCCAACGCGGGGAATTTAAAAACATTTGTTTAAATTATAGTGTGTTACAAAAGATTTGATTTATTTATTTTGTATGCAACGTTAAATATTTAATGCATGTAATTATAGTGTACAGTGTAAGTATACACATATCAGAATTAAAATATTATCAAACTCTCAAAATCCTATCTATCCTCTCTTCTAAAAGCACAATGCGTTTCAAAAAAAATACAAAAAAATACTGTGCATTACGACATTTATACACATACACACAGTACATATCCGTTAACTAATGAAATTTAAAAATTTGCTGAAGGACTGAAATTCGAAGGTTTCGCTCTCAAAGCTGAAACCTAAATGTGAAAGTGCTTTAATACTCAACTCAGACGGCGCGGCTACGTTACACCTACACTATGTTATAAAGTGCAAGTTACATACTTTTCCTATGATGACAGCATCCATGCGTATTTATTCTGCCGGTATACATTTCTAATAAAGATACTTGCGTATATCTATATATATATACATATATATCACTTGCAAGGCATATACTCGCGCTCACGTCATTCGCGCGTTCGGCGTTCGCGCAATATCGCAGCTCTCTCATTGTGTTGTTGGCATCCATGGACGTTTCAAAGAGCGCAACGGTATGAAGAAATTTCCACTGAATTCGTAGAGACTTCGTGTATTTTGTCGCATACCGTTTGAAATTGGCCGTATGAAGGTTGACGAACAGGTGAGTAAATTGCGCATCCACTTTTTCGTTCCGGCTCGCGGCTGCAAGTTGAACTCGGAAGTGTCAATCGCGACTAAATTGAGTGTCGGTTCCCCCCCCCCCCCTCCTCTATGCAAATTTGAGGTTATCGTGTTGCTTCAAACATTATGTCATTACTAAATTTACCCGGGATCTAAGTTAGTACGCGTTGAATTTCGCTCGGTACACAAATTTATTTTTATTCCGCGTGTAAGTACAGCGGCAATCAGCTGAATTTTCTTCGTTTCAGAAATCAAGATGCGCGTATCACCACAGCGACTTATCATACCGCTATTGGCAAGTTTCTCGTTGACGGGAGCTGCGGTTATACTGCTGTATTTTGTAAATAAAAATGTAAGTACACGGATTTCCATGGGATCGTTCGGTGAATTATGATAGTTGCGGTGCACAATGACACGTGAATCGTCGGTTTTTCAGAAAAACGATGAAGAACAGAGAGCCAAGAGCCGGAGACCCCATGACAGTTCTGTGGAAATTGTGATCCATCGTCAGTTTGTTCCTGTGATCATTGGCAGAGGTGGCACCGTAATTCAAAGTATTCAGGAAAACACCAATACCAAGATTAGATTTAAAGAAGAAACTGACGTGGATTCAGTCGAGCGAATATGTGTCATAACGGGCAGTTCACAAAACATCAAATTGGCCGAGGAAATGATCAAAACTATATTAAGTAATCGACCAATAATCGAAACTTATGAAATGTGGGTTCCTCAGAGGACCATTGCCAAAATGAAGGAAAGAGGAGGAGAGCTAATTAACCACATACAGAACTCGTCTAATGCAAAAATAATTTTAGAAAGTTCCTATCATGTTGATTCAAGTAAATATATTTTGAAACGTAAACAAACAAAAGATGAATATTTATAGTGATTTCAAAATTGTAAATTTGTTTGCAGATGTCAAGAAAAGAGTAATTATAAAGGGTGCAGCAGAACAAATTGCTAATGCTCTTTTACAAATTGAAGATAGAATAAGAGAAGACAAAGAAGCAAAAGCCAAAACTGAATCGAGCACGTTTACCAGAGTTCCTAGAGTTAAAACTTCACCTCAATCCCAAATTGTTGTGCAAGATAAAACTTCAAAAGATTCAAATTACTCGAAAGAAATTTTTGGTATTCCAGGTGAGTCAAATTCCACAACTGTCATCTTTAATGTAATAAGCAACAAAACTAATTTTTTTTTCAATTTTAGCCAATGAAGGCTTGTTGGAAGTCTTTGTTTGTTCAGTGGAAAGCCCAAGTCAATTTTATATTCAAGTTATTAGTCCAACTAATGCCAAACTAGACGCATTGGTAAAGGATATGACAGAATATTATGAAGCAGAGGAAAATCGAGAACTCCATGCCTTGACAAATGTTAGTAATAATTATAACATTAATATATTCTTAATTTTATTATAAAATTTTATCTACATTGAATTGGCATCTTTACAGATAACTGTGGGACAAATGGTAGCAGCAAAATTCTCCATTGATTCTAAATGGTACAGAGGAGAAATTGTGTCCAACCCTAAAGATCAGCTGTACGAGGTATATTTCGTCGATTTTGGTGATCAAGACAAAGTAGAAGAGAAGCATATTTTCGAATTACGCACAGACTTTCTGAGTCTCCGAGTTCAAGCTATCGAGTGCTCTCTGGCAGGTGTAAGACCTAGGTACGTTTTTCAAAAAATTTTTCTAATTTTCTCATTTATTTAGCTATCAAATAATTTTGCGCGAGTTTACTCTCAATCGTCGAGTCAAGAACTGGTACAAAAAAACTGTGTGTACACTGTACACGCAATCAATTGCTAGATTCGCTGTCGTTCATACTGGATCTTGAGCTTCCCATTCCAGCTTCGCAAACTTCATTGAACAACTCGGGATTGACTTGTTCCATCATCTTCCAAGCGAAGTTCTTCGTGATGCTCATTGCGTTCTCCTCGCAGTAGGCGAGTCCAGCTCGTTTAAGAGCGTCACAGCCGAATTCATCGGCCAGCAGTAGGCGGGATGCCACATTTTCCGGCGTTATCGTCTCGGTCAAGCTCCTCTCGCAGTGCTCTCTCAGTCCTAAATTCAACAAAACATAAGCCGTCAAGTCAATCAAGCTTTACGAGCGCCGTGAATTACGGTTCATAAAGTCGTACCTTGTAACCGAAATCTTATTGCCAGAGCGAGCATCTGCGGCGCTAAATGATCCAAATTATCGATATGGTCGGTGTAAATGTAACGCAACAACTCCTCTATAATCTCTCTCGACAAATCCATCAATTCTAATTTGTACTTAATCTACACAAACAATAATAATGGACGCTTTATATGTGGGACAGTCGTAAATCGCGCGTTTATAATCGCGAGCGTGTTATATGCGATAATTCGAAAACAAAAAAAAAGAAAGGTCAGCGCTGATATTTAGTCACTCTCCAATACAATGAAGTAAAGTGTACGTTTATTCTCTGAATGATGTACAACGTGCCGCTCGTCGAGTATACTAAAAATCACCGCGGCTTTAGCAAAATAGCTTTTACAACGCAGATCCCTCCGAGTTAAGAAGCGAGTATGTCTAGTCACAAAGTAAGCAGTATAAGGCTGTTAATGACTTAGCCACTAGATTACGTGTACAAACACACGCTCACGCACACACACACACACTGCGCTCAAGGCATGCGAAACGAGTGACCTCGTCGATATAGTTAAACCAAAAGTACACACACACACACACATGTCCAGCAAAATAACGAAAAAATAAAAAATGCTTGAAATAAAAAATCCAAGAGCACCGAATCTCCGTCAGCGAGAGCGCCACGGCTCCTTAATCGCTAATCAAGACGTACGTCGATATTGTTATTGTTGTTGCTGATCGAGCGAGTATTTTCCGCGTCCTCCCTCATCGGGTCCTCGGTCGGGGGCTCGATCGCGCGGATCATGCCCGCGAGTACGTCGCTGCGAGCCGCTATCACGCAACTGTGCACCGGGATCTCCGACGATTTCTTCTCCCCGTCCGTCGGGCAGACCAGCTTCGTGTCCGCGACCTGCGGCTGCCTCAGCAGCTTCGCCATGTCCTGCGAGGATACAAAATTTTTTTTTTCTTTTAGCATATTATTATACCATTATTGTGAATTATGCTTTTGATTGCAGGCTTCCGAGCGAGCGTAGCGATTTTATAATGCAGATTTCACGCTTTCAAAATTAATTTTCAACCGAGAGATAAGCGCGCGTAATCGCGGCACTTTGGATCCGCTCGATTTCGATTGACAGAGCTGCTTCAATAATGACAAAAAAAAAACAGTATTGCACAGTAATCGTATGTGTACACAATCTCGGAATCTCGCCGAGGAGCACAAATGGATTTCAGATATGCATTATCTATTATCGACGGTTTCGTAATTCGAATACACACACGCGCACACACACATAGCCGGAATAAACAGCTGATAATGGAATAGGAAATCGAAGTATCGCGCACCTGCGACAGGTTGTGCCGCTCGCTCTCGCACTGGATGATCTGTATCTTGACCATGACGCGGAGCTCGCCGTTGTTCTTGAGGTGGCGCTCGACGATCGACAGGTCCCTGTAGCCGAGGGACATGATGTCGGCGCTCGAGCGCAGCTCGAGGATCGTACGGCTGACGTCGCAGTACTCCCAGTAGTTGACGTCCGCGTTGAACACCGCGAACTGAAAGCGTATCTTGGCCTGCTCGACCTCGTCGACGCTGCAGTTCAGGATGTTGAGGCAGAGGACGACGGGATTCGTGATTCGCTTGCCTGTGCGGGACAGAGAGAGATTTTTCGCGTTGGTGTTTACACATACTTATGATTTTTTTTCGGGGGATGGTATTCGTTGAGCGCTAATCGATATATAGTTTCTGGAAAAAAAATATTGGATGATATTTTCGCGATTCGAGAAAATCCGCGCGCAGGACTAGAAAACTACAATCATAGCGAGGCAAATTACTGCTCATTACACCCGACGAATTTTTTTTTTTTTTATTTTTCTGAGGAATACTACACTAAAACGAAATTGCTCGAGAACAACAATGCTGGCTCGCCCTTTCTCTTCCATTTTTCTTTTTTCATTCCGGCGACAAAGCCGAATATTCTATAATTCAACGCCGTGATTGACGTGGGCGCGCGCGCGCGCGCGTGTGTGTGCTGTACACGCGCTCACGGCCGAGCATCGATCGAAGGCGCTCGTTCTCGAGGGGGTTTCGCTGCAGTTATTGCCACTTCCCCCGTCATTTTCGATAACGAGCCCTTCCCTCCCACCTCTCTTCCCTGTACACACATATATGTATATATATATATATATATATATATATATATATATATCGGCCGATCGACGTCCACTCGTTGGCTTTTCGCGCTTATTAGCCCCCTCGAAAAGCTCGTCTCGGCTCCAATAAAGGAAAAAAAATGAAAATGCAGCACTATACCTTCGGGGCCCTTCCAAAACCTGATGGACAGGTTCCAGGCGCTGCGTATGCCATTGACGTTGAGGTCGAAGCTCGGACTGTCGAAGCTGTGCTTCTTGGCGATGGTCTTCTTGTAGTGGGCGATCGGCCAGGTGTACTTGAATATGACGTCGGAGACCGTCGGCACCAGTAGCTCCATGTCTTGTTAGGATGTGCGGTGTGTGTGTGTGTCAAGACCAACCCTCGGATTCTCCGATCGCCGGCAGCATGTCTGTTGTACAGGGGCAGAAATTGAGCGATGCAAAACTTGACGTGTGTATTGTATATACGATGTAAAAGAGTCGGGGAGGTAGGGGGTGGAGGCGCGAGTTTATAAATACGAGTTTCGATGCTCGCGAGATTATGTGTATACGGGGGGGATTTTAAGGCTGCTATATTTGTATACCTTGGAACTGCACTGTGCAGTTTCGAGCGCGTATTATATCGAGCAGCCCAGATCTCTCTCTCTTTCTCTCGCTATTACGTGTGTAATTGCCGACGAAATGTTTTGGGAAAGAGGGAGAGAGAGGGAGAGATCGTTAGAGCGTTTAGGCTGGATATCGGTGGAAAAGCTTACAAGCCGCTACGTGTAGTCGAATTCTCCTTAAAATTTGCGCTTTACGGGGATCCAGAAATCGAAATGTTTTTTTAAAGTTAGAATTTTCGGATCAATCACAGACTTTCTTCTGTGAGTCGAAAGATGGTCAAAAATGCAGAGGAGTATGGGGAAAGTCATTATACAGGAACAAAAAATTAATGCGTTAAAATACTGGAATAATAACAATTATACGAATGTTTTCGAGGCACAAATGAAATTTCAAATTGCACTGCAATAATAGTACAATAAATATAAGAGCTTTAATTTACAAAAATTCGATGCTCCGATCACAAGTTATGTCCGTTAAAAAAAAAAAATCCGAACAGCCGATTTTCTTTTTTTCTCCATATATGTCTCTCCCTCGCCCCATGTTAAAATTTTCATGTTCCACGTTTCCCATGTTCCTCTGCATTGTTTACTATCTTTCGGCTTACCGAAAAAAGCCCGATCGATCCGAAACCTCTAGCTTTAAAAAAAAATTTTCGGTTTCGAAGTCGAAAGTGATTCTTTACAGAACTGGACACACATGCGCACACACCCCACACGCGATCAAAGAGCTTTTCGGAGGTAAACAAAAGAGCGACGCGTCGAAGAATAATAATAATAATCAGGAGCGGTTATTGCGAGAGAGCTTTAAATCCCGCGGGGGCGTTCGAATTAAACTCTCTCTATATATATCCATACGTGTGCATATTATACGATATATACGTAAGCGAGAGTGAAGCTTCGGCTAATCGAGCGAGTTTCCAGCGCGTCCTAGACTCAAAAGGAAGCTAATTACTTTCTCGTGCTGCACGCGCGTCCGACTATATTTTATACATACATATGTATATACATATGTATAGAACACGCAGTTATACGCGTCGTGATTACGTTTGCGCCCGAGTCTTATGTACAGCTATATATACATATACGTAATACGCGCGTGTCATCCTGCGTCGCATGCAAATTGCGGTGAATTCGTCGTAACGTTGTACACGTATATGCATATAGTCTGCGACGCTTGTTATTATTGAATTAAATTGTGTGCGCTACGCGTCGTAGACGCGCGCTGTATATATAGTAATACCTGTATTATATATATGTGCGTTTCTCGGGATGTTTTATAGCGGCCCGCGCGCACGTGTGATACTGTATCTAGGCAATAAAAATTTTTCTTCGAGACACACGCGCGCGCGCGCGGCTGTACAAGAGATAATCAGCTTGAAGGATATAATAAAAGTATATATATATAATACATATATGATAGCGTTGCGCGCGGAGAGGATTTCTCGATAATTGAAATTTTCTATTTTTATCGAGGCGAGATCGATGAAGAAGCGAAGGTGGATGAGAAGACCTGCCGATGCTCGTTTCGTATGTAACGATCGTCATGCGATTGACATCGCGCTATGGGCAAAAAAATTGTGTATACGTAATTTTAAACGTACTATCGCGCAGCATTGATATACTGCGTGTAACGTATAATATACAAATATAAGAGTTAAGAAAAATTTGAACTTTTTACCCCGGCGTGTCTCGCGCGGTTCGCCGCGCATTTACCATACATATTTAACTATGAAGTTCCAAAGCTTCTGCACATTAAAATATTTAAGCCTCTCGCCGCGCGGAATGGCATTTGAATAATGTCTGGGAAGTTATATCATGTAAGTCAAATCTGCGCACCGTCCTGTCGGACATATATAATATATATATATATGTTAATAGACCGATTTCCAACTTCGCGAACTGACGAATAATTGCGCAACGCGCGGGTAAAGAGCATCACCACAGCAAAAAGTATCGAAATATATATGTATATATTATACAATAAAAAATTGTCGACCTATTCTTCTCGTCGTATTGCGCGTCCGCTAAAAGTTTTCGCGCGGGAAATTTGAATTTTCAATCATGTCTCTCCCGTGTGTACACACCCCCCTTTATATGCTAAGCCAACAAAGAAGATAATCGCTCTCGCCCATACTTTTCCTCCGAAAATTTTCCGATCGAGAGCCTTGAAGGCGAGTCGACCTGTCGCAGTGTGTGTGTGTGTGTGTGTTTGTATACGTTATATATGTATACTCGCGGGGAGAAAGACACACTATACACATCGCGTGCGTACACAGAAGTATATACACAGAGAGAGAGAGAGAGAGAGAGAGAGAGAGAGAGAGAGAGAGAGAGGATCAAGCTATATAGCTATATAGAGTATACGTATATTCTATAGAACTGGGTCGCGACGACGGCGGAGATCGAATCGACTGCGGAGCGCAAACAGACTCGTTGGGTTAATCGCTGTCTAATTGATACTGGGGCGAACTCTCACTCGCGGCTAACGCACGCCGTTTACCTAACGGACGCGCGCATGTACGTGTGTATACATATATATATGCATTATGTGCACGTATATATATATATTCGACGATTACTTCCATCACGGCGGGAAATAGCTTCCGCGTAGTACATGTACCTATACGTGTATACGACCGCTATACATATACAAATATAACGTGTGTCCGATCGTTTGTTTCATTTCTCTCTCCCTCTATCCTCTCTCTCTCTTTCTTTTTTCACGAGCTGCATCGCCGCACCGCTGCAGCTCGCGAGACGCACGCGAGACAATTTTCGCAATTTGTTCCCAGAGCGCATTTGTTATACGCGCGCGATTTTTATCGTAATAAGCGAAACAGCATATGTAGCAGTTCGGAAGTGAAGTCGTTTACATTATACGAGCTCGTTTGTGTGTGTGTGAATATATATATATATATGGGAAAATCCACCAAAATAATTCAGATAATTGCAGCGGAAATCGACCAAAAAAAAAAACCTCGTGAGACTCATATGGGGCAGCTTCTTTTTGTTCAATAGGACTTTGTTATTCTATAACATTTTTTCGTTAAGATCATATTTCTCGATAAAAAAAATCATGTTTAACATCACGCTCACAACAAAATTTAACATTACGCTGTCTCACAAAAACCGCCGTCATTTTATTAAAATAAAATCATAGTCAATAAAATGCTCGACCAATTTGAAAAGCTCAGATATTTTGTGAACTTTTGTGCATATATTTGCATCAGTAAAACGAAAATTCCTTCTTCCTCTAAATTTGGATTGAAAAAAAAACACTTAAAAACACGAATTTTTTAAAAATTTTTACACAAATATTTAAATACCCAAAAACACTCATTCAATCTCGTGGGAACACTATTTTTTTCGTGTTCCGGGGTTCCAATAGAAAAAAAAAACGCTGCCCCAGACGAGTCTCACAAGGTTTTTCTTTGGTCGATTTCCGCTGCAATTATCTGAATTATTTTGGCGGATTTTCCCATCGACCGAAAAAAAACCTCGTGAGACTCGTCTGGGGCAGCGTTTTTCTTGTTCTATAGGACCCCCAGAACACGAAAAAAATAGTGTTCCCGCGAAATCGAAAAAGTGTTTTTGGGTATTTAGATGTTTACACAAAAATTTACAAAAAAATTCGTTTTTTAAAGTGTTTTTATTTTCAATCCGAATTTAGAGGGAGAAGGAATTTTATTTTTAGTGTCGCAAATATGCACAAAAGTTCATAAATTTTCTGAGCTTTTCAAATTAGTCAAGCTTTTTTGTCTATGATTTTTTTTAACAAAATGACGGCGGTTTTTGTGAAACAGCGTGATGTTAAACTTTGTTGTGAAAGTGATGTTAAACATGATTTTTTTTCTCGGGAAATATCATCTTAACAAAAAAATATTATAGAATAAAAAATGCTTAAAATTACTCAAAGAATACGCATGAATTTTTTCAAAAAATTTTGAGCAAATTTTGAATTTTTCCAATTTGCACAATTTTTGAAAAAATAAAAAATGGTTCAAATTTCTTTGAAAAAATTCATACGTATTCTTTGAGTAATTATAAGCATTTTTTATTCTACAGCGTTTTTTCGTTAAGGTGATATTTCCCGAGAAAAAAAATTATGTTTAACATTACTTTCACAACAAAGTTTAACATCACGCTGTTTCACAAAAACCGCCGTCATTTTGTTAAAAAAAATCATAGACAAAAAAGCTTGACTAATTTGAAAAGCTCAGAAAATTTGTGAACTTTTGTGCATATTTGCGACAGTAAAAATAAAATTCCTTCTCCCTCTAAATTCGGATTGAAAATAAAAACACTTTAAAAAACGAATTTTTTTTGTAAATTTTTGTGTAAACATCTAAATACCCAAAAACACTTTTTCGATTTCGCGGGAACACTATTTTTTTCGTGTTCTGGGGGTCCTATAGAACAAGAAAAACGCTGCCCCAGACGAGTCTCACGAGGTTTTTTTTCGGTCGATTTCCGCTGCAATTATCTGAATTATTTTGGCGGATTTTCCCATATATATATCGTGTATACTATATACGTGTGACTCATCGCATCGCTCGCTTGGCGCATACGTAATTGCGCGTTTATTGTCGCGCATGTATTCTATATTTACGTCATGCGCACTCGATTTTCGCGTGTGTATTACACGTATTTACGCATATTTCCTTCGGAATCCTTGTGTAGTCGGGCTCGAGCCTAAACAGCCGATATTATACGCGAATACCCGCGCGCGCCGTGAAAATCAGCGTGGTATAATCTACCCGTAATCGAGCGTGTAATGCGCGCGCGTATAATACACCAGCGTGTAATATCACCCCTCCCGGGAAATTACCGGGGAATTTACGAAGGTGTTAAACGCGCGGAATCACTGCAGCCTCGTCGCGCTATTCTATATACTCATATATATAGATATCGCCCGCGTGTAATACGTGCGCGCGATTAGCCCGCGAGATTAATCGACTCTGCAAACACTTTCCGAGACAGAGAGGCGAGAGGGAGAGAGACAATAAAGACTGGCTTTAATAATAATTTCGTTTTAACGCCTGTACGCGTGCGCTCGGAGTAAACAATGCGCCGGCTCACTCTCTCTCACTCGGGCTTGAAATTTTTTTTTCTCTATATTATACCCGCACATTCAGCTCAAGGATACACGCGGACCGATGCATATAATACACTCTCTAGCGGTTAATAATGTAATCGTAAACTCGCCGTGTGCTGCCGCTGCCGCTGCTGCGCTGCACACCGCAACAAAACAAGGCGACCATGTGTCTGTGTGTGTGTGGGTACGATATAGACGCAGCCTGCGGCTAAAGAGAAATAGAAAAATTGAACAAAAAAAAAGAAGAAAACAACAACAAACGCCAGCAGCGCAATAATCGAAAAAGTTCGCCGCGACTCTATGTGTGTATCACTGCAATACGCGATAGACACGTACACACACACAGGTACAGGTGTATATATATATATACGTATGTCGTGTACACGTGTATCGTATCGAACGCGTATTATACACAGCGGTATCGTGGGACATTTAGTAACGAGCATAGCGGTTTCCAGCAGCAGCAGCGCGCGCGACTGTCGTTGTTATATACAGCGTGTTTTTTTATCTTTCGCGCGGCGGCGGTTTCCGAAAAACAATGGGATACCGCAGTGAAAGTGCGTCTCTCTCTCTCTCTCTCGCTCGGGATATTGCGTCCCCTCCCCCTCCGCCTCCGCTACGGCAGTGTCCACCGCAATGAGCGCCGCGGTTCATTAAGCTTATAAGAGAGCGCTTGTAAAATTCTATTTTCATTCGAGGCGACAATCTGCGTGTATAGAGAGAGAGAGCCGTCGCGAGTATATTAGACGCGCGCGCGGGTATACACTCGCGCAGAGAGAAGAGATTCGGTGAACGTTTCGCGCGACGGGAGGTATACTACTTATACATGAGTACGTCCGGGAAATTTCGGAAACAACTCGGACGGAAAAGATGCAAAAAATTTTCTTGAAGGCATACCTACCAGACCTGTTTCTTCTCGTTCCTTAGGTCATTCTGAAAGAGAAAAAACTCGCGTACATGGCCAATATCTTATAGGGTATACTTTTTTCCGGAGCAAAAACGAGAAATATAATTAACAAACGGAGAATTCATAGATTTTTTCCTCGAAAACTGTGGACTTTTGTAGAAATTTCATTAGAACGAAAATGTCTTAAAATCCAGGAAAGAATTCTCTGAAATTTTTTCAGATTGATCCGGTACAATTTTTCATTTTTCAGAAATCCGAAAAAATCGAAATTTCGAAAAACGCTGTAAAAAATTCAATAGCATTCCTTGATGAATCGATGAAATGAGTTTTTAATTATTTCTCGTTTTTTCGAGTCGTTTTTGCTCCGAAAAAAAGTATACCCTATATACGATCGGCCGTGCACGCGAGCTTTTTCTCTTTCAGACTGACCTATAAGAAACGAGAAAAGCAGGTCTAGTAGGTGTGCCTTCCAGAAAATTTTTTGCAACCTTTCCGTCCGAGTTGTTTCCGAAATTTCCTGGACATACTCATATACCCGCACCGAGACAGAGAGATTGATAGGCGTGACTCGCGTCGAGAGACTCGAAAGAGAGTAAAAGCGCTCGAGCGAATTGTCGCTTTATACATATTAAAACCCCTACCATCGTCGTCGTCGTCGTCGCGGAGCTTAACGAGCGGAATGATTAGCGTTTCGCCGTTTCGATTTTATTGTCATCGGCTGTTTAGCATAGCGGCTCGCTCTCGGTTAGCCTTCTTCTGTCTTTTGTTTGTCGTCTTTTCGGGGAAACCGCACCGACGCTGCCGCCGCCGTCGTCGCGCCTCGCGTTATTAATTCGAGGGAATTTCGCGCGGCATCGTTTTCTTACGGTCCAATTAGTGCATTAGGTGCGCGCGCGCACAGGTGTGTATCGCCGCGTGCGCCTCCCTCTCTCTGTATAGCGCGTTTACGAGCTGTTGAAAAATGTATCGCGCGGTTATGTCAGAGAATAATTGAACCCGCGATCGACAACTCCGCCGATATACGCACCGAACCGATAATATCTATAAATATCTATAGATTTCAATTATATATTGAATTATTCTTATTATTATTCCTAATATTATATAATTATTATTATGCAAATACGTACGACGTATAGAACAATGTCTATATGGAAGTGCGCACTTTCAAAGCGGTCTCTCTCGTCGTCACATGCTGCCCGCCACACACCGCGAATTATTCCTCTCGGAGCCGATTTTTCGGGGAAGCGCGCGCTCCGCTAATCGCGAGGTGCGCTGGCGCGAAGCGCGGCTCGCAATGAGGAACAATAAAAAAAAATCGATAACTTGCGCACAAACGCGCGCTGCCGCGCGAGTCCGCAGCGCGACACTAAATAGCGGCGGTCGACTGTCTTGCTCGCCGCGTCGATCCGCGAAAACGATCGACGCCCGATATATGTGTATAGTTTAAGTAAAGTATAATGAGTATATATACGTATATACGTATGGAGAAAAGCGTATGTACTTTACACATACGCGACTCCGTCGCGTTCGGTTTTCTCACGCGTTGCGTCGCGCACACACTCTACACTTAGACTGTCGACTCCTCGTGTGCTCGCCTCCTCCCAGCGGTTCGGCTCTCCCTCTCTATGGCCGTTTATAAACGGAATGTAAGCGCAGAGAGAGAGAGAGAGAGAGAGAGAGAGAGAGAGATGCTGCGTGTGTATCACGTATATAGACGTTATAACACACGCGCTCTCGAAAGCGGATGTGCTTTAGGTTTTCCGCGCGCGTTAGTATAATCGATCGTAAAAATGTAGATTTATGCGCGTCGATTCTCATTTTCGGCGGTGGAAAGCGAGTCGCTCTACACGGATTCTCGAGGGACGCGTCTATACGTATTAGTATTACAGGAAAAATCGAGCGTGTGTCGTATCTCGTGCGAAACTCATATCGATCTCGTCGCTTTTATCTGAGCTTTACATACACACGATTAATACTCGTATACTCGACGGCCGCGCGGGATTGATAAAGAGCCTCTCGTATACAAGAGAGATACGTTTATTGGATTAACGGCCGGCTCTCCGGTGCGCGCGAGACACTAAATATCACTCGTTCTACAAGCGATTTCAGATTGGCCGATCGCCAGGCGATTTCCTCGAGAGAAAGAGTTATCACCGTGTTGTTCGTGAAAATCGGTGGCAACGCCGGCGGCGGTGGCTTTTCGCCTCCGCGCGTGCGTCACTCGATAAGTCAGTGTCGCTTTACGAGTTTTCCGCGCTGAGGAGCGACTGTATATAAACAACTCTATATACATCCGCCGCGAAAGAGCGAGGCGACGACGATTATAATCCGACGGATAGTCGTGAGCTGTATCGGCCGAAGACAATGGGAGAGTTTGATCGGCGAGATGAATGGAACCGATTTTCCACTTCTCGTTGATGTGTATTTAAGTAGTCTGCGCTGCGGTTGCGCGCTGATACAACTGCGCGGACACACGCACTCACGCGTATATATACGTGTAAATCCGGGAAATTTCGGAAACGACTCGGACGGAAAAGTTGCAAATGATTAAAGGCACACCTATCAGACCTGTTTTCTTCGTTCCTTTAGATCATTCTGGAAGGGAAAAAGCTCGCGTACATTGGACGATCGAAGGGTATACTTTTTTTCGGAGCAAAAACCACGTGGAAAAGCGAGAAATGATTAAAAAAGAGAATCTATGGAATTTTAAAAATATTTTATTAGAAGAAAAATGTCTTGAAAGTCGTCGAAGAATGCTCTGAAATTATTTTAATTTTTTTAAGGACGTTTTTCGAAATTTCGGATTGTTTTGAATTTTCGAAAATTCAAAAATTTTACCGGACCAATCTGAAAAAATTTCAGAGCATTCTTTCATGAATTTTAAGATATTTTTGTTCTAATGGGATATTTTGAAAAGTCCATAGTTTTCTAGAAAAAAATCTATACATTATTTTTTTTTATTATATTTCTCGTTTTTTCGAGTCGTCTTTGCTACGGAAAAAAGTATACCCTACGATAGACCATATGCACGCGAGTTTTTTCTCTTTCAGAATGACCCAATTAGGTAAGAGAAAAAATAGGTGTGCCTTCAAGAAAATTTTTTGCAATTGTTCCGTTCGAATTGTTTCCGATTTCCTGGATTTACACACAATATAACCGATTCTTTTGGAAAAATGCACTTTTCGGGGATCTAGAAATCAAAAATTTGATTTTAAAGCTAGAGCTTTCGGACCGATAAGACTTTCTTCTGTAAGCCAAATGATAGTCAAAAGTGCAGAGGAACTTGGGAAAAGTTACTAGTAACCAAATTTCTGAGCCATTTTACATTTTTTTTACAATTAATTAAAGCGTCAAAGTACTGGGATATTAACAATTAGGAATGTTCCCGAGACACAAATAAAATTGCAAATTGCAGTACAATAAAATACAACAAAAGAGCTTTAATTTAAAAGAAATATGCCTAGATTCGATGCTCCGATCAAAAGTTATGTCCGTTAACGGAACATTAGATTTAAAAGAATAGAATAAAATAAAAATCTGAATATAGCCGATTTTCTTTTTTCTCCGCATATATACCTCCTGATTTTAAATTCTTACGTTCCATATTTCCCATATTCCTCTGCATATTTAGCCATCTTTCAGCTTACAGGAGAAAGTCTGATCAGTCCGAAACCTCTAGCTTCGAAAAAAAATTTTCGATTTCCGGACCCCCCCAAAAGTGCTTTTTTCCAAGAGAATTGGTCATATCTATGCACGTGTATACCGAAGAGTTTCGCGCGGAGCCGAGCGGAAAAATGCCAAGATTTAACGAGACTCGATAAAAAAAAAAATATGTATCCACAGGACCGAGCGCGCGGCTCTCCGCGTGTTTTTGCGAGCGATTATCGGCTCGTTAACAAGCCGCCCGCGCGATCGCGTCCGCGATTCCCGCGAAACTTTCCTTTCTCGCTTCTTTGGCTTTGCGTATACGCGTGCACGCGCGTCTCCCGAGACAAAGACGCCGACGATTTAGCCCATTACTCGGTCAACGAGTCGATTCTCGTCGGGTCACTCGTTCCACCCCCCTTTTATGCATACGACATGTACATATACATACACACAGAGACTCGCGAGCTCAGATCCAAATCACCTTCCGCGCGTCGTGTCATCGCCGCGCTTGTGCATCAGAAAAGCTCGCAGCGCCGTAACGATTCCCAACGAAATTTGGCACTGCAGCGTGCGCTGCTGCAGTTTAGCGCCGTGAAATATTTATCTGCTGCTATGCGCTTCGCTGCCAAATGCTTCGCGTCTCGCCGCCTCTCCCGCGGGGAAAACAGAAATAACGATATACCAAATGCCTCCGCGGGCGCCGTGTCGCGGCATTGTTCGCTACGAGCGTTTACGAGAGCGAGAGAGACAGAGACGCGTGTGCATTATTCAAATTTCAAGGCTCGGAGCTGCGAGCTCGTGCACAGCGTTTTATATATATACGCGGGAGTAGTAAAATTATTATACGAGTGGTTTGTTGTCGATGTTCGCGCGGAGTAGGTCCGGCGAGTGGAGCAGCGAGGCGACGGAGGCCTTCGGACAGCTGTGCGCCCTGGCCAATTGGCAGCCGCGCGTAGCCAAGATCCGAGGATACAAGGAGAGGATCGTCGGATTTGGACCGAGCAGGCGGGAGGGCTCGCCGGTCCCGAGTATCGAGCTCTTCGACAGGAGGGACGAGCAGGTGAGAAAACACGGGGGGGAGAGGGAGATATTGATTTTCGATAAGCGATAGCGCGTTGAATTTTACCGGCGCCCTGGTAGAGGATCCAAATGTATGAAATGGAGCTGGAGACTAGAAAACGGCTGTGAGGAATAGTGAACTTGCGATGAAACGCTTTGTCTCCGAGTATTTCGTGGAATACGAGCCGTAACCTCCAAATCATTTGAGTAAATTTTACTGCTTATATTAGATACGCTAAATACAGGGAGGTGTATACGTATTTCAGTCAGTTTCGATACAATGCGTGGAATAAACAAACGTTTAAAGCTGTTAGTACGTTATGATTCACTTAATTTCTCGATCGGTTACACGTTGAATATCGTTTTCACAGCCATTTCCTGACTATTTTTTATGGGCTACTTTATGTAGTGTAATCTAATCATATTTTCGTCCGTTTTTATTCTAAAAAATGGCTTAGAAAGGTTCGAAAAAGCAATTCATCGCAAGGAGAAAAATGGTCCCATTTTTTGCCCATTTCCAACAAAACAAGGTTTTTACTAGCTTTTAAATGATATGGATTTCTACCAGGGTAAGGCTGTAAGGTATAACGTGAATTTCATAATTGTGTATCTTGTATTAGAATGGACGGAATTACGTGTCGATTTTCGCCGCGGCGTTTCGTAATTTTGACATGTTTTTATTTAATGCGTCGTATATAAAGAAAAGATATAGGTGGTATAATGAATATATTCGAAGTCTTCGTCGTACACGTCGTCAAAGTCGAGCGGAATGAATTTGCCGAAGATGCGAGAACAAACGACGATTTCGATTCGCGCAGTAAAAGATATAATCTACTGTGTAATACGGCGTGGATGTAACAGAACTTGTCGGTTAAAAAGTTTTTCTCATTTGGAAAGATCAGTGAAGAATCGTAAAGTTACGAAAGAAGCGATGCTTTCCTTTTTATCTTCGAATAACTTTTTACAACTTTTTGTATGTGTCTCTATATACGGGTGCAATTGTTTGAGACGATTTTTTTTTCTAATTAAAGCTCTTCTCTTCCATATACTTTCTCTTCCAATCTGTTATAATCGAAATTTTAATGTGCTTAGTAATTAGAACTATTTTTTTTCACGATTACGATATAATAGCAAATGTTATGAGATCGATGAAAATCTGTTACAGCTTGTATTATCGATGTCATATAAAAAAAATTAAACTAAAAATAAAAGAGGTTTAATTTAAGGCGATGATCGTTCATGACTACCGGTTCGTTGAGAAGTCACGAGTATTTGAAAAAAGAAGCTTACACACATTTTATCTCATAGAAAATCTTAAATTCTGGTTTTACCTTAAATACAATATTTTTTTCTTTTACATATAAAAAATTTACGCAGTACTTTTTCTAAAAATAGCTCTTGTACCATTAGAATTCACTGCGTCTCAGAGTAGCGAACTTTCACGAAAGACTCGACATATTTTTTCAAACGAGCTTATAAACGGTTTAATTTTACGACGTATAAAAGGGCTCATAAAGTTCCCCCCCCCCCTCTTTTTTCTTCTATCTCCGCGACCAACTCGATATTTGTACTGCATCGATCCGAATTATCGAAACGGGGTAAAAAGCCGCGCAGCCACTGCGCGTACCGAAAGAAAAAAATTTTTACGAACCGACCCGATCCTCCCATACTCGTAAATTCGTAGACACACAGCAAAGGATATAATGCAGGCGTTACGCCTTCTGCTTTGCGTGTATAATGAGCCAACGAGCAGGAGAAGCGCATTGCACAATGCGGGACGAAGTCGCGCGTTACGATTACGACTGTTGTGTGGTTTCGAAAGTTTCCGCAAAAAGTCCCTATTATGCCTGTGCGGCCACGCGGCTATATAGTTCTCTCTATATATATATATAGACATTAGCCACATCTGTTACTCAAACTATTTTTTTTTTTTTTAAAAGCAAGGGTAAAAAAATTATTACGCACGCGATCAGCAAATCGTAATGCACGAATCTTATACCCTCCCGTTAATGTGCACCCTACAGCTCGTCAACATCGGCAAGGAGCTGATCAAGCTGGAGCTGGCGGTCGCCGAGAGCGAGCCGTGGTCGGCGACGAGCTCGACGCTCTCGTTGTCGCGCCGCAGCTGCAGGAGCCCGGAAACGTCAGTCGCCAACGGCAACGGCCTCGCCAACGGAAGCAACGACCGCCCCGTCGAGGAGATCGACCTGACTGTCACGCCACGGAAGCCCAAGGTATATACATATATATCACTGTGTATATACGTCTATAGATTTACGTCGTTATCGCTCGAGAGGTGTTGCGCGCCGAGAAAAGCGAATTATAAGTAATGCGCGGGTATGGATCGGGAGAAAGACACTCGGGCGCCGATTTCCCGCGAGACTTAGCGATATCGCGCGAGTCGCTTCTTTTTGCCGCCGCCGCCGCCGCCGCCGCTAGCGCGCGCGAGTATAATCGTGTCGCGCTTTCTCGGAAATCCTAGTAATCACTCGCGGCTTCGGCGCGACCCGCGCGATGATGATGCTTTTTGTCGCTTTTCCTTTCCGCGCGAGCTTCTCTCCCGTCGCGCGAGCAATAAATTTTACGTAAGCTCTCTTCGGCGGCTTTGGGATTTTTCGCCGAATGTATAATATGCGGGTGATATTCGTCCAAAAGTGGGGTTTTTTGTCTTGAAAAGTCGACCGCGTGGAAAAGATCGATTCGAGAGTAAACGATACTGGCTTTTTGTTATTTAAGGTATGTAAGAGAACACAGCTTATTTGGAAAACACTTATATATGATAAGATTGACGTAGACGAACGGAGGGGTTGTCACGGTAATGACATTTGACCACTGAATGTTACACGCTGTGAAGAGCGATTAATAAATAATCAAAGTTCCTTGCATATGTTTTTTGTGCCAAGGTTTTTAACATTTTTCGCTCACTTATAGATTATGTATATATTTACTTAACATGCGCTAGTCTGCGTTACGGTAATGATCAGTTTTTGTCTACCTCAACGAATAACTCTACATAAAAACTGTTGAGACAACAATGCAAAAAAAGAAGATATGTAAAAATGCCTTAATTGGTTAGAGTTGAAATGTATTCATCTGAATCGGCTTCGCTATAAAAGACGACAACGCTGATGGAAAAATAGGGGTGAAATTCAAAAACGCAAAATTTAGTTTTGAAATTTGTACGGCTATGGGAATGCATAAAATCACGTATATAAGGGGCTAAACTAGAGAAACTTTTTAAGAATATGTTCCTTTTAAAAATCCCATGGCTTGGAGGGTGTTTACATATCCAAAGTCTACAGCAGCATTATTATTAACGTAACTCTCTTAGGAGACATGTCACGGTAATGACAATTTAGCCTTGTAAACTGGAACCATCGATTCACGCTTAAAGGAACCGCTTATATATGTATCCTCATTTGTCAAGTACATTTAGTACAAGTATTTTATTCGCTTCTCGGATCAAAAAGCTTCCAAAAAGTCAGTTTTTTAGACTGCGGACATAGAGAAACACCACTCTTGGAAGAATCACCCGTATATATTTCTCGAAAATAAATATTACGTACGTCACGCGTTAAATGCTTCTCTCTCTATCGTTGCAGCAAAACGTCGAGGTCGTCGATTTGACGTCGCCGGTGAAGGAGATGCACAACGACGACGACGACGACGACAACTCGTCCCTCAGCTTCCTGGAGAAGGAACGCGGTGAAGCGCCGAGGAAGAGCAACGGCAAGCCCTTACCGGCCAATCCCTTCATGCGACAGAGTCAGCAGCCGAAGGTCTACAACATCGTCCCGGCCGGCTACGAGAGCGACGAATCCGACTTCGAGTATAATTAAGATCGAGGCGCGGACGTCCCAGGCGTCGAGAGCAGCGAGAAAGTTCGCGTATGCGCTCGGCTCTCTCGATGCTCTCGATGAGAGATACTCAATTCAGTTACTAGTATTTCGTTTTATTTTTCTTTTTGGAGTTTTTCCTCTTATGTTTTTGCGTTCGTTGAAAAAAAAAAGCTGTGCGCGAGTAATGGTTGCGTCGGTAGTTTCGAGAGGCCCTAAAAGTCAATTGTAACGCAGTGTTTACCTACGGTCTTTCTAGAACGGTAGTGGCTTCTCGCCCGAGGAATATTACGCGGAGAAATCTATCACGGTAAACGAATGGTTTATGGGCGATTGTTTGTTTTCCTTAAACCGATTGCTTATGAGCTACTTCGGATATCTGATTCAGTGCCTTACTTTATCGTTTTTGTTAGTTTCATCTCCTCTCCGGGGTGGGAGGGGGAGAAACTTATTGGTTAGTTATGCTTTAAGGAATGGGTACGTGCTTCTAAAAAGCGTTATTTGTTTTCTTGCTATACCTATCAAACGGAAGCCGTAAACTAGGAATGTTATTTAGCGGGGAAAGAGAATTTTTTAAGAGGACAATACGTAAACGATGGTAATAATCACACGCTTATAAGATTTATAAAATATCAGAATGGAAAATCAACTAACAGAGTATATATTTTGTAATTCTCTATGTAAGCTTCTTTAACGCTTAAACTAAACATATGATGCGACTGGTTCGCTGCGTAGACTGTTAGAACTTAGATGAAAAGCTGTGAAATTGTCTGTTCTACTTAACATTCATGTAACGAATCGTAACCTTCCCACTGTGCCAATGCCGATGTACGATGTTTAGGTATTTATGTTAGATTTGATTTCTACGTTGACTCCGCAACGTCTAGATTTTGTTTTTGAAAAAAATATGCATTTGAAATTGTTCTTTGCGTTTGTTTTACGATTAATTTTTTTTTATTACAGCATATTTTTTTTATTTTACTTCTGAAAGGAATAATACGTTTTATTTTACTCGTCTTTCAATAATTATATGAGTTCATTCAAGCAAAAATATTTTAAATTACTTACGAGTATTATCAGATCGTGCGGTAATGTATGTGATTTCAGTAAAGGCTGTACAAGCTGTATGTCAAGCGTCTGCGATGCTACATAATCGACTTGAATATACATATATTTTCAAAGAAAACATGTAAATATACAATCATTCTATATTTTTATAAAAACTTAGTGATGTTCTTAATAGAGTAAGAGGCAGTTGACTAATTTTACCGCCACAATTGTGCACCGCAAAATAGTTACCGAAGATGCGAGTCGAAAACTCGAACAAACGAGTTGGCACACGCGCGCGCTCAGTGCGCGCATAATCGACGTACACTTTTTCCAAAAGATTTTGTTTCACCGACATCGTAAAATTATCGAGCGTAACGTCGAAAATACGAAGGAACCCCCCGACTACCTTCCGATATCACCAAGTCGTAAAGCGTTTCCTCTCCGTGGGAAACAATCCAATTCAAGTTTTACACACATCTATATAGGACGTTGTCTCCTCGGAAAATTGTGAACAAAAGTTTCTTGAGATTGATAATAAATATATATTCTTCAACTGAAGCAAAACTGTCTACTCTTCTTTTCCGTTCCGCGCAAGTCTTCGGCGAAACTTATCCGATATCACGACGTTACACGCGGAAAAAGATGCAGCGTCGAGCGTTTTTGCGTGGAGATCGTGATCGGAAGTAAAGAGGGAGAGGGAGTGAAAGACAGTCTCGAGGAAAAAAAGAGCCTCGCTGACATCTCTCTATCTCTCTCTCTTTCTTTCTCTCAGCTGGCATCACGCAAGACTTGATCCACGGCGCGGTGAAGGCGTAATTGACTGGCGGTACTTGGCGGTCGCCAGTTGGGGGATATTCGATCTCTACGAGCGAGCGAAAGCTGCCGCGGCGAAGCGAAACCGTATAAAACGCTCGGCTCGCAGAATTCGGGCTCAGTCGAACGCAAGGCTTTACCAACTCCATCAGCAGCACGTTGTATACGCATTGTCGAAGATGACGAGTGGAAGCTTCGCAAACACTTTCCTGGTAATTATTCAATTCGTGCTCGAACGCGCGTATTTTCACTCCTGTAAGCGTAATCTTAGTGGAATCATTGTAAACATCTTGTAAATTGTCATGAACCTTTCAGTGCCTCTTCGTCGTGACGATCAGCGCGAGCCTCGCCAGGGCAGGTCCCCGCTACATCGCCATCCCCATCGACGGCGTGGACGTGATCGAGCTCAACCCCATCGGCCCTCCCGCCTCGATGCCGCTGACGTCGGCGTCGCGATTTCCTCGACAGGCCGAGGGCTACATGCCGCTGAGTGTGCAGTCGGCCTTGCATCACGCCCCGGAGCCCATGATCGAGCAGTCGGTCCAGCTGCAGCCGGCCAGGCCCGAGCGCTCGGTCTCCGCTCACACGGCCCACATTCTCGACTACGTCGACTTCGGGGCGCACACGGGACCCAACGGGGCCTTCAGCTGGTACGCCGACTATCCCTCGCATCACTGAGCGAGGACACCGCCAAGGAGACTGATACTGTACGATATAGACTCTCGACGCGACCGAGATGATTAGGACACGGCCGTTTCAATTCTCACTTTGCGACTCTCTTTCCATGCGTATATTATCCGAGTTCGAGCGCGAAAATAAAAAAGAAAAATAATACGATAGTAATAGGGAAAAGAAAAAATTAAGTGCGGAGGCTGAAGAGCGGAAAAATACGGTAGACGCGTCAGTTGAACAGATCTGGGACAATCTCGTTAGGCAGTTTTCAATCTGCGACGGGGGGAGGGTGGGAAACTTTTCGAAACTTCATTTGAGGACGAAACCCGCGCCAAGACGTGGTATATATATATACACAGTTATTATGTGTACGCGAAACTTTTTAGCGCTGATTAAATTTTCTTGACCGGACGAGAATTCTCGTACTGCATCTGCGGAATGACTCTGACGTCGTTGCGAAAGGATGTTGCTGTTGATTGTTGCGATTTTTTCGTTGTGTTAAAATGAAAATTGAAGTTGTAAGACAAACAAAAAAATTGTTGTTCGAAAATATTGTTGGCCTGAACGGAAGGCGTGAATGTAAAACGGGTGAAAAAAAAAAGTTGCACTGTGCAAAGTTCAAAATTTGTATTATACTACTGCGCAGAACGTGTAGATCGATAAGTTTGATGTAATAAGTGAAAGTATTATATGACAATGATAAAAGGCACTTGTTAACCAAATAATAATATAAAACCTTGATTTAGAAATCCTACGTTGTATTTATTACATTCACAATATAAGAAAGGATAGCGGTAACACTTCCTAAGCAATAGCAGTAAACTTTTCTCAATAGCACGGCAAAACATTAGTACAATGTGAAAGGTAAATTGTGTATATACAAACAATCACAGTACGGTAATAATAATTTTATTTTCTTTTCGGTACATTCTTTTATATACCCACCATCTCTTTGTAATACAGTCAATACAGCGATGGAACGATGGTATTTCAACAATCTCACAACAACTTGTCATTTTTTTTTTAATCAATATTATTATTATTAGATTATTTTAATTTCATCTTCAGAATTTTCACTCAAATAAATATTCGTTCTCGCTAAATCCCATTACTCATATATTTTCGATTTTGAAATATATCCGCTCTGGGTGACTCAGTCGCAAATTAAATCTCCTGCGCGAACACTTTCACGCATTCGCTTACCGCATGTTATCCATATACATATATATAAGAAGAAAAAATAAATAGTATAGCGATTCCATTATGCAAAAAGGAAGAAAAGCAGGTCGGATGTTGATTACATTTATACAAGAGAATTTCGACAATCATTGATTTATTTTCTTTATCTACGCGAGGACGTTTGCGCAGCCGCATATGCGCTAAAAAAAATCACATTATGCTGCTTCCGCGAATCCTCTGTCTTTTATAAATCTGCTCGAGCGGGGCTTAGAGCGGCACCAATCGATAGTCAATTTAAATATAATAACAAGTACACTCTTTTATATATAGCTCTCTCTTTTTTATACACGTCTCGTGTGTGAACCAATTGACATAATCTATATGATAGTTATGTAATAATTGCGATAATAATATATATAATGCACTGAAAAAGCTTTTTCTGTACTTGAATTTTCATACTCACAAGCGCCAATCGTGTGTTGCTTCATTCTCGGTGAGAGCACCTCCTTTATATGCACTTTGAGAAACTTTTTATCATTTTACGAAGATAAAATCAGCAATAAATGTGTCTTTGCCGCTTAAATTAACCGAACACTAGATAAAGCTCTGTTGAATTAAAAAATAGAAAAAGAGAAGGAAAAAAAACAGCACTGCGCGCTTATCGTCTGATCGTTTTGGAAGCTACATGTATTTCGGGATCGTAATTGTGGAGTTATTTCAAAATCGATGGCGATAATCAAATGATTTGCGTCAGTACTTCATCTACATCACATTGAAACAGTTTTACATTTAAATTTGCTGTTATACGGGAATCGATATATTCACCAGCATATTTGCTTTTATTTATTTGTTTTTTTTAGCATTTTAATTAATTATCATGTTTTCTCTAAATTAGTTAACGCTCGATAGATGTATTGGACTTATTATTTTACAGCTTTTGACATAAAACACGAATAAACGTTTGTCGACTTATTTGCTCTTTTGATTCTTGAAAAAGAATATTATCGACATAATTCAACATCGCTTTCTCTCTCCCTCTCTCTAATTTATCAATAACAGCCATTGTATGTATATTAAACCTATTATCAAATTATACAAATATAACATGTTCAATGTAAAGTACATCCGGGAGCTTCTTTGCGTATTATCTCTGTCGTTAAGTCGCGAAAAAAAATGAAAGCACAAATTAAGTATCGAAAATGCGAAGTAGAGGGTAAAAACACAATGTTCTTGTAATTCAGCGGTATTACAGAAAGGGAAGAAGGGGAGGGGGGGGGGGCGAAAAATAGAGCGAAAAGTGTATACCTTCTAAAATAAAGTAAAACTTGGTAACAGATTAACTTAAATAAGTTAATAAAAAAAAAAAATCCGAGTTAAAGAGTAAAATGTAAAGTCAATACTGTTGGAACACCGGTAAATTGGCAATTAAATACTACCTGTTAGTGTCTGTTATTATTATACGCCTAGGAATAGCGCGCGCGCGCCGCGTGTGTGGTCGTCTATCGCGATTGGATTGCTCGTACGTGTATGCGCAATTTTGTACAATCACTTTTTTAATCGTTCACGCTTTCAAACGTTTATACAGGCAACACCGATAAATCCCTATAGAGTGCTCGTCAAAATTTTTTTTCTCTTCTTCCTTTTTTTTGCTATTTCCTTTTCCTTTATATTTTTAAATTAAAAGTAAACAATACAATAATATATTTAATTGTCATCGATGCAGGTACCCAAATTTCTTTTATATTAATTATTTATATTTTGAACAGGTTCTTTCGTCTCGTCAATATAATATATATGCGCGCTTGCCGACACAGCGGAAAAATATTACAGCATTATATTATGTATAATGTATATATATATATATAATATATATATCTTGGATATATCATCCTTCGCCCTCGCAAGAGATCACAAGTATTTCATTTTCCTTCGTCCTGTGCATAATCGAATTGTCCATCGTCGGGCGGAATTGAGTCATTGTCGAAAAAGGCCGTACATCTCGCGTCCACGTATTGCTCATACGCAGATAGATATACGCGCTCTACGTGATTTATACACGACGTATACATGGTACATACGCCTCATCGATATAAACGTCCAATCGAAAGCCCCGCAAATGAATAATTTAGCAAATCAGATAATTAAACGAATGCGTAGTTCTTGATGTTGATGAATTACGCCCGTCATGTACTTTTATACATCCCGGCGAGCGAACGAGCCAGTGAGTGTGTGTGTGTGTGTCATGTCACGAAATATGCTAATGCCGCGCGCTCGCTGCGTACGTACGAGGATTAAAAAACAGTTAAAGCACATAGAAGCGTATAGAAATCCATACTCTCTCCGTCAATGACTCAACCCGGCGCGTATTACTGCAATAACGTCCGCGTCCGATGAGAAGACGAGTTTTCCCGCATAGTCCATCGCGGCGTGTTAATCTCCACTATAGATATAAATATACGCGTACAGCGTGTGTATTATAATATATATATATTTTTTTACAGCCTCTTCGTTACACACCTGCCCTATTCCCGTCCTCCTTTATAGAAAATTCTCACGCGATTAATTAATATGTATAATGATATTTATAGAGTGTTTATATATATATAATATATATATATGTCCGTCGGGCCCCTCCATTCAACAAAATATAACGTACGCATGCCTCCGTTATACACAGATATACAACACTGCGGGTGCGCGTCATGGAGTACGTGCGATATTGTATTCACTAAGGTACAGAACAACCGGCGCGCGCTAAAGCACACGTGTAATTTATGTACACACACTCGCATTTAATGTTTCGTGCACGGGCGGCTCTCTCTCTCACGAACACACGCACACCCGTATACACACTCAGACACACACACACACACAGACACACACATAGACATCGGGGAGTTCAATCTGCGAGTATTGATCGAGCCGCCGCCGCCGCGTATAAGTATCCGCGCGCAACATCTCTTATACATAAATATTCCTCAGCACTTCATTGCGCATTCCGCTTCACTACAGCACGTCTATTTTACTTAATTTTTTTCCTCCTCCTCCTCCTCCTCGTCCTCTCGTTTTGATTATTCAACTCGCGGTGCGTGCGTGCATTTTACAGTTCGTTATATATTATACATATCGCTCGGGTCGCGACCGAGAGGAGAGTACCCGGGTGATTTATTTATTATTATTTTTTTTTAGTTCAGTTGTAGTTTGGATTGAAAAGTTCGCCAGACAGGCGGAGAGCCGCGTGTGTCGCGTGCGTCGAGCGCACACGAGAGAAATTACACAACAAACGAGAAAAATTACGTAGGAGATGTATATAGTATATGCGTGTATACTTGAAAAAAAGGATACAGAGCTTGCGGAAATCATGCCCGTTTTTGTACATGCTATATATTCAAAATAGACGTATATACTCTGTTTGTCTGCACGCGTATACAATATTTATATATACCGTTTGCGCACAGCGGCGTAATCGTCTCGAGACACACATTGCACACGAATAGCCTGCGTAGCATTGAGTTGCGGAAAAACGTTAAAAAAATTCACAAGACAGCTCTAGTACCTCATCGAAGGTGCGGCGATTAATTGGGGACGATCGCTGCCGACGATTATACATACGTATATACATACTTTATGGCTAATCAGATCAAGGTACATCGAGTTGAAATTTTTTTTTCTATATATATACCAAGCGGCTCGACGCCCGATTAATTTCCGGAGCGTTAATTTTCGACGCTGATTGCACGGCGGCGGCGGCTGCTGCTGCTGCAGCAGTGACGAGAGCTTTTAATAAGATTACTCCCGCGACTTCCGCCGTCGCGCGCGCGCGCGCGCGAACCAATTTCAAATCAACACGTACAAACGGAGCTTACACTCAATTACTCGGCTCAGTCGGCCGACAAAAGCAAAGCCTGGGAGTTGAGATTATTCAATAGTATACATCAGCGCCGATCGTCCCTCTATACATGCGCAGCGACGCATCGCAGCACCCTACCGAGCGTATATAATTATATATACACGTGCATTATGTGTATAACGTGCGCGAATCGACCAGGTACAAAAATTCGTGGAAGATTCATCATCATTATCCATAGTACCTCTGTGGTTCGGTCACAAGCATCGTCGCCGTGGCCGTCGTCGCCGTATCCGTCCGTCCAGTTCACATGGTGTACTGAGAGAGGAGGATGCGCGGCGTAGACGCGGCCGGAGTGCTGGTCCCGGGCGTGGCGGGAGTCGGCGGTGGATCGCTGCTGCCGCTAGTGGCGGCGAGGCTGGCCTCGGGTCAAGTGGTGCACCAAGCAAGCACGACCTTCTTGAACGGCACGAATACCGCTCGCTCCGGCTCGCTGTGAACATACAAAGAAAATTTCCGGCTTCCTTAATTTTCGTGCAGAGCAGAGGCATCTATTATATAGCTGTGTGTGTAGGTGTGTAGGTGGCTCTGGATATACGTGTATACATACTAGAGAGAGAGAGAGAGTAGCTATAGAGAGCTCCTTTCGCGGGCAGTGGAAGGGGGTGGTGGAGTAGCCGTGTGTATGTCGCCCGGCCGAGTTTCGAGGACTCAAGGGAAGGGGGTGCGCTGCTAGTGGCTAAGGTCAAGGATCGGCTATTTTAGCGTCGCGCGTCTGTGGATGAGGAATCAAGGTCGACTGTGCATTATTCCGCGAAGTAGTACGAGTAGTCGTGTCTGTGTGCGCGTAAGTGAGTGTCCGTATACGTGTGAGTGAGTGCATGCAGTCTAGGAAGGCGTAATGAAAGCGTTCGTCTGTAGGCTTCATTAATTCCTCGCGACTATACAGCGCCGAGCTTGCGTCCGACGATTTATGGCTTGCAGTAGGTATTTATGGAGAGGGTAAGTTTACGTGCTCGGCTACTCTCTCGTCGCTCTTGTGATGGACGGCGCGCTTGGCTATAGTCGAGCGCTGGATGGGTCGTTACAGTTCGCGGAAACGTATATATCCATAATGACTCTCCGCTGCCCTCAAGGTGGTAATTGAGTTATTCTCTCGCGATTTGATTGCCAACCTCTGATTATCCGCGTTCGAATGTTTTTTCTTGTTTTTTTCTTGTTCGATCATTCGTTGCGAAGACTTACCAATCGAAGTATCGCCTGCCATGGAAGGTACCGTCGGAAGAGCCGCTGTCTTTCGGCAGCTCGACGCCCACGTGCACCTCCTCGCGACCAGCCACGGGTCCGACGTAGCGCACGCGACCCTGAAGAATCCTTCCCTCCGGAGAGATCACCTTCACCAGATGATCTAATTTGAGATCTCGTGGTATCTGTTGTAACAGAGAAGCGAAAGCGTCCCGACTGGTTAGTTGAATTGCACGACTTTTCCAAATCTTTAGTAACTTATTTCAAGATATAGGGCTCCACGGAAGAAGCGAACAATTTCAGTCGGAGAGCACTTTCCATTCATCTTTGGTAATTTATTTACGGCGTCTCTCCCACTTGAGCAAACGCTCGACTACTCGAGAAGAGCGTCCCACTCCTATAAGCGATCTCACCTTTGGCAAGTAAGGTCTGGCGTCTTGTGGTGGATTCCACTCTCGGAAGAGGTCAGGCTCGGAGTGCCTGCGCGCGCGTCTTCGGCGCGCCGAGTGCCTACCACTACAGTGTTCCCCAGCGGCGACGGCCGCCGCTGCCGCAGCCGTCGAGAGGGTCAGCATCGAGTCGATGCTACGCCTCAGGTAATCCTCGGCCTCGTCCAGCAGGGATTCCGTCGAGTCGCCGCTGTTCTCCGCCAGCAATTCGGAGCGTAGATTGGGCAAGCTGCCTCGGATCATCGGGCAATCTGAACGTGAATGAAAAAAGAAACGAATTCGATTATCGGTTCCCTCGCATAATTGGGAATTATTATTATTATTTTTTTTTTTAAAGGCTAATCTCTGCTCAACGCCGCGAGAAAGCGCACCCAATACCTGCCAGGTGCATAATGAGCAATCGGCTCTCGATGGAATCAAACTAGATGACTGAATTTTACTTTCCATTATCGGTAATCTCGTATAAGCCGGAAAATTGAATTCGAGCGTCTTATTCCCCGAGAATCCCGCCTCGATATATAGATTTACCGGCGCGCGCTCTCCCGAGGAATCAAAACTTCCTTTCATCAGAATCGAATTATGAGACGGGTTTCCCGCCTGTACACGCAGAGATAAGACCGAGAGAAATTTTTTTTCAAGGCTGGCAGAAGATACTTCTGTAATGGCTTTGTATATCGGTTTCAGAAAAACGTCGAGTCACTGCGTGAGAAAACATCGATCGCGCGCAAGAGATGACTCTTTTTCCTTCCCCTAAAATCGATAAATATACAAACACGAGCAATGCGCTCGCCGAGACGAACCTTGGAAGGTGACCTTGGATCTGGTCCTCCTCGGCGGATTGCCGGCGAGTCTGGCGACCAGCGCCGCCGAGGGTGGCTGCACGTGCGTCGGCGACGAGGGCATCGACGACCAGGTGGGCCTCGCCAACTGACCTCCGACGCTGCTCCCCATACTGCCGCCGCATCCGGCGCTCAGCATCCCGTGGGTCGTGGCGCTTCCGGGAATGACGGCCGGAGTTCGCCAGCCGTCGAAGGAGGCTGCGGCGTTGGGTCGCCAGGAATGACGGCGCGACGGGCCGAAGTCGCCGGCCGGCGAGGGGATCGAGCTCAGACTGCCCCGATAGCGCGCCGAGTAGAGATCCGTGGAGAGACGGCAGTCGCAGGGGCTCGGCAGTCCAGGACCGCCTCGGGCCCAGGATTCGCGACGATTGCTCTCGGGGGTGCGCAGGCCACCGCAGGTGGGACCTGCCGCACCGGAGGCGCCGCTGCGCGAGCCGTAACAGTGCGGCTGTGGAAACTGAAATCAGAAAGCGGAATTGGATTTTGCGTTTAGTAAATATAAGCATGAAATTTTTTGTTCATTCATTCTTTTAACGCACTGCGTATAGTGGAGAAAGAACCGACGATAATCGGATTAATGTTGAAATTAACTGTTATAGTGCGCCGACAACCCGTAATTATACGAAACGAACTGTAATTTACACACACACCTGCACAGCAGACGTCTTGTTTACTGTACGGATCCTCGCGTTAGTTATATACATATATAATTTCCGAGCTCATCGATCCATAAATAAAGTGTAATTTCCACCGATATATCTTCGTAAGAATAAAAAAAAAATCCAAACACATCCGATGTACTCCTTAATTAGCAAATAAATCACATACCGGCGGCGTATTATAAAATTTTCCAATCAAACAATCCGATACGCACAGACTACACGCTATTACATTCCCACGAGCGCGTAGCTATAACGCCCACGCGCCGCGCACGCACCTGATTATGCGGCTCGTGGCAGAGGTGATCGGCGCTCCTCGACAGTTCCGGCACCATGCTCGTGAAGCTGATGTCCGACAGCATGACTCGCCTGGCCTCCCGCGTCTTGTCCGACAGCCGCAGCCTGCCGGGCACCCCGGCCGGCAGAGCGAACTTGCTGGGCAGGGTGGTGAAGGTGTGGGCGACCTTGTGGGCCAGGTAGCTCTCGGAGCGCCACTGGGCCGGCAGGGCCGAGATGTCCGTCTGGGCGCCGGACTCGCGGCGAGCGCCGGCCGCTCCGGCGGCGCCTGGGCCACCGCGATCCATCACCGGGCGCAGGGGTGTGGCGGACTTGCGGCGGCCAGCCGCCAGCGCCTCGCGGTGGATAATCGGCCTGTGGACCGCGTGATTGTGGTTGCTTTATTATCGAGAGTGAGAGAGAGAGAGAGAGGCGCATTGGAATGCGAAAATTGAAAGCGCCGATGGTTTCTGGGTAGGCGCTGGCATGCCGCACATAAGAAATAACTCGAGAGGACGACGAGGTGCGGAATAGGAAGATCGCGACTGACCTGTAGGCAGCGGGCGGTGCCGCGAGTGTGTTCCTGCGGGCGGCGTGCCTCGGGCCGAGGTCGACCTCCTCGAGCATGCCGCACTTGCTGATGTCCGTCTCGACGAGGACGGAGATCTGGGACCACTTGTGGTTGAGCCGACTGCTCGAGCTCTCGTCGAACCTGTCGACGCTCTCCTCGCGGTCGATGCTGCTGCTCTGCGAGGAGACGGCCTCGTCGACCGAGCCGGCCTTGTCGCCGACGCCGTTGCCGCCGTTGCACACCAGCATCGTGTCGCCGCCGTCCGCCGACTTGGACTGGCCGATCTTCAGCACGGACTTGTGCGGCTCGCTCTGCGACAGATCGATAAAGAGCAAAGATTAATGTATGAAAAACTCGCGATTTCAGGGAGATTTTTAACGTTATAATATGTATAAACATGACTGATCATAACTGATTATAATTAATCATAATTAATCATAACTGTTCATAACTAATTGTAACTGATCATAATTAATTGTAACTAATCATAACTGACCATAACTAATTGTGACTAACCATAATTAATCGTAACTGATCATATTACAATCATAACGTAGCACATTTATATCATGAAAAATCCAATCTATTTTTCTATACCAGTGTATATGACCAATTCTCACAGAAAAATGCACTTTTCGGGCATCCAGAAATCGAAATTTTATTTTTAAAGTTATAGAGGTTTCGGACCGATGAGACTTTCTTCTGTAAGCCAAAAGATAGTCAAAAGGGCAGAGGAACATGGGAAAAGTTATTGGTAACCACATTTCTGAGCCTTTTTACATTTTTTTTACACAAAATTAATGCGTCGAAATACTAGAATCATAACAACTACGAAAGTTCCCGAGGCACAAATAAAATTTCCAATTATACATTACAATAAAGTACAACAAAAGAGCTTTAATTTAAAAAATATATGCCCAGATTCTATACTCTGATCTAAAGTTATGTTCGTTTGCCAAAATAAATAAATAAAAATCCGAATGTTAAATTCTGATGTTCCATGTTTCCCATGTTCCTCTGCATTTTTGACTATCTATCAGCTAATAGAAGAAAGTCTGATCGGTCCGAAGCCTCTATAGCATTAAAAAAAGATTTTCGATTTCTGGATTTCTTTTTTTTTTAAGCTACACCTACCTGTTTTTTCTCATTACTTAGGTCATTCTGAAAGAGAAAAAACTCGTGTGCATGGCAGATCGTAGGGTATACTTTATTACCGGAGCAAAAGAGACTCGAAATAGCGACAAATAATTAACAAAAAATGAAATCATAGATTTTTTTCTCGAAAACTATGGACTTTTATAAAAATTTCATTACGATGAAAATATTTTAAAATTCATCAAAGAATGCTCTGCAATTTTTTTAGATTGATCCAATACAATTTTTGTTTTTTCAATAATCCAATACATCGAAATTTCGAAAAATGTTCTTTAAAAAATCTCAAAAAATTCCAGAGCATTCTCTGATGAATTTTAAAACATTTTCTGTTCTAATGAACTATTTTTAAAAGTCCATAGTTTTCCATTTGCTCCGGAAAAATGTATACCCTTCGATTGGCCGTGCACGCGAATTTTTTCTCGTTCATAATGACCTAAGGACCGCGAAAGAGTAGGTCTAGCACATGTGCCTCGAAAAAAAATTTGCAGTTTTTTTGGGGAGAGTTGTTTCGGAAAATTGATGGATTTGCACGTATGTATTACTGTAAACGAAATGTTAACACACCGGCGTGGGAGTCCTCGCCTGCTGCTGCTGCTGCCAGTGCTCGGTGTCGGTGATGGACACGAGGTCCTCCTGGAGCCCGACGTCCCTACAGGTCTCCTCAGTGGTGAATATTAGCTCGATATCGTCGAGCTCCTCGGACTCGTTCTCCGACTCGGCGGATACGCCCTGGCCGCTGAGCTTGTTACGCGGCTCGTCCTCGTTGTTCTCCTCGGGCTCGTCGCCGGCACCGGCCAGCGAGTTCTCGCTCGCGGATTTCTCCGGCTGCGGCAGCGGCTCCTCCTTCTTGCCGTCGACCTCGTCGCTGACGCCGATCGCCGTGGGCTGATCGGCTGCGGCGTCGGAGGCATCGGGGGTCACCCGGGGCGGGCTGTCCTCGGCGCCGCTCGGCGCGGCTTCCGCCGTCTCGGATTCCATTGCGGCTGATTCCTCCGGCAGTCTGCGCGTCGTTCGCGGAAACAGAAGAGATTTTTTTTCTCTCCCGTGGAAAAATCGCTGTCGAGGTCCGCGACACCGGCGGCCCGGCGCGTGTATACCGTAAACGATTCAATTTTGCGCCATTACCCCGGTGTATTTGCAGTGCATAACTCTCAGGGCCGCGAGTCTCTCGGGATCGCGATATTTTCCCGAACGAGCGCAATAAACCGGAGCTAGCCAATAAAAGAGATTTCCGAGAGGGGAGAGGTGGCGCAAGAATTTCAGCGCAGCTCTTTTTTTTATACCTGTATTAGGAGCATAAACGCCCGCGGAGCCTTTTCTCTCTCCCATAAAGAGAGGAGAAGTCGTAAAATTCCCCGGCGACTACGCGTCGTCGGCCGCGCGATTGGATCTCGTCGGTGCAGTATATATGCGCTTGTAATGCGCGCGAGGGTAAGTTGTTCCCGGAGCGAGAGGGGGGGTAGGAAATCACTAGAAAGCGACTATCTCGCCGTCTCGCGACCTTAACTTTCCATGGCTACTTTCCCACACCGACGCACGAGACGACGGGGGACGAGAGAGAGAGACCTTTGCGCTTCGATCCCCTTTAGAGCCGCGCGCGGCGCCGCGAGTCTTGTATTTCAATGTTATCGCGACGTTTAACCCGTGATACACGCGTACACTGTGTTAGAATCTCGCGCGAATCGAAAGAACAGTAATATACGGGTGATTCCATGTGAAATCGAAAAGAATTATTTTTTACCTATATCCTTTTATTCTATTGATTGTCAAAATATCTTATGAATTTTTTCAGATTTTTTCCATCAAGTACCTACGAGTTACAGAGGGTCGACGTTCATGAAATTTGTGTTTTTTTTTCCATTTTTTGCCAATTTTCATTAATTCGTAGCTGCATTTTTTACTGTTTAAATTTGGATTTTCGTCGATTTTTACGAAATATTATGAAAAATGACAAAAACACTTCTTTTCTTAGAATTTTTTTTCTATTTAAATGTAATTTTTTTCGATAAGAAATCCAAAATTTTTGTTTTCAAAATTCACATTTTGATTAAATGGTCTTAACCTTTGAGACCCACTCTGAAAGTTCGCAGGTAATTTTGAACTTTAAAAAGGTTGACTCGAGAATTTTTCGGTTGCCTAACTCTCGATCAAAATTTTACTTTCACTGATTTTAGAGTTTAAATTGGATGTAAGAAAATGATAACACACGCACACACAACACACATATATATAATATGATAACATATATATATTTATTTAAGTATTTTATGCACTTTTGTTGAAAAATGCATCCCTGACGAGCTATGAATTAATGAATATTGGTAAAAAATGAAAAAAAAAACACGAATTTCATGAACTTTGACCCTCTGTAACTCGAAGGTACTCGATGGAAAAAATCTGAAAACATTCATGAGATATTCTGACACTCTATAGAACAACATCCATACATTTTTGAATAAGTAAAAACTAACTTTTTCGATTTCACATGGAATCACCCACATGTTTTCCGCAAAAATTGGCGGAAAAAAATCTCGTTACAGCGAAACCATGTGTGCTGATGTATACTGCAACGATGGAGCGTTATTGAGCCGCACTGTGGACTTTCCCGACTGCAGAGCCGGCGGCGAGAAAAAAATCTCTCTCCACTTCCGAGGCACTTTGCGCGCGCGAGTTCGCAGCCTCGGGAACGTGCGCATATTTTTCGAGAAACCGAGAGAGAACAAAAAAAAAAAATTCCGCGCCACCGCGTCGTCTGTGCAATGCAGCCCCGGCAACGGAATTATTTCACGTCTCGAGACCGCGAGATAGAGACGAAGAAAATGAAAAAAAAAATCTTTTCTCTTTCGAAAACTCACTCTTGTCCGGCGCTCGTCGTTACAGTCCCCTCGAAGCTGACGCTCTTCGCAACAGCAGCAGCAGCAGCATCAGCAGCGGTCTCGGGGCCGGCTCGTGGCGCTGGTGGCGGACTGGTCGCGGCATCGCTGGAAAACTCGCCGTGTCGGTCGAGCAGCCGTCTGCGCAGCACGTGATTCTCCAGGGCCAGACGCTCGAGCGCCCCGTCCGGATCGACGCCGGAAAATTCCGGCGGCGCCGCCTCCTTCAGTCGCCGGAGCTCCTCGCGCGACGAGTCCAACGCCGTGCGCAGCGATATCACCGTCTGCAATGAGAAGGAAGAATCGAGGACGATTAAATTTTGATGCGCTGTGTTTGTGTGTGGTGAGAGAGAGAGAGAGAGAGAGATTCGGACAGCGTAAGCAGACGAGATGCGGTTTCGGGCGGATCGATCGAAGATGCGTATGTGGGTCGAGGCGATTTTTTTCATGGATCGATCGATTGGACGGACGGTTTTTTTGCCGGTTGCGAGTTATAGCTCTCTATGGGGAGAGAAAAGTTTAAGTTTCGAAGGGCTTGACGCGCCTGGAGATGTGGGTACACGGGGAGAGAGAGAGAGAGAGAGAGAAAAGTTTGCAGGAAGTTGGTCGGTGCGGGTCTCTTGGGTGAGGAGTGTGGAGTGTGGAGGGAAATGTTTCGAAGGTGATTACGTACTGATATATATAGCGTCGAGTGGAATATTTATTTGATGATTACTATATAGTTATTTAAAATGATTACTGAGTCTTAACTTGGCGATATGAAAAGAAAGGATTTTTATTGATATAGAAATGATTATTTATCACACTATATCATATAGAAATAATCAGATCACACATCGATGTGTAAAAATATATGACAATTTCTATACAGAGCAATTTTACTCGAAATCTTTTGGCTGAAAATATATCCAGTTTTTGTATAAACAGTCTGCGGCTAATGCACTAATGGGCTATGCTATTATAATTTTTCGTAGAACTCTGTTCTCGGCAGAGACATAAACGCGTAATCATATGGTATAAATGTCTGGATTGTCGCGATACCTCCATTTCCAAGATTACGATTTTAAACTTATTGTATGTAATTACATAGCGATTGCAATAGATATAGCCATTCGCAAAAGTTTCACTATGTATATATATTAATACATTTAATATTTAAATGAACTAATTGCCATGACTCTCCAGTTACGACTTGCACAAAACAATTGTATTGTTCGAAATAATTGGATAATTGCCTCTGTATATAGTTATATATATATATATTCAACCAAAAGCCAGCAACATTTGCAACCTCTGCGCAAAACGTAGGATAATCACAGGATCCATTCCTATACACTGGCTAACACACAACAAAAACGCGCATCCAATTCCCGCGTAATACTTCAATTTCTACGTATAACCATCGGTATAAGTACATTGCGCTCGCACATGCGATATAAACGCATCGGATGTATATATACATACAGTGCATGCGAATTAAAACTTACACCTGTATAAAATGCGCAAAAAACGTCTCAATTAGCCAGCGGCTCCCGTTTTAGCTCGATTAATTAACTGCCACCGCGCAACGCCTTGTGAATCGTGATTATGATTAACACACACACACACACACATACACATGTATATATATATGTATATATATAAGTAAATGTATCACATACACACATATATATATATAATGCAACCGCCGCACTATTACGTATTACAACTATATATATTGCACTGCCAATTAATCTAAAAACGCGTTAATATACATATAATACCGCTCCGTTTTCCACTGCAGCTGATGCGCGACGTCCGATGATGTTTACTCCCGAGCCTTTACGCGATTACTGAGTCACACTCGTCGTTGTTGTCGCCCGCGCACTGCACAAGCATATAATTGAAGACAGACGAGCGCGACGAGCTGCGCGCGCGTGTTTAGAAAAAAAGCCCTCTAAAGTTACACCATTAATCAAGTGCATCCAATTGCCGCGGTCTCTTACACAACCCGATCCAAGCCCACTTTTCTGAAACGCGCGCGCGCGAGCGCATTATATACACTGCAAACACACTCACACGCGTACAATGTTTTTTTTTTGTTTTCTTCCGCAACGCGCTCGTGCATCACGCGCGCCCATCGGAAAAGTAGGGGAGGGGGGGAGGGGGAAGTGCGCAATTATCGCGACCGGGGCTCGACTGGACCGATCGCGCTGACAATTAATCCGTTTAACGACGACTCGTAAACTGCACGCAGACGCGAGAGAGAGAGAGAGAGCCGATTTTCGCACGCGGTTCGAGCAGACGAGCCGCGTATATATGTATCTATGTATATATACAAAAGCGCGAGATTCATCGCGTCGCAGAGGAAAAAAGTCGCGGAATTGAGACGTCGATCTCTCGCGGCCGCGCGGTTAATTGTCCTCGAGCCTTGTCTCTGACTCTGTGTGGCAGCGTAGCTCTCTGTGGGAGACTATATATGCGTGTGCGCGAGCACTTTTTTTCTAAAAAAAGAGAGAGAGAGAGGGAGAGAAGAGAGAGAGAGAGAGAAAAAGAGACGTTCGCCGTAAACAGGGCTACTGAGCTGAACTTCTCGCGCTGGCCTAGTTTTACTCGATTGCAGCAGCAGCAGCAGCGGTGCAGCGTTGATTGGGCTGACAAGCGTGTGGCGCGCGATGAATCGCATGTGTTAGAGGACGCGCGCGCTTTGAAAATTTTCGGAGAGTTGAAAATGCTGAGGGGCAACGACGATGAATATGTTCTATTCAGAGGTTCTACGGTGTGTATATACACTTCGATGTGTATATTGCGCGCAGTGTGCGCGTGTTCGGGGGTATAGAAAGTTTAGTTTTTGGAAGCGAGATTTTATTCGATCAGTGTGGGACGCGTAAAAATTTGTATGGAATAGACAATATACTATACGTGTGAAAATAAATGGTTTATTTAAGGGGTCAGCTGGCCTGGGTTAACTGCTGAAAAGAGAAATTCTATTTAGAAAGATCTATGCAAGCAATCGAAACAAAACCTTTTTTATTTCAAAGTGCTCGTACAAATCTTTAATACAAGCTATTGAAAACTTAAAAATGTCGATTTTTCGTCTAATAAATCTGTTTCCATGGGGACATGTTTTTTTACTGAAGTTTTGTGCGGCTTGCATTTTATTCCTGCATTTTACTCCTTAAAACCTTCACTACAAAATAAATGGAGGACTTTTTTAATAATTTCGTTTTAATGAATTAAAAAAAAATTATATAAACTTGTTTGAAAAAATGATAAAAAATTTTTTATTAAAAAAGTGCTCCACCTATTTTGTAGTGAAGGTTTTAAGGAGTAAACTGAAACATTAAACATTTAATTTCGTCTACTCAAACGCTTAGAATCGCGCAGACCGCAAAAGTCTTCAGTAAAAAACATGTCCCATAATCGTAATAGATTTGTGAGACCAAAAATTTATTTTTAAGTTTTCAATAGCTTATATTAAAGGTTTGAATGTTTTGATTGGTTGCACAGAAAATTATCTACAGCTTTTTAAATAAAATTTCTTTTTTCAGCAGTTAACCCAGGCCTGACCCCTTAACGAGAAGTTAATATTAAAAAGATTATTCATCGAAAGAATAAGTCTTGTTAAGGATATCGCAAGCTATAGGTAATTTACGGAAATCTGTATTATAAAATAAACGAAGGAGAAAATTAAACCACACTGCATTAAAAGTTCTGCTCTTCCCCTCCCAGCAGCAATGCTCTTTGTCGACAATGCGGTCAATCCCGAGAGTATTAAACGCACTACACCGAACAGAAGATAAAGGTATCAGGTGTAATCCCTTTCTTCTACCTTACACAAACGCTCATCCGGTTAATTTCCTTCCTCCCTCTGAAAAAATCTTCCCTCGGTAGCCAAGGAAGTCACCCTCACCCTCCCCCCCTTTCACAATTTTTCCAACCATATCTTTACCAAACAATCGCCGCGGGTGTCCCTTGAAAAGGGAGGATTGGGACGAGAGAGAGAGAATCGTCGCTTTTATCTCAATACGCGCGAGAAAGAGAGAAAGAGCCGAGGAGCCGGTGTGATAAAGCACTCTCGAATCGCTTTTCATTCGATTGCCCTCGATTCGCCGGGGCTGAATACACACACACACACACACGCCGCGCACGTAAGAACGTAAGTATAGCCGGTCGTCTATCGCGGCTCCTCTGTTCTCTCTCTCTCTCTCTCTCTCTCTCTCTCTCTCTCTCTCTCTCTCCTCTGCTCTTTACAAAGTTATATGCGGAACTTTGCCCCGTGTAGTTCAATGGCGGCGGTACACACGCTGCTAAATTGATCGAAAACTGCGAGCGAGAGAGACGATGGCTTTCTCTCCGCGAGTTCGCCCTGTTACGCCATTCTGTTGGCACACACAGACCAGCTATATATACACATGTACACAGGGGAGGGAGCGAGACCGATCGGGGGATGAGGACGAGCGAAGCTTCTGTAACAGCCGACGAGTTGCTGTACCGGAAACGGTGGTGAAGCTACTTTTCATCGTTATAATTATGTATTGTGCGTTTACGTAGTTTTTGTATATATATACGGTTTGATCGTCGCATTCTATATAGGATATACATCGTGCGTTATTAGTTGCCCCATAACACTTTTTCACGATGATGAGAAGCTAAAGCGCCGTGAGAGACGCCAGCGGACAAAGTATATAGCAAAGTTCCCTCGAGGAGAGTCTTATTAAAAAGTTTTCCAACTTACGTTGCCAACGCGGATAGACAGATACGTATACATATATATATATACACACGCACACATGCAGTTCTCGTAATAACGATGTGCGTAACGCAACGTTAACGGCGGCCATGTATTAGCGCGTGTAAGCGGGGAAAGTTATTTACGTATATATAAAACGCGAGAGAGAGCTTTTGCATATTCTATATGGTACAATATACGCTAGACTCTGCTCCGCAGCGTAACAATCAAACCAATCTCTCTCTCTCTCTCTCTCTCGGCTCTCGCGGACACGCGATTACCGGCAAATAATAATAAAAACCGTGAGAAATAAACGAAGGTCGATAGCGCGATGTATATAACAAAGTCGCGGAGTAGCGTCTAATAGGCTATTTTTACAAGACTGTAAAAATAAGTGTTGCAAAACATCGCGACTAGCTGTATACCTATATACAGTATACATGTATACACTGCACTGCATCGGCTCTATTATTCAGGCCGCGCGCGCGCGAGCGCGTTATAGCATGTATATACACCCATTCGAAGAAAATGATCTCTCGGATCCGCAATATCGCCAGAAGGACTTTCGCCTCTCTCGATACGCCGCGCGCGCTACAGCGAGGATATCCGGATGGCGATTGGTCGCGATATAGATATACGACAGTCGTTAGACGTCCGTGTGTATATAAACATATATAGCGACGACGAGAGCCGGGAGAAAAGAGAATTCCTTACGAGAATTGTAAATATTTCAACGGAGCCGAGTCGAGTCAATATTGATGCTCGTATATATATACTTTACGTAACTGCGCGCGCGACGTTTGTATTGCGATTTTTAACGGGGCGCTGCGGCATACGCCATCCTATATATACGAGAAATGCCTTCGTCCGGAATGGAAGGATGAACGTGTCTTCTTCTCGTATTATATACGTGAATTGAGTTGGGAAAAGCGACGCGGCGGGTAAAGAAAAGGAGGTTATAAATAAATTGGCCGAAGGAAAGATTGATGTCCACGGCTTAGAAGTTATATATCCCATGCTGTGTATGACGAGTCAAGAGTTGAGAAAGAAAAGCGAAAAGGAGAGGAGATTCAAAGGGAAAAGCCAAAGGTACGTGTAAGAAAAGGTTGGAAAAAGGATGTAGGACGGGAATAGGGGAAATAATAAATTTAACGATATCCGGGCTGTATAGTTGTGGAGGTAAGAAAAGAAATGTAACGAATGAAGATGAAACAAAGAAAATTCATATACGCGGACGCAAGAGAATTATACGTCGAAATTTTCTGCGCATCAACGCATATTACAGAGTATACAGCGAATTTCTCATGTAAGCCACGCTCGTGTGCGTTTGCGTCTCACCCCGGTAATTTCGCTAAGTGGAGTATCGAGCCTCTTAACCGTATTATATCCCATTCCGGGCATTGATTTTCGCTGTTTACACGAATCGTAAACACAACAAGTATACACAGCGCTATTCATTATACATACACGTGTCCACGTGTACACGTGTAATGCACCTCGATAAAAAAAAGCTCCTAAAAAGAAAAGCTGCATGCAAGCTGATTCTCGTCTAGCGCGTAACTACAGTATCAACTATAGGTATGTATATATGCACCAACGGCGCTCAGATACCGCAGAGAAAGAGAGAGAGAGAAAACGAGTGTATATATCAATTTAACTTATATTTCTCCGCGCTTAAATTTAAACGCTCGCACTCTCCGCGCTTATCTCGGGAATAAATCACGCTAATGCCGTGTACGTGCGCGGCCCGGAGCTTTCTCGCGCAGCGTTGCATCTCTCTCTCTCTCTCTTTAAAATTTAAACGCCAATTGATCCAATTCCGCCGGCTTCCTTTTTTCTCGCCCTGCGCGCACACGGTACACACGTATATATACCGCAGGCAGCAGCCCTTTACAACCTACTTCGAGCCGATTACACGAGCGTCTGACGGGCGGAAAGCAGCCGGCGCTATATATATGCATACCCGTGTTCATGCTAATTCCCGAGATCGAGCCACTGCTACTCGGCTTAATGGCTCGTGTTGTTTGTTTTTTCCGTGATTCATAGTTTCCAAGCTCCTACTGCGTGAGCTCCGCGGAGATATTATGGATATGCGAGCGTCGCGTCGTGGCGACTGATACAATCGCACGGCAAAGCCCGATGGATTATTCGCGCGTGCGTGCGCGTTAAGAAGCGATATAGAGGCGGTATATTGTGCGCAGAAGCTTTGTTTATTTTTTTTTTTTGTATGTATGGAACTTTTTTTTGCTCGCGTTGGAAGTGTTTACGGAGACAAGGTTTGTCGATTTGCCGGAGGACGAGGGATTGGCCTGGATGGGAATTAAAAAGAAAAAAAAACTAATGGATAATTGAGTAGCTGCATAATAGGCAAACGCGCATAGCAGAATGCGCTTGTGGAAAAATATCAATATTTAATTCACTTGAGAGGTTTGAAAAGTTGGAATAAGCGTATAACGAAATCGTGCAGCGTTTGCGGAGAGACATACTTTTTTTTCTCTTGCGGGAGACACGGAAGAAAATCGTTTCGAAATTCGCCCGACGCTAAAGCGAAATGCTTATAACTTTGGCTCCGTGCAAATGTTTTGAACGATTTTTTTTATTTTTTACGTTATTACGCTGCGCTTTCATTATGATTCGTGGTACGATTTCCATTAAATTATTTTATGATAGCTATAAATGTGCTTTAAAACAATCTTCAATGAATAATTTTAACTGAATGGTAAAGCATATATTATAGGAATGAGTATAGCATGTCATTATATAAAATGTTGTATTTTTAAATCTAAAGAATATGAACTGAATTTCCATTAAAAAACAAAGACGCAGTTAAAATCCATAGTGTGGGCGAGGTTATAGGAATTTGAACGTAAAAGGAATTCGAAACATTCGTAGATTTTTCATTATTTTCAAAAGCAATAAATTATTATCCAATTTAAACAAATATTTTTTTTCAAATCGAGGTTCCTTCATCAGTACATATACTTTAGACATGGAATCTCGGCTTTAGATTGGCAATGCACTCGGGAATACATGCAATCGTATTATTTCGTTTTCGTGTGAATTTCAATTTTTTTTTCTTCATACTTAAACTTCCCTGGTAAAACAAAAAAGTAGTTTCATACATCTAGCCGCCGAAATTTTTCTTTTTACGCAAAAAGTTAAGCTTCAATAAGTTAAGCTACAATTTTTCCAAGTATTACCCGTAAGTGTGAGAAAATGTACACAACGACAAATATACGTACATTTCCACCGATTCACACATACTTTCATCCCCGCATCATCCCCACTAAAAATAAAAAAAAATGCTTCTCCTCTACCAAACCGTATAGATCCTAAAATACACGATAACCCCGTCTAAAGTACACTAATTCACTTACGTTTCCTGTCTCGCATAATCGCGAACAAGCGCGGCTATCGCGTTTCATCGACGACTCGATAAATCCCGGTTCGCTTTTCATTTAGGCAAATCTCTCCCCGCTCGGCGAGCGAATTTACTTTCGCAATATCTATATACCCGAGGCTCCGCAACCAGCAGCAGCAACGTTTCCTAAAAAGAACTCCCAGAGAGGAGCCATCGGGGGGAGAAAAAAAGAGCCAACGGCTCCTCGCGATAAAAAGCGTTCCGTGCCAAAGGCTCGTTCAGCCGTTCCTCGCACGTTCTCTCTCCTTCTCTCTCCCGCTCATCCGCGAATTTGAACTTGTTTACACTACTCCCCCACAGAGAGAGAGAGAGAGAGAGAGAGAGAGAGAGAGAGAAGACGAGCGGAGGAAGAGAGACAGAGACGGAGAGAAAAAAGGGCCGTCAGTTGCGTGACTATCGCGTGCTGCACTCTCACCTCTGACGTGCAGCTGATGCAGTCGCTTCCTCTCCCTCCATCTCTCTCTCTCTCTATCTCTCCCTTCGCCACTCGACACACATACTTATACACACATCACGAGCTCTATATATACGCGCGCTGTGCAGTGCCTGCCACAGAGAAACTCCGCACGCCCGGGTAAAAGCCACTCTCGCACGTCTATAGCATTTTCGCGCGCCGGGAAATTCGCATCGATTTCCCATCGGCTCGCTCTCTCCACCCTCAATTATCGTGGCCTCGCCGCACGTTGCTCTCTCTCTCTCTCGCTCGCTCTCCCGCATCGATAAAGACGGGCAAAGCGAGAGGGGTATTATTAGTGTATAGCGAATGTCGTCGACGCGCTCGATAATACAGACGCCCGTACACACACATAAGCGACGCGTTTTCGATGACGACGCAACTGGTCGTCGGTGCGCGCGCGAGCGAGCGATTGACCTCTCTATATGTTCCCAGCTGCGCGCGACACACGACACACAGAGAGAGCCGCATAGAGAGCGAAAAGGTGTACACACAAATGACAGAGGAGCAGCTGATTGATCCGATTGCCAAAGGGATTATCGGAGTTTTTCTCGGCCGCGTGTCAACAGACTTGACCCGTATATGTATACGCCTAACGTGTGTACACCTGTGCGCGGTGCTTATTCAGTATTTAGCGGGACGATTATTGGACAGGCGACGCGTCGCGCGTTGTTTTGTACAATTGGCGTGTGCTCTTGTTTCGCGCAATTTCACGTATAGCTCGCGCGTTCGAAATCGTTCGCTGCGGGAGTCCGCGCGCGCGCGCGTGTGTATGTAATGCATTTATTTTCGATGCTATATGCGCACGGCGTGGAGAGCCGGAGTTTTTATTTCGCCAACACGCAGTTTTCCGCATGTAATATAGAGATTCGCGGAGAGGGTGTACGAAAATAAGTTTCGTCCGCGGATTCAATTTGCGCGTGTACGGCGAGTAGGTCATTTTTATTAAAAAATAAAATACAAAAGCGACGCGTAACAGAGAGCGCCTTGCGCATTACCTAACGAAATTTATGAATTGTATAATTTATATAGAATATTGCTTCATCGCATTATACGCGCGGCGCGCACAGTGCGGAGGAACAAGCGGAAAACGCACTTTCTATATCTGCGAACGGATATAATGTTGTACACACCAGACGAGAAAAAGTCGATTACTCAAGCGCGACGAAAATATCAAATGCAATATTACAGTCGCTGCGCAGTGTGCGCAGACATACAGCACTCTTTGACTCTCTGCCGATATGAATCACGCGCGCGTGAAAGCGTGGGCGGGCATTTTAATTCACGTCTATAATGCACACACACACAATCAGCTGTTTTCCCACTTTTTCCTACAATACATACACGCCCCTGTGAATCACTGCGCACTCGCAAATTTCGTCACATGCAGAGATTCATATCGCCGGCGTTGCAGAGCGCAATCATCACCCACATCGAGAGAATATCCAGCGCGCGTCTTCTCAAGTCTCGACGCATAGCTGATCCCCGCTCGAAGGCTGCCGCTGCTCGCATGGAAAAAGGGAACGTCAACGCTGCGCAGAAAAATGAGATTCCCAAGAGAGTAGAAAGCCGATGCAGTTTATAAAAAGCGTCAACTGCGTATCGATCGGCGATAATACAACGACGAGATCGCATTAATATGCCGAGAGAAAGCAAAATAGCCGCGCGCCTATCGTCTCGCACAGGACCAAGCCGAAGCGATTCTGCGCAGATTGCGCGCGATATATCACATATACAGCGAAATGTATCCAGTTTGTCGCGCAGCTGACCTGGTGCAGAGCTCTCACGACGTCGAGCCCGGGTAGACCGGGCGACAGCCCCCGCTGAGTAGAGGCGAGCTGCTGGTGTCGATGTCCGGGAGGAGCTGCGCCGGCTGCTTCCATGCCTCCTGCCCGCCGCAGGGGCAGGCCGGATCAGCGCGCGAGGCCTCCCCCGCCCCGGCAATCCTCATGCCGAGACCCGCGAGTCCTTCGCCCCTGTGTACTACGCCTCGTTGCCTGCGCCGCCGACGCCGCCGCTATGCTGCTGCTGATGATGACGATTATGCCGATGCGGGCAAATTTTTTTATCCGCGTCTGTCGACGTCCCTTCTCTCCTTCTTCCCTTTTTTTCTGGCCGGGTTCTCTCTTTCACTCTCGGCGTGTGGGTCGCTGCGGGAGCTGCTTAGATCTGTCGAGTTAAAATTGTACATTTTAGCGTGTGATGCGCTTTCCATGAATAAATTTTTGCGCGCACGTGTCTCGAGTGCGCGAGAGAGAGAGAAAAAAAGAGCGGCTCCGAAACTTCCAAGCGCGCGGCACATATGCATAATGCAGTTGGTAATTTGTAATCGATGTTTAATGCATATCAAAAGCGTCATACTTGCGGGGTACACACGTATATATAGCCATCGTCGGGTGAGAGTACGTGCTTACGACGTGCATGACGCAAACGAGCGTCGCGTGCGCGGGCTCGCATACATACATGTATACAACGCTGGCGCGTTGGCATCAAACTTTATATATTTACTAGGAATAATGCGGTTGAATTTCGTTTCGGCTATTCAAAAAGTTATGAATTGAAGGTTACGTAAAGTAACGTCTCAATACTATATACGAAGGAGACGAACCTGCGCGACGCGCGACCAATAATCACGTTCGCTGTATATCACGTTAACTTCGTAATTACGTCACGGTCAATCGGAATAACGCATTAAGTGCTTCGCAACAGAGCTCATCACTTTTTTTCATAAGAGAAGAGAAGAAGAGACGAGAAGAGAAGAGGGATAACGTCGGGACGTGCGCGCGCGCGTGTGTATAATACGTCTTCGGGAATTAATTGCGCGATCCTCGTGTATACATGGAGTGAGCGCGTGCCGAGAGGGTGAAAACACACGACGTTTCTATTATCCGACGTGTGTGCGTCTTTCTCTCCCGCGCGCGGCGCCCCGAAAAATTGCGAGGGCCGTGCGCGCGAGGACACGAAGGTCAAGCGAAATCGACGCGTCCTCGAGTGTAATAACGACGCGATGTGCGCGCGTACTAGCACTGAAAATAACGATCCCGAGTCATTAGTCTCTCTCTCTCTCTCTCTCTCTCTCGAGGAAACGCGTGGGCGGAAGAAGAGCTAAATTGCTCCGGGAGAGAAAGAGTACGTGTGTATACAGGCATTTCCGGGAGCTGTAGAGGAATCGATTAAGTAGTAAAGGTTCGAAGCAGTCAGACGCGCGTAAACAAACTGCGCTACGCTGTGTGTCTGTCTGTGTGTGTGTAATGTGTATACGTGCAGTAGGAAAACAATTTTCTATTACGCTTGTGTACAGAGGTATGCATATACAGTGCACGCGCAGTGTCTATAGATATATATATATATATATATGCAGCTCTCGTAGAGGTGAAGAGTGTATAACAACAGCACGTCTCATTACCCCGCGCGCGAGTATTATATAGCGCAAAGTCGCTCCCATCATCAGAAACCGCTCGCTTCCCCGAATCCTGTATGCGCTCACTCTTCGCAACAACACAACAACAACAGCCGCCGCCGCCGCCGCCGCCGCGGCTGCGAAGCGCAGCGACAAGAACAGCGCGTATCTCTCTCTCTCTCTCGCTCTCGGCTCGTTTATGATGAAAAGGCAGACGCGCGTGAAGAGTCACGGCTGGCAAAAGGTGAAAAACACGTCGGTGTGTTGTGTATTATAAACGGGAAGGGGAAGCGCGAGGTAAGAGCGAGAGAGAGAGAGAGATGGAATCATAATGTACCGTTGAGCGCGCGAGAGGTGTATAATACGTGTTGCGTATATATACAAACGAGGAGTAATGCAGGCGGCGGCGGCACGACGATGCTCCCGCGATAAACTGAATGAAAGCGACTATATACCCTCGACGCCACTCTATCCTGTAATGCGTGTATATATACGTATATACGCGCGCACACTTCACTCGCGCGACTATCATTCGCCGCCGTCGTCGTCGTCGTCGTCGCGCGACTGTGCAGTGCAGCCTGCGTGAGATACGCTGTATATACTACTACTTCGTTTACTACTACGTAGTAAACTTCGCGGCCGCGCTCGCGCCTTCCCAATTATAAACAACGGCGGCTGCAGCACGCGAGTGCCGTGGGCCAGGACGAGCATCCCGTCGCAGAACACACGTATATGTAACGTATAACAACGAAACAATGAGCCAAATGTATTGTGTATATCAGCACGACGACGTTCTAAATTTAGTTTTCTCACTCTCTCGCGCGGGTATTATCTCTCGCGCACTCGGGCCTCTTTGCTGGAGAAAACACTCTCTGTGCCAGCTGTGTCTATGTGTGTGTGTTGTGCATTGTATTATGCGCCGGAGCGAGAGTGTGTGGGTAGAGTTGTGTCGGCCGTGCCGTGTGGAAGGGAGAGCGAGAAACGTTTCGAGCGAATCGATCTCCGCTCCGCGCGCGCGGCAGGAGTATAGCGTTGCATATGCTGCACCGAGTGCGAGAGAAAGAGAGAGAGAGAGAGAGAGAGAGAGAAACTCGTTCCTGCTGTGTGCGCTGTACGTGTGTATATATAGGTATAGGCGTGTTCGCGGTTGAGCCTAGGCTAGACGCGTGCGTCTTGTGTACTGTATTGCACACTGTATGGAAAGGGCAGGAGAGTCGGATAGGAGAGTCCGATGCGCGATGCATCATGCTCGCGGTCTACCCGTATATTCCTACGTGTATACCTGTACACAAGTGTGTGTCCGTGTGTGTATACAGTACACGAAGTCCCTGCGGTCTGGGCTTCGCGTGCGCTTCGAGTGCGGAATACGGATTTTACGAGGTTTGCTGCCGCTTGTATACCGCCTGCATTATCGCGGGATTTCCATTGATTACGCTCGAGACATGGCTTTTACTTTATTTTCAATTTCTACCTGAATTAGCTGGGGGTGGAAGGGTGGGGGCTGGGGTGGGAGACAATTATCGCCTGGAATTGTCAATATACGCATGCGACTGTATATACACTGAGGCGCGCACGGAATCGAGGGTATGTGCGTATATGTACGTCTATAACACTCGCGGTGTGCTCTCGCTTTTTCCAGCAGTTACATGACGTAGTCGATGTGTGTTACGAGGTGGCCAGGTAATACGCGCTTATGTTGTGTATACACACACGCAGTTCTCTTTCTCTCTCTCTCTCTCTTTCTAACGTACTTACGCGAGCGCGCATAGGTATACACACATTGCAGAGCTCTCGGCTAATCTACTTACATACATATTCGCGTGTGTCAAGTGCGGGGGAGAGAGACGGAAAGAATGAAAGAAAACGCGATCGCAAAGAAATTAATCGCAACAACAACAACAAGGGACTCCCGCAACACTGAATGACTTTGCAGCGAGAAGAGATACGCGCGTGCAGTGACTATACAGAGACGCAGGTATATAGAAGCACGAGTATACTTACTGGGCGAAGATGCGACGAGAGCGTGCGTGCGTGCAGCCGTAAAATCGATGGCGAGCCTGCCGCGCTGATCTCTCCTCGGCACCGACTGCTGTGTGTCAGCTGCAGGTTCAGCGGGGCGCCGCTCCTCCTGCGAGCGGCGACGGCGGCGGCGACCGGAGCGAGAAGAAGCAGCCGCGGCGGCGGCGGCGCGGGATCAATATGGAGCGCATCGCGCGACTGCTCCTCTCCCTCTCTCCACTATGCGAGTGTGTATAGACCGCTGCTGTTCCCTTCGCGCGCACTGATATAGTCTGCCTTATATATATCCTAACTACCTGGACGTTACGTGTACGTGCCCTACCTAACGACTCTCTCTCTCTCTCTCCGTGTCCTCGCGCAGCAAAGAGAGAAGACAACGCTGTCTCGTGTGTTTATTGCGCGTACACACGGAACCGTAGCTCACTATCTCTCTCTCTCTCTCTTGCTTTAAAGCTATACGTATATATACGCGAACTCGTATTTCCTACGTATACGTGTATTGTATATACGATGCACTCTCTGGGTTATAAAGTTGCGCGGCGCTTAGCACAACTATATGCTACCGCGGCTGCGGCGCGCGAAGGACTACTGTCAACAATAGAGCAGCAGCGCAGCAGCAGCGCGGAGAGCGAGCGCGACAGGATGGTGGAGGGAGTGCGGGTATATACAGTGTGTATATACGTATATAGCGAGCTGTCAGAGACTGGCGCTGTCTCCCTCTAAGCTTGGACTCTCCTGCCGAGCGGCAGCGGCGGCGGCGGCGTGTGTATATAAGTATCAGCTGCGCTGTGGCGGCTGGCTGGCTGGCTGGCGGTACCTATATATGCAGTGCACTCAGCTCTCTCTGCTGGCTCGGTTGGGGTCCCTCATAACTCACCGTACATATACGAATACACGCAGTATATACATACGTGTGGTGAAGCAGAGCTCTTCTTTTACCCTTTTTTTTGTCCAGACCGCAGCGCCTGACTTGCGCTCGTCTTTTTCTACTGCGATATGAAGAGCTCCCCCGCACTGCCGTAAGGGACTCGAAAGAGACTGCTTTGGCTGTGGAAGGTTTTTTCGAGGAGGCGGATTGAGCTGCCAAAGTTTTTTCTTGGTGCAAAGGGTGTTTACCGTAAAAAAAGTTGCCTGCCCATGGATGAATACTCTGTGGACGGTGAATTTTTCTGGTATTTCGAGTGAATTCAAATGTTCGCGCCACATTGAACGCCAGCAATGTCCCCATATATGACGGAGAGAGTGTTTCCCTAGGAATTTCTCTAGGCGGTTTGAAAAGTGTTGATCGCCGCTCGTCGATCGTAACCTCAACACGTGCCGCTGAATGATGTGATGCAAGCACGTCGGTGTAGATAAGTAACAGTGTTTTGCATGGATTTTAAAAATGACACGCTTGTTTAAAAACCTGAAGGTGCTCAATGCACTCGTAATTCCCGTGAGGTACAAACATCCGGAACATCATTGGGTGAGTTCTTGAGTTGTATCTGCTTTTTAATGATGGTATCATACTCCGTACTTTTGGACTTAAAGTTTTGCATTTTTTGTTTACTACAGCATACGATAAAAAGAAAGAAGACATACATCAAAAGGGCACTTGAACACTTTGATGATTTTTACCAGTCCGTTTACAAAGATGATTGGCAGCATATTAGGTCGGCTCTACTTATGGAGAGACACAAATATGTTTGCATTGTCAATAACTTTAGCGATATCGAAAGGATTTGTCAAGAGCTAGAAGTATGTTTTAAAAGAAAATATTTCTTGTTTTTTTCTTTGGTCTATTATATCTTTGCAACATTCATGATTATTTTTAGGCTCTTGGTGCAATGAATCTAAGTGCTGTTTATAAGGCATCCAAAGAAAATATGCAATTTCACGAGAATAAACTAACGAAGATGGAGAATGAAATGATAAATGAAACATTAAAGAAAGACATAGACAATGTTTTATTGGAAAAGGAAGGAGAGCATTCTATCTATCCGGAATCTTACCATAAGACAGAAATAAATCATGTAGAACGTGAAGATATTAGCTCTTTCAAAGAGGTTCAACTGCACTCCATCGAGAAAGATCAGTACAAAGTAAATGATAACAGTCGTATCATAAGCGCTGGGTCTGCTGTAGGAGCTGCTCAATTGTTTGAATTTGTGCCTGCGACAATGATAAAAGGTTTCATTATGCTTCTATTTATCAAAATAAAAATTAAATAGAAATTAAAATTTATTTTTATGTTTCAGGAAAGGATGATTATGTTTTGGAATCTGAGCATTATGGCTACTATTCAAAAGGAGCTGATTTTGTTATAAAAAAAGAAGAAGAACATTTTTTAAACTTTCCTCAAAATCTTTTGCTCTACACATTTGAGGAAGGAAATTTTACTAAATTTCCATTACCAAAGAAAGGAAGTACTGAAGTTTTAGGTAATAAGTTAAATCAGTGAGCAATTAAATTATTAATTCTTTTCAATGCTATGCAATCAAATACTATATTTATTTTTTGCAGATTACTACGTTCTAGATGGTGCATCTGTGTTACCTGTTCTATCGCTAGACGTTCAACAAGGGGACACAATACTAGATATGTGTGCATCACCGGGTGGGAAAAGCTTAACTATTTTACAAACGTTAAATCCTCGATTGTTAGTTGCGAATGATGTTCAAGAATCAAGAATAAATAAGATAAACAAATTCATATATGAATACCTACCAAACATAGGAGACTGGGAAAAAAGATTTTTCATCACACAAAGTGATGCCAGATTCATTGAAGATGACGGTTTATACAATAAGGTGATACATTTCATTCTTTAGGGATTCGTCTTTTTTATAACTAACAATACTTAATTTTAAAAGCTATACTTTTATTATAAGATTTTAGTAGATGTACCTTGTACAACAGATAGACACGTTGTTCACGAAAATGACAATAACATTTTCAAGCCTAGTAGAGTAAAAGAAAGATTGAAGTTACCGGAAAAACAGAGCGAAATTTTAAAGTAAGACATTGTTTTCATTTAAAAAAATAGAACTTTGCTTTTATAATTTTGTAATAAAACTTTATCGTTACTGTATTTTATTTAGGAATGCGCTAAAATTGGCAATCCCTGGTGGTACTGTTGTATACTCTACATGCTCTTTGAGTCCTATTCAAAATGACGGTGTTGTTCAAATGGCTCTTAAACAAGCTTTCGAAGAATATAATGTTCAATACGTCGTTAAGTGAGTTTAATTTTACATACATTTTAAACATATAAAAAACAAAAATATATAAATGCCCTATACTAAATTTATAGAGATCAAACGCGTGCGTTGCAGCCTCTCAGGTTTTTATATAATTTCGGCGATTTTGGTTTAAAATATGGACACATTGTTGTTCCTTCTAAAAACAGGAACTGGGGTCCAATGTATTTTTGTAAGATGGTTCGGATCAAGTGAGACAAGTAAGTAAAGTCAAGTAATGAATTTTTATATTTCTCAATAAATTTTTGTATAATACATGTTCATCTTTGCTGATCTTTTTTAGTTAGAATACATTATGTCATAGAATTTGTTTTAGAAGAGTGAAAAAATATTGAAATTATTCAGCTAAATTATATATCATAGACTAAATGTACAGATCTCTTATAACTATATATAAATAATTACAAATCTTAAACCTTTATATTTTTTTCACAAAATAATTATCTAACGTAAATGCCCCATACAACACACGCGTGTATACTAAACATGAATACAAAATGTAAATACAATTGATTTGTACTGTTTGTTGAACTATGTGCGACAGAATCATAATCCGCATATAATGAGTTCGTTAAAAGGTTTAAACAAAGGACTATAGAACTATTTTTTTTCGTTATAAAATACTAATATTAAAAATGACATTACTTTATTTATAATATGAAATTCATGGAAATCTTTTTACTGGGACATTTACGGATTTGTTTACTTAGGAGAAAGATTTTTGTTCATAACAATTATTCATTTTTTGAACTTATATCATTTATTAATGTCTCGCTTCTTTTAAAGGAACTGTTTGCTCCGGCCTCTCCGTATCGTTGGACGAGGACTTGACCTTGTTCCAGGGCTGCTCCTCACCGACGCCAAACATTGTATAAATCAACATCTCGATAATGTATAGACCTACAGTTACGAAGAATATCACCCTCCACGCCTCAATGGTTTTCTGTAAATAGACGAATTTTGTTAATTTTATCTAATAAACGACCGTTGTATATTGATATTGACGCAACGCTTTACTCACGTTATTATGAGTTAATTTTCCTACGAAGATAGGCACAACCAATCCTGGTATGGTGGCAACGGTGTTCGTTAGGGCAACAAGCGTACCAGCGAAATTCGGCGCTAAGTCTATGTGGTTGGCTAAAAATCCGCAATACATACCACCGATGCACGTGACGCCTATCGTCATCAGCAGAACTGTCACATTCTTGTCGGTCGCATACGAAGCTCCGAGCAGACAGAACATTGGAATGGCAGATGCTGTACAATGGAAATAGCGTATTTGCATTTAGTTTATGCGCCACAAATCAAACGACGACAAGATGGAATCGAAAGCTCATACTCACAGAACAGTGTGCCAATTTTCCTCGATACCGTTACCGAGATCCAATTCTTCTCTTGCATTCTCGCGAGGACTTTGCTGAGAACCAGAGTAAATATCCACATGCAGAAATACGGCAAAGCTGACAGCCACGCATTCTGTAAAAACATCCGACGTCTCAGAACACTCGCTTCGAACGTGCTGAGCTGTAAGCGAAAAAGAAACTTACGTCTTTGAGTTCGTATTTTAGAATGTCCTTCATGAATGACGGTAGCTCGATGAGCATCATATACCAGCCGAAGTTGCTGCAGAAATGCGCGACTAAAATCGCCAGGAACGGCGGTGACTTTAGAATCTGAAACCACGGCACTGTCGACAGTTTCTGCAAAGAGAATACAACAACACTGTACACGTACTGAAATAACAAAGCAAAGCTCGCGCACAAAGCGAGTATTCTTAGTCAGCTTCGATGCTTCCTTAATTACATTGTCTTGTATGTATTCAATTAAGAATATCCGCAATCTCGAAGCTATTCGAAACCCCGTCACTCCAACCCTTTGATATTCAAAAAGGGCTGCCCTCAACAGCCCATGTACGTACACACGTCATACGCTCTAATTATAGACATCGCCCTTACACCTCACACGTACACAGCCGATCCGGCGAATTTCAAGCAAAATTATTTAAAATTTGTTCTTTATGTACTGCTATATATTCCCGAAAATCACTCAATAATATATTATTGAGTGATATACTATTATATATCGAATAGAGCCAATTCAGAGCGTTATCCAAAAATTTCATAGGTCGAGCAACATAGGTCTGCCTCAGTTGTGCAAAGAAAAAATATAATCTACGGACTATTTTTCTAGTTCCAATTAAAAAGGACGACTCACAATCTTGTGCGACTCCTTGTTCTGCCCGAGCAGATTCATGATGAATTCCCTCTCGTCGTTGCTTATAATGATCTTCTGCTGCTCCGGCGAATCCTGTACAATGATGATCCAGCCGACGCACCAAATCAGGCTCAACAGGGCCTCGATGTAGAAGACCCACTTCCAGCCGAGGGTCGCGGCTATCATGCCCGACAGCAGTATCGCGATGACGGTTCCCAGGGCCGTTCCTGAAATAAAACGACACGTATGTCGTTCGTGCATCACATTTTTTTTTCTTTTTTGCTCGGGACAGTATTGAGTCGGGCGGTCGCGCAATACAATATACATGTATATATGCGCGTGTGCGCCACTTTTTTTCGACGAAAATGTTATTTTTAAACGCAAACCAATTCCCGCGCGTCTGCCAGCATAGTTCGAAGAGCACAGTATATAGGAGGGAAAAAAATCAATGGTCATATGTATCGACCCGATGATTGACTTTTTTTGCCGGAAATTGCCGTAGCCAACGCTATGTGAAATATATACGAATTGTTTATTCGTACACACATCTGGTATTGCGTACGTTTGCAAAGGATAAATATTAGGCCTCTCTCTGGTATACGAAGCAAAAAGTCGTTATCCGCGCCCTACGAGCTTCGAAAATCAAGTGTTGGATTAATTTCCTGGGCCGAGTTGCTCGGCTGTCTCGCGCTCTCCGTATACATACATACCTATACGTGCGCGAGTGCATAATGGATACACAAATCATGCTGGGAAATGATGCTATTTGTACAGCTCCTACTCCTGCGCAGGAAATTGAGACAAGTTCTCCCTGGCCAAGAATTTTCGCCCCAGTAAACTCGGCGAAACTGTCGGCGAGGATAAATTTACCCTTTCTAACGTATATGCGCATGTATGTATACACGCGGACGAAGCTTAGCCGACGCGAGAGCGGAGAGTAGGGAATGCTTTTACGAAACTGCGGCCGAAAGAATACCCGTTGTATATCCTGTACCGCGAAATCTCACGTGAGATCTTACGCCGAAGTCTCGGGTTTATCAGTTTTTCCGCTCTCCTGACCGCGTGTACTCCTTAAACCTCGCCGTAATCGATTGGTGTGGCTATTCTTGAAAAAATTCGAATCTTCCCGCCGAGAAGCTCGTTCCAAACAATGTATGCACGTGAAATCCGAGGGGGGGTCGAACAATCGATTTCCGAGCGAATTCGAAGCCGGTATAGCGATGAACCAGTAGATAAAAAAAAAAAAATAATACACTCGGGTATAGGCGTAAATTTTGTCGAGTTGCAAAACGCATACCAGCATAGGCGATGGACGCGAGAACGCTGCGCTCGCTCGGCGGTGCCCATTTCGAAATCATCACGTGGACTGCTGGAAAACTGACGCCCTGGAAAAACAAAAAGAAAACGTGATAACATTATATGTTGTACATGTCTGTACACGAGTGTTATTGGAAAATTTACGATTTTAAACGCGAATGTGCGCTTCCTCTTTCACGTCATATAGAAGCGCCCGGAGAATATATATGACTCGATTCTCGCATTGATGAAAAACTTTGCGCTCGCGCGCACAGACTCTCCGCCTTTTTCCCACGGGGGATATTTTTACTGCGGATTTTTATATGCGTATAGATATTTCTGTTTCGTGGCTTTGTGTGATGTGTGTGTGTGTAGAGCGACCTACATATATCCGAGGCTTCGTATATAAGGAAAGAAACGAGACGCTATTACAATTTAAATTTGCGTCTCTATAGATACATCTTAACGCTTTCGTCAATAATAAGAATACGTTGGGGTTCGCGTAGATATGTATATATGCATTTTGTTGGGGGGGTGTGAGTCACAGTTTCAGCGCGGACGACTCGCTCCAGAATTCGTAAATTAAACTTCCCGCGACGTCTCGGCTGTATATAGATAAAAGATACGCCTCTCGCCTTCATATTTCATATTTCGCGCAACCTCGCGCGAGTTTACATTTTAATTTTGAAATGATCCGCGCATTGCATTTTCGTGATGATAGTAATTTTTTTTTTACAGTTTGAAAAGAGGACAGCGCTTTTCCGCGAAACATTTTCGTATATATAGCGTTGAAGAAATCTCCAAGGAATGACCCGTTGGAGAATTGAATAATTCAGAATATCAAGTTGGTGGATGTGCACATGAATTATACAGGAGAATTTAACGAGCGAGTCGTGTTTTTTACGAAAATTAGAGACGCGCAATGCAAAATATTAAAGCGCATTGAACAAACCGGAGTCGAAATAGACTTGAGTCTTCAATGCAAAATTTTTTCTTATTGAATCATCTCGTAACAACGTTCCAGAACCCCTTTTATACACCCTCTCGATTCGCGAATGTATTCAAAGATAGTTTCACACGCTGCGCAGATGAAAATTACAAAGTAGGTGCAACCTTAACTCCCTCCCCTATTCACGCAGACACACGCGAAACTTGAGAAACTGTCATGCGTGAAACAAATTCATGAATAATCAAGACCAAGACGGCGGCGAGAGCGTCTCCAAGAGCATAAAGACAACGATGCGCATATACTTATATGACGATAGAAACTTACTCCGCCAACGCCCTGAATGATCCTCATAACCATGAAGGCCGCGTAGTGGATCTCGGCGGCGGTGGGCATCAGCAGCGAGGCCACGACGTTCAGCATCACCGAGACGATCATCACCCACTTGGCCGAGACGTACTCGGCCGCCATACCGCCGGGTATCAGCGACACGATGTAGCCCCAGAAGTAACAGCTGAGGATGTAGCCCGTCAGCTCCGTGTCCCAGACGAACGGGCCGTCCGGCGAATTGTGCGACACCTTGTGCAACGATAAAAGCGTCGGTTCGTTATGCATTATTCATTACCTCCTGTGTACCTATACACTGTACAGAGCTGCATACATCCTTTCCTTTTAAAGTGTATACAAAACGAAAAAAAGCTCTCGTGGTTTTTGTGCGCCTGGCCCTGGTGCAGGCTGTGTACACACATCAGGGCTACTTGTTGCCGAGCTTCACGAGATATATATATACGAGCACAGCACACACGTGCACGTATGCTGATAGATCGCGAGCTATAGCGACGCCTATATGCAAATGCTGTGGATAAAAAGAGTATCCCGCGTTTTTTTCGGGGAGCGAGCGAGAGCGGAAAGGGCTTTTAGATTTATGCAACGAAAAGCAAAGAAAAGGACGCGATGTGTTGAACGGCGTGATGGATCGTTCCCGACACGTTTTCCGTTTTTCCGTATTTGTAATCGTTGGACACACGCGTACACACGTTATATATGCGGATCGTGGGATAATCCACGGAACTTTTAATTTTAGCGAGACATGCGGTATTTCTGTTCGTAAAAAAATGTATTTTTAGCACACTTTTTATTTTGGCGAAAAACGAAAATTATTCAATTTTCGATTCTAAATACGAAATGGGTATATAGGTGACTGTAGAAGAGGTTAGAATTATATAATTGTATTATGAGTGCGGACGCGTCAAGGTTAAAAGAATATTGTATTGATTATTGTTAATATATAACGTATACGTTTCATGAATATATTAATATATAAGACTTATAACTAGGCTGTTTAGATTCGCTGAAACTATAAATATCATGTACTGTACGAGACTTTAAGATTGATCGATCACGCCGTACTCGAGATACCAATGGAATGTATACGTTTTAAACACTAAAACCTGTGACGCGTCTACGGAACTACACTAATTTAAAACTGAGATTTATTTTTTAAATATCGTTTGTTTCAAGCAGGCTTCGAGCTCAGCTGCGCGTTCGTTATCGTGTTTTTCGATCATCCAGTCAATCTAAATTTTTTATACAAACGAGGAACAATTTTTTTTTCCATACACGCATAAAAAAGTTGACAAGATCGACAATCATCAAGATTTATGTGTAGGTTGTATTGTACACAGTGTATATTACACAGAAAACTTTTTTTTTACGTTGCGTTTCAAAAATCAATCTATTTACGTGTTCTTACATCATTAGTGTTTAAAGAACACGAATTTAACTCGACTGAAAATGCTCGTCTTGATAAATAGATAGACGCGATGTTCACTAAAGTATGGAAATGTTGTAGAAATAATTTGCTGTGAATTAAATGTGTCTTATTTCGTCACTATTTTGAAAAATAATCGCGAGCATTTAGCACATTCGTACATATAACTTTATCAAAATAAAGTAAAATAAAAAACTACTCTGCTGTACGCATATATACACGAGAACTAATTTTTTTCCAAGAGTCGCAGACGAATTTTTCTCTACAGGTAAATTGGCGTAATAACGATAATAGCTGGCTATTTCTTTTGGAATAAGATCGATAACCATCAAGCTTTCCGCGAAGCCTCGTTAAGAGTTAAAAAAAAAAGTTTACGCCACTTACACGCGCTAAATCTACAGATTTTTTAGCACTTTTATAATCAGTGTGAGAGCCCGAGTGGGAATCAATTAAAAGCAACGGCTATCCAGATTAACATCGACATCAATACAATATATAAGTACTATTGATTACGGTATGTATACGTACGCGATATCACGTTTACATAACGCGCTACTTTTTCTCACAAGAATATTATGTACAAATTCAATTTCAATTCAGCTTCGTATACGTCTATTTTCCCGCATATATAAATTTGGAATACGTGCAATATCAAGGCTGCATCCGGCAGCAATAAGCAATGCGTCAAAAGACTTTGAAATACGGACACGACAATTAGACGACAAATGAAAGTCGATAGTGCGCCTGAACGTTCGGCACATGTATATATACGTAACCCGTCGACATGATAGTATCGACACATTTTCAACAGCGAGGGCGAGAGAAAGACGTGCACTTTACCGCGTAGAAGCGCTTATATATACTTTTATTTTGCGAGAGAGGGAGAGAAAGAGCTTCGAAAACACGTCGATAAATGCGCTTTCAATATAGCGACGAGCGAGCGAAAAAAAAACAATATATAAAGTAAAACGGAGTTAGCGCACTTTTAAAGCGAGGAATGCTCTGCGCAGCGACTTTATTATTACATCAACTCGCCTCGCGAGAGCTTTCCGACTCATCGTCGGCAATAACAATTTATACCGCGGCTGTATATATAATAGTGTACATAACAGGGTTTATTATATTTTTTTATTTTTTTTTAATCCAATTTTAAGACGATAAAACTCTCTCGCAACGACGTAACTTTCTTTATACACACGAAGCGCGCGCAATTTAAAAAATATATACACGCGGCATTCTTTTCCGTGTCTTAATTCGAGCTCTACACTATACACCCCGAGACGTATGTACTCGCTTTATTTTCTTTTTTTATTGCTCGGAAGCTTAAAAGCCCAATTTAAAATAAATACAGCTTATTTTCTCGGGAGTGCCAGTCATCGCATATTAGCTGGAGAGACTATATATATATATATTGTATGTACAGTGTACCCACACGTAACATATACGATAATTGTTAAAAACCCACCTCTTCGAACGTGCCGTTCTTTTTCCTCTCGATTTCGGCGACTGCGGTGCCGTTGACCATCGCCACGATCGCTATGTTGAGGTACGCCTTGAACCCGTAGATTATAGCCAGGCCGATCGAGTTCATGATGGCGATGATGTACCTCATGGGTATCATCTTCAGACCTTCCGGAGAAAAAGGAGAAACAAAAGAAGACGAGATATAATAATATATACATAAGTCGTTCCATTAGTCACGAAAGTTTCGCCTTACGTGTACAGATATAGTATACATACATATAAGTATATATATACACATATGTCGAATTTAAAAAAATAATAAAAATTTTTAAGCTAGAGCTTTCGGACCAATGGGACTTTCTTTTGTAAGCCAAAAGATGATGAAAAATGCCGAGGAACATGCGAAATATAGAATATGAAAATTTAACATGGAGAGCCATATGGAGGAAAAAGAAAAAATTGGCTATTCGGATTTTTATTATTATTTTTTTTAAAATGGACAGAACTTTTGATCAGAGCATCGAAACATGGCATATTTTATTTTAAATTAAAGCTCTTTTGTAATACTTTATTGTAGTGTTATTCGAAATTTTATTGGTGCCTCGGGAACATTCATAGTTGTCATTATTCCAGTATTTCGACGCATTAATTTTTTGTAAAAAAAACGTAAAATCGTTCAGAAATATGGTTAACAGCAATTTTTCCCATGTTCCACTGCACTTTTGACTATCTTTTGGCTTACAGAAGAAAGTCTCATCGGTCCGAAACCTCTAGCTTTAAAAATAAAATTTCGATTTCTGGACCAAAGAAAGGTGTATTTTTTCATTGAAATTCGACATACACGTATATGTATGCAATAGACGCGTTGTATGAATGTATGCATGAGAGCATCGCGAGCTTTATAACGTGCCGTCCCCTTCCCGTCAGCTAGAAACGCCCGCGTGTAATCTCTTTATTGTCTGGAAAATATCAACGAATGCGTTTAATATTCGCGGACACGCGGCTGCAGCAGAAGCAGCAGCGGCGGCAGGACAGCCGAGGATAAATCCATTAAAGCTCGCCCACGGAAATTGCCGCAGGACGAAACTTTTCATTAAAGCTCTCCGCGGACGTAGACGCTATATATACTGCTATGTGTTTGCGTGTGCAGTGTACTTTTATGTAAAAAAGCTCGCGGGTGTAGTTATACATATATATATATATGCACAGGAGGTAAAGCTTCTCTCGTCCCGTGACGCAATTGAATCAGTGCTTGAAGCGCGAGAAACGCTTCTCTATCTCTCTCTCTCTCTCTCTCTTATGCTCTGTAGTAAACAGTATAGAATTTACCGATATACACAGCGGGAGCTGCACACCCCCACCCCCCCGAGGAGAGATATAGGGAAGCTCGGGAGTACAACAGGTTTTAGCGCAATGCCTTGCGTGTATACCTATATACATACGCATACACAGAGAGAGAGAGAGAATATAAAAGCTCTCTCGAATCGTATATAGCGAGCCAGGCGGGCTTCGCTCTGCATCGCGCGCGCGCGCGAGGCGGGCAACGTGCCAAAACGCGCGTCACCTTTTCGGGTCTTTGACTTTCGACATGCGTGCGTGTGTGTGCCTGCGTCATGCGTGCGTGCATTATATATTCCGCCTCGACGCGTGCACGAGTATATATATATAGTGGCTTACGTATGGGTATACGTGAATTATATATATATACGTAACGGAAAAAAGTAGTCCAACGGCGCCCGCGGCTCCGAAATAAGAAAAAGCGTGCGTGCATGTACCGTACGACTGGCTCGTACGTATATATATATGTCACTCTTGTGGCGTATATACATATATATTTGAAATAGCTCTCCCGCAGCTCTCCCGCGGCTTGTATTTCGAGAACGAGAGCAGCAGCAGCAGCAGCAGCGACGGCGTCTATACGTTCCCGTGTACACGTCGCGTTTCTTTTCCTCTCTCTCTCTCTCTCTTTCTCACTCATCGAGGTTCTTCGCGGCCACAGCCGAGAGCGTCTCCTCTCTTTTTCTCTCTCTCCGTATACTCTCGACACCACCCACGACTTGCGCGAGGCGCGACGTGACAGCCGCGTATCTATACGCATATAGTATACGTGTGTAGGATGTCATATACACGCCGTATTGTACAAGGTACTACACTACTTATACTGGGTGGGAAATTACGTCAAGCCCCTCACTTGCGCGGCGCATCACAAAGCGAACCCTGGCGCGCGAACGTCGCGGTTCACTGGCTCGCCGTCGGTATATACCGTCGCCGCAACCGTCGCCGTCGATGTGCAGTATACATGTCTGTGTACTGTACGTGTACGCGAAGCTTGTCTTCCTTTTACATCGGCGCCTATGGCTATATACTCTCTCTCTCTCTCTATACCGGCACGTATGTGCCACCGCGGCTTCTTTCTGCAGCGGCAATCGATGCGATACTTTTATAGAGCTGCACTCATGGTGTGCGCGCTGCATAACACGAGGTCGCGGGTATGTATATATATGTATACGCGCAGGTGTAAGCTTTTATCTTCTCTCTGCAAGCTTTGATTCGCGAGTTACTATTATACTACTGACGATCGACGTATATACAAAATCTGTTATTGCGCGATTCTCGCGGCGAAAACGCAAGCGACGAGCTTTTCTCCATGTTATACACGTGAAGACGCAACTCGCACATGTATAATACATATCGCATACTGTACGAGGACGAAAAAGCTCGGTGTTTATTCATCACACGTTTATTCACGACAAGTGCGTCGGCGCCGAGTACACGCGAAACATACGATCGTCGATGTCCCTCCAACCCGCAAGAAAGCGAAAGTTTTATGCGCGTAAGTGTATAACGTTATATACATATTGCGCGAGCGCGAAAAGAGCTTTCAAGCTCGCGAGTGCGTGCAGGAAGTGGAGCGGAGCAAGCGCTCCGCAGGTATGCGAGATTCAGGCTGCAAGCGGAGTATTGCGATCGTACGTACACTTATTCGCTGACATGTATTATACATAATGCAACGCGTTGGATGTGAAAGCACGAGGTGCACATATATATATATGCGAGAGTGCAGCTTTTTTGTCCCCGACTTGTGTGTACGTGCGACAATTTGACTGATGCGCTTGTAAGGCTTTTATATTGGAAGCTTTTTCACGCAGGAATCTCTCGCGGGGAGCTTTTCTTTATTAAGTAAAGTGCGGCTTGAGGCGCGAAAGAAATTTCTTAACTCGAACTTTTATTATACATAAGTATAAGTGTGCGTATATATGTATATATCTATCGTTAAAATCAACGTGGCGAGAGAGAGAGGCATGATGTGTATATACAGTGCAGCGATGCCTGCAGCGAGCTTTTAATGCGGGAAGCAAAAACGAAAGCTCTCTCCCCAGGATAATTGCGCGGAATATAGCGTCTGCGCTGCGGCTGATGCAAGCTCGCCGGAATCTAATAAAGCGCGCTTGATTTGCGAAATACGAATTTTACGAAAACCCGTTAAAGACTAATGAGATAATCCACACGATGTATATGATATACGGGCGGTGGTAATAAGCTCGAATGAGTATGACGCTTCATCGAAGCGAATAAGGATCACGAATTCTCGGTACATGTTGTGCGTTACAGCGTTTGCGAGCGTGAGATGAATGCCAATTGGAGAGTCGTTTAAATAGTTAAAAAAAAGAAGTTTGAAATCACTTTATGGTAGGTACGTCGTCTCTGGATAAATTTTTTTCACAGAGGTAGAGCTTATTGGAAAAAATTATATTGCTTGTGTATAAAAACGTTGGTATGTACGTAGTATAATTTTTTGATCCATTTTTAGAATCCGGACCAAACGATTTACGAGGAGAAGCTTAGCAAAAAAGGAACTATTTCAAAAATGTATATGAATTTAACGCGTATTCTTAATAAAGGATTCTATAGGGAAATTTCATTTAAAGAGGAAAATAAAGTACAGTAAAGTTTTAATTTGAAACAATAAATTGTCGAGATTGGATTTACTGGTAAAAAAGAAATTACGATTGAGAACGGCACTGAGTTTCATTATTATGAAAATAATCTTTTTTAATCGTTTTCTCAGCTTTTTCTTTTAAGTTTTTACGACTTTTCATCCGACCGACTGCTTGCAATGAAGAGCATCTTTATTTCTTTTGATAAACCGTTTACTCTTCCAATATTTTCTTCAATTATTGAGAATTAATAATTGCATCCGTATATATATCTTGAAAGTAATCGATTAATTCAAACGAAAATTAAATATAATTCAATAAATCAAACTGTATGAATCTACTGAATATTTCTTCATCTGCTCGATTTATCTCATTAGTAAAGATTGATTAGAAATTATCGATAGCATATTGAAATGATTGTGTATTAATTCAATAAATCTTTATAACATTCGTTCAATTTTCCACAAAATTATAATCTAACATGTATATTTGATTATTCCACATGCACAAACAACTAATGTTTTTTTAAAATTTGTGTAAACTTTTAGTTTATATATCTACCATATTTCGTTATATAACAAAGTATTAATATTAAAAATGAGCTTTAATTCAAAAGAGGGATTTTTAAGTACAAATTCAATAAGTCGATTATTTTTAAGATGATGCAATCTTTTGCTGGTTTCGTAAATAATAAACTTTAGGATCTAATCTAGACAAATATTTGTTTGAAAATAAAGCTTTTGTAAAGTGTACTTTCTTTTTGTGTTACTATAGCTATTGTAATTTGTGGTACTATAGCCATTGTAGCCGTCGAAACCTGGTATTATTGTAATTGATAGCTTTTACTTTGTTTTCTCCGTGATGAATTCTAAAAACCGTTTAAAATGTAAGTCAACCAACACATAGATGACGTGCATTGATTTTTTTTAAATTTTTTATCGAATTGACTCCTTTTTTTAAAACTCCTGTAATCCCTCATCGAACGCAGTAACAGCTAACCATTCACGGTTAAGCTTTAAAGCTCAACATAAGCTTTGCCACTGATTTCATTTTAAAAATTCATATAAACACCCTCTGTTCCTTGATTAACCATACACGTATATACTCATGAATCACGGCTGTTTTATGACTTTTTACGACTATACGTCTAATCAATTAACACGGCTTTATTGCGAAATTTTAATACATACGAAAGTAGAATAAAAGTGCCTTAATTAAAAAGCAGATCCCGCATAAAACTTCTATGAATTTAGATAAACGAGAAAAGTTACCCGTTATTAACTCTTGAAAAATATTCCAACCTCCGACAACTATTGACTTAAGCGCAGCTGTTTTCAACCAACTGTATGTGCGATTTAAATTCAAGCTGCTTTTTCCTCGCTCTTCTCGGTTCCAGTCGCTCGCTCTCCCCCCTTTTCCCCGGGCACTACAGCTAAAAACTTCAAAAGGAATAAAATTGCATGTAAAAACCGGGTACATCTTCCCACGCGCATCAAGAATATCCTTCCAACTTTTTGCCTCTCTCTCTGCGCGCAGCGTCGAAAAAAATCCGAAAAAAATCGCTCCCCCGCTAACGGCGCGCGCGCGCGCGCGTGTCTCTAAAAGAAACATTTCTATTCCCCGGCAGTAGTTTCCACTCGGCATTTGCATTCGCTTTGCATCGCGTCGCGAGCGCGCGGCTCGCGATATCCGAGCAGAGGAGAACGAGCGCTTCCCTTATCTCTCGAGGCGAACGCAGTGCTTATATATATATACGTATACACCAGTCGGCGACTACTCGGAGAAAAGCATTTTGTTCTCGGCGTAAAATCAGTTTAGAGTCTTTACAGTACACCCCCTGTATACCAATGTATAACATATATATATATATGTCGAGATCCGGGGGATGGTATAGACTCCTCGCTGTCGCGCAAACGTTTATATATACATGCATGTACACGCGCATATAAAAACTTATCGCGCGGAGCTTACGGTTTCCCTCGAAACTTCAGTCGCGCTCTTTCGTGCGCGCACATTTGTACAAAGTTAAGAGCGCGTGCAAGTAGGTTAATTATTGGGAGGGCTGCGCGGGGTGAGGGGGGAGGGGGGGGGGGGTCGACGCGACGCGCAGCCCTGCAGCAACAGAGGCATTGTTCGCATACGTATATATATGGAGAGAATCGCGATACACGGCGTCCTCTATATACTTGTGTAATACACGAGAGCAGCGGGTATAGGTCTCTCTCTCTCTCGCTCTCGAGTAATAATTGAATTTGAGGAGCGTCGAGAGAGCGCGCGCGCGCAAAGCAACATCGCGAGAGAGAGAGAGAGAGAGAGAGAGAGAGAGAGAGGCCCGTTCGAGTCATCTCCTGTGTGGAAGTTTGCCTTTCGGCACGTATAGCAGCAACACACGCGAGAGTACAGCGCGCGAACGACGTATATATATCGGGATATTCGGGAGAGCACATACACCCTGTATATACATGTATAGTTGCACGTGCGCCAAATCGAATCCGAGAGCCTTAACTACATTTTGCATAATTGCCGGAGTTATATTGCCCTATATCCCCCCGGCTCTCGATCTTCATCATCTATATATATGGGCGACGTTCATTCGGCTTGTTTAGAGCTAGATAGAGCAGAGGGAAAGAGAGCGAGAGATTAGATTCACGCCGGGGTCTCTTATGTATATATATATTTCGGTGTGTGCTCGTCCGGCCCGTATATATAGACCCACTCTTCGATAGGCGACTCACGCGCGGGCTTTCGCCTTCTGAATTTTCCACGATATTAATCGTTCCGCTGCCGCCGCCACGACTGATCGTTTATAAGTATAATACCGCATACACCATGTTTAAGCACATTATATACAGTCGACTCATCGAGACTATAGCCGACTTACAATACACGTGCGATTCTATCCCCGCTGGTACTCATACGTTCTTATCTCTCGATTCCCCCCCTATATACATTTATATGGGTACGTATAGACAAAAACACGTGTTTGTATGCGGGAGCGGTAAGCCGAGCGTATTCGTTATATATGTATACATTATACGCGTTCGAAAAAGAAAAACACGCACATTCCGTCTCTTTCTTTCGCTCGTCGAAGTCGCGCGCGGTATATTCCATGCCTCGCAGCTAGCCGTATTATAGACACGCGCGCGCGCGCGCATGAGAGAGGCCGGAAGACGCCGAGAGAGAGAGAGAGATAAAAGCTCTCGCAGCGTCATTGCTTTCGGCGCGAAAAAAGCGAGCGCCCGCGCGCGCGCGCGCGTGTGTGTGCGAGAAAATGCGGTCGAGGGTGAAAATCGATATGGGGGAAAGAGAGAGAGAGAGAAACGTTCGAGGATGGATGAACACGCCGGATGCTGTGTGTTACGCGTGTGTAGACACATGTATAAGAGAGAGAGAGAAACAGGGGGAGAGAGAGAAAGAGAGTCGTATAGGCAGCGTATAGAGAAAGAGAGAGCGACGACGATTCGACGATTGATCTGTGGCACGCGCGTGACTATATAGTGCGGGCGAGAAAGAGGAGACTACAAGGTCGTATAGAGCGTCGTCGGATCGGCCCAAGGTGACCTCTGCTTCGGCCAACGGGAGCACGAGAGAGAGATTATCGCTCCCGCAGGGGATGCCACTGTTCTCTCTCTCTCTCTCCTCTCGACACTCTCGTGTCGCGTGTACATGTGCGTATAGCACACAATTGGTGTATATACATTCGTGCGCGGTGCAGCTGAAACGCGAGGTGCACGTGTGTGTCTGTGTGTGTCGAGAGACTCCGTTGAGAGGCCTAGAGTCTACACACAAATAACAGCCGATGGAAAAGCGCGCGCGGGGGGACTCTGTAATCGCGTGTGAGCTTTGGCATTATAATGTATATATGTATATAGGTGTACGGCGAGGAAGTTGCTCCGCCGCGCGCGCCGGGTCTGACGAAATCTCGCTCTCTCGCGCGCGGCTGTACACGTGACTCCCCTGTATATACATCTATAGGTGCACACGATAGGGGCTCTCTCCCTTATAGGTGCGAGCGCGCGGTGTGTATATAGGTATACGCGCACAAGTGTATAGAGCGTAAGTGTTGGAAGTAGCCGAGCGAGAGCCGCGCGCGGAGACTATTATAAAATCGGTGCGCGCTCGCACGCGAGATGCAATCGCCGCTCGTGAGAGCACTCGGCGAGCGCAATAATCGGCCCTCCCCCCCGGAAAAATGCGAGAATAAGTGTGCATAAGGTGCTATATACCTCGCGTTGCCTCGTCGGCGGTGGCCATGTCGCTCCGCCGCAAGTGATCCTCAGGTGTCCCTAAAAACGCGCGAGAACGTCTCGCCTCGTGTATATATAGGTATATACACTGCGTGTGTGTGTCTCTCTCTCTTATCAGCTACTGAGCCTCGTCCTCAGCAGCCACTTCTTCACTCGACAGCAGTAGCAGCTCCCAATGCTCGTCTCGACGATTCCGCTGGATAGAGCCGACTGAGCGGCCGCCGCCGTCCAGGAGGAGCCGTCGCCCCGACACCCGTGACTCATTCACCGCCACTCACTTGTTTACCTCCTTCTCTCTCTCTCTCTACTCTCGCTCGCTCGTCCCGCAAAAAACACACGTCTCTCTCTCTCCGTATATATCCGACCACGACGTCGTCGCCAATATCCCTCTCCTCGGCGATTCCCTCAGGTCCGACCGAACATGCCCCGCTACTACTTGCTCGTTCGCAGCGAGCTCGCGAGACATGCGTGCGCTCTCGAAGCCGCTCCACTACTGCCCCCCCGTGCAGCTCTCTCCCCGTTCTATATACACCGTGCGACTATACGTGTGTACGGCGCGCGCGCGCGCTCTGCAGCCCCTCCCCTCTGCCGCCGCCGCCGCCGCCGCCGCGTATACTAATACACGCGCCGCCGCGCGATGTCTTATCCGCGCGTAGCCGCACAGCCACACACGTATACGATGTATACATGTAGGTATATACGCCGGGAGGGAAACTCTCGCGCGCGCGCGCAGGCGGCGTTTATACCTGTTGTGCGTTGGCAACGCGCGCGCGGCGCGGGCGGGAATGAGCGCCGGGGCGCGCAATATCGGCATCGATCTCTCGAGCGCGCTCTGCCTGCTATACATGCGTGCGCGCGGCGCGCGAGCGAGAGCCGAACGAATAACCCGCCGCCTATATGTATGTGCTGCGCTGTTGCAGCTGCCGACGAGCTTATGGGGCTATCTCTCCCTCTCCTTTTTTTCTGCTTCTCTCTCTCTCTCTCATTATAAGCGACGCGAGTAAGCAACCGAGGGGGGGTTGTCGAGACGATTCGGCTTTGCTTTTTCTGGCGCCGATGGGTTCCTTCTTGTCTCTGTGCAGCCCTAAGCGCGGGGCGCTTTTCCGGAAAGATGATGAAAAGTTTCTTTTCGTGAAGGGGGAGAGAGAGAGAGGGAAAAGGGGGATACTCGATACGCGCGCGCGTTATATATGTGTACAGCGGGGAGATCCTCTCGGGGCTGTATCTCTTGTGGGAGGAAACACGATCCTGCGAGTGCGTTATTGTTCTGTGTATATGTGCCATTAGCGTGTCAACGGGGATTAGACACAGTCGGTGTGGTTTGGCCTTTGGATGAAAAATAGTGAGTTATAAGGTATATAGGAGAGATCCTGATCGAAAGACGCGCAAGCACGGGGTGAAATGGATAATTGAGACATGGATTTCGTCAGTTCGCGAGTCGTCGATATACGAAATATTGCGCTATGCATGTGTATACTAGAGGGGGATCCTCCCCCCCTGCTCGCCAACCCCTACTTCGGTTTCGGTTCGAATTTTCGACATTGTTTTATGACCGTCGTTTGTCATGCCGAGATTTTTTCTATCGAAATTCGAAACTTTCGTTATTATTTGCGTCATTATTCTTTTTCGGCCCTCTGCTATACACTGCTATTCTCTCGCTTCGCTCGGCAGCCCCCACTTCAACTTTGTAAACTCACGTTTTCACATAATGTTCAGATAAAAATGCATAATTTTGACAAACACACATTTCAGGAACGTATATAATTCATACGTCGCGGGGGGTGCAATTACGCCGAAGAAAAATTACGAACGGAGGTGCGCGGACGAGCCGACGAAGTAGCCGGAAATTCGCAGCGACTGCCACGAGAAACTTACACACATATATCGCACGTGCTGCACGTAATAAGGCGCGCGAGGTAAGTATATCGATGGGGTGGGTTGCAGCGCTATAGGGCGCAACGTCCCGTCGCATATGTCTTTTCCAGTTTGCCCTGTATACACTCGTCCCATCGATTCTGGAGCCGGGGATGAGCCGTCGCTCTCTAACGCGTCTGCCTCGTGCTTGTGAATTTCAAAAAATAAATGCACTTTGCTTTGGTCTAGAGTACGAAAAAAAAATTTTTAAGCTATAGAGCTTTCGGATTAATTGGACTTTTTTTCTGTAAGCCAAAAGATGATAAAAAATGCTGAGGTACACGAGAAATACAGAATATGAAAATTTAACATGGGGAGGCATATGGAGGAAAAAGACAAAATCGATTGTTCGGATTTTTATTTTATACTTTTTTTTTAACGGGCATAACTTTTGATCAGAACATCGAATGTTGGTACATTTTTTTTAAATTAAAGCTCTATAAAAATACTTTATTGTAGTGTAATTTGAAATTTTATTGGTATGCCTCGGAAATATTCGTATATAGTTGTTATTATTCCAGTATTTTCACGCATTAATTTTTTGTAAAAAAAATTTAAAATGGCTCAGAAATATGGTTACTATAGTAACTTTTTCCATGTTCCTCTGCGTTTTTGATTATGTCTTTCGGGTTACAAAAGAAAGCTTTAAAAAAATTTTTTCGATTTCTCGACCAAAGAAAAGTGCATTTATTTTTTGAAATTCGACATATATACAGACGCGAATAATGGAAGGCCGAGAGTCCCGCTCAAATTGGAGATAATCGCGGCTTTTGGGCATTTTGCGAAAATTGCCGGAGTTGCTTTAGCGACACGTCAGTGTGTATATGTGTGTGTGTGTGTGTGTGTTTCCAGAGAGGGTGAAAGGATCGGGGGAGAAGATAATGGGGCGAAAGAGTCGGTGAAAAAGGGGGTTTTGTTGGGAAAAGAGCGGGAAGGTATCCGCGCGTGTATAAGTATAAGGGAAATTTCGTTTCTTAAAAAATGAAAAAGCGAGCGCGCAGTTTTCAAAGCTTCTGGAGGACGACGTGGGAGAAAATGAATCGACGATTTATATAGGAGGCGACGCGGCGATGCGATTTTGACAAATTTGTTCGATCTGATCTTTGAATAGCGAGCTTCTGGGTATTATTGTAGCTCATATATTGAATTCTGAAAGTGTTCGATCGGGTCAGCGAAAATTTTAAATCTGAATTTTATTATCTATAACGAATTCTTTCGGGCAGATCGATTCAAAGGTGAAATGTATACTGTTCTTATAAATTATATAAGCTTCAAATATAATACTTTAGGAAGCGCTGCGTTTTTCACTGGATTTCTCATAGCCCACATCCAGGCTGTACACTCGGCAGTTATTCCAAAAATTCTGGAGCCGCTCGTTCAATATTTAGCGCAGCCTCCTTTTTTTCCTCAATTTTACTATCGCTCTCACCCCCGGCGTTATCTATATTAATACGCGCACTGTATAGTTATACACAGCGTGAATAAACCGGCATCAAGTTTACAGAATACAGACTCTCGTGGGGGAGGGATGTATGGCAGTTGACAGAGAATATAGTCCCATACATATAGCGCATATACGCGGGGGATGAGTTGTGAGTTTACGGCTTTTCTTCGGAGCGAGTGATCCGCGCGCCAGCGTGCGTTATGGACTATATAGCGCACACGAGGCGGAAGCTCCACATAAATCATCATCGGCATATCCGATATTATAGACGAGCCGCGGATATATCGCGAGCTCGATGTCACATATACGGAATCAATATGGACTTCCGGATGAATTCCAGCCCTTCCGCTTTCGATATTGTGTATATGTAGTTGCGTGGCACATAATAGATACAAACACACACACACTCATCTATATATGTGTAAATCCTGTTTTTCTCGTTCCTTATGGTCATTCTGAAAGAGAAAAAACTCCCATGGCTGGCCGATCGTTAGGGTACATTTTGTTCCGAAGCAAATAATTAATAAAAAAAAAACGACAAATAATTAATAGAAAAAGGAATTCATAGATTTTTCTCTCGAAAACTATAGACTTTTATAACAATTTCATAAGAAAAAAAATGATTTAAAATATCACAGAGTGCTCTTAAGTTTTTTCAGAGGTTTTTCGAAATATCCATTTTTTGACTTTTCGAAAAAAAGAAAAATTGTTTCGTATTAATCTGAAAAAAATTTTGAGACTTGTGCAGTCGATTTCGAAGCGAGTATTTAGGCGCTCTAGCTCATCAAAAACGTAAGAGCGAGGCGCACAGTGAAATGAGAGTAGGAGATCTAGTTTTGATTGGCAGCGATAATACCAAGCGCTTAGATTGGCCCTTAGCTAGAATTAAAGAATTGTATCCTGGCAAAGACGGCTATGTACGCAAAGTGCGTTTAACGACAGCGACGGGTGAAATTACGCGGCCAATTCAACGCCTATACCCGCTCGAATCGAACATCGACTATGTAAAGGCGAAGGAACCAGAGGTTCTAAAAAAGAAATTTGTAACAAACAAGATAACAAAGGAACAAGAGGAGATTGCTAACGCAAAGGTTGATATTCCTGCGCAATCTATTGAAATTAAAACTAGAAGCGGGCGTACGTCGAAAAAACCGGAGCGTCTAACATACAATTGAGTTTTTTGTAATTTTTATGCTCAGTACCTTTGTTATTTTGATTTATTTTCTTTTCTCATATGTAATTCATTTACCTATATTTAGTTTCTTTACTTATATGCGATTCATTTTACCTATATTCTATTTTTTGTCATTGTATAATTATGTAGATGTATAACCTTATTTTTGTTTTAACGAAGTGAATGTAAATCAGGCTGAAAAGTTTGTGTGTTTTTGCAAGTAGTTTGTAACTGAGAAAATGTGTATGTGAGTGAAGATTTAGTTTACACCTCTTTTAGTGGGGAGGATGTCGCGTTAGGCAGAAAAATACCATAAACTTTTTTGGAGTACTGTAAAGCGGCGGGAAAACCCCGATTCCTAATCCGGCAAATAAGAACGCGGGCACGTCGGAGGCCACGTCGGAGGAGGCTCATTTATGTTTACAAGTAAGACAATAAAATAAGAGAGAGCGTTTGTCCCTTTTACCTGAAAAAGGGATGCTACGACGATAGTAAGGGTACAGAGCGCCGTCCCTCTGGACGTTTGCATCAGTGTCCGATGAGCATCGAAACAAGTAACATCGTCTACTGTAATATTCGATCGCTCATCCTCTTTTGTATTTTGTTCCATCTTTTCATTTTTAATAAAGTTATTTTAGCTATAGACAATTTCTCCCTGTGTTTTTCAATGATTTCAACACTAGACGTATGTCTGGCAGACTCAAGGCTGGAATTTGAAAATCTGCACAACGGAAAATTGAGCACCCTAATATATGACAGCGACCACAGGGCGATCCTCTTCACAATAGTAATCGAAGACCAGCTGGCTCTCCTTCTCGATGAAATCGCTCCCAGCCACATACTCAACTACAAAAAGACAAAATGGGACTCCTTTCAAAAACATGTAATCGACAAAACAAATACTAATATTCCGTATAACAGAAACCTTTCCAACAGCGAGATTGACAGCATGCTGACCACCCTGTCCAGTCACATCAAGGATACAATAGACGAAATTGTTCCAAAGGCTGAACAGATAAACTTTTTCAAAAAATCGTAAATAACAAGATCCGTGACCTGCATAAGCACAAATCATACCTGCTATCTCAAATTAATAACGCCAAAAAAGGACACTACAACCGTCTTGAACTGGAGCTAATTAAAAAGCTACTAGTTGCTGTAACGTCCAAACTTGAATCAGAATTCATAAGAGCGATAAGCAAATACTGGGAAAAGCAAGAGAAACTAGTGAACTACAAAAAATCAGACTCCTTTTTTCCAAAAATCAACAAACTGTTTCGCGGAAAAAAAAACAGATGATCAATCAAATATGCATCCCAAACACCAACACTGAATGGATTAGCCGTGCAGGCCTAACCGAAGATAACTCACACAAATCAATCACGGCCTTCAAACCGGCTTACATAGCGAACCTAATCGGCCTGCAGTACGAAAAGGTTAACAAAGCCAAACCACCGAATGGATCAAGACTAGAGCAGCTGATACTAAACACAGTGGCAGAATTCGATCATCAAACTAAACAGTTCGTCGACACCTTAGGAGTCTACACCACTTTCTCAAACAACAATCCAGCGTACGTACCAGTGCACAACAGGGATGACTCCAGCTGTAACCTCTTCACAAGCACCGCTGAATTAAGGAACAAATTCAGAGACCTCAACAATAAAGCCTCCCATGGCCTGGACATGGTGCCAAATATAGTATTAAAACATCTCCCAGTACAAATAGTAGGAATGTATACAATACTCTTCAACAATATGATAAACAACAACCACTACCCTGCAGCGTGGAAGAAAGCACGAGTCATCCCCATCCTAAAATCAGATAAGGATCCGAGCCAGGCAGCAAGCTACCGGCCCATAAGCCTGATGCCCAACGTCAGCAAAGTATTCGAGGCAGTTATTAACGACAAATTAACGGAAATAACAATTAAAAACAACGTCATCCCTCCGCAGCAGTTCGGGTTTCAACACAGGCTCTCCACCACGCATGCTGTAAACAAACTAGTCAGCGGCATAAGCGAAGAACTACAACAATGCAACATGGTGGGGGCCTGCTTGATCGACCTTGAGAAGGCTTTCGACACTGTGTGGGTGGACGGCCTCACTTACAAGCTAATAAAAAAGAATTATCCCACAAACCTGATAAAGCTAGTGAGGGAAATGCTAACCAACAGAACCTTCATAGTAGAAGTGGACAAAGTTCAATCTCTCCTGGTTTTCATAATTGAAGACGGACTACAGCAAGAGACAGTGAACGTTTCAGCTCTTTTTAACATCTACAACGCCGATCCAATAACTCTGTTTAACTTAAACAACCCCAACTCCAACAGCAACTCACTAGCCTTCGCCGACGATCTAGTGATTTATACAAGAGGTAAAAATCCAGCTTGCATCGTAGCAGAACTAGAAGAGGTGGTCGATAAAGTCAACGACTACTACAAAGTATGCCACTTAAAAATAAATCCGAATAAATGCGAATGCATCCTCTTCAGAAAGTCAGTAAGGTACCTCTCAAAAAAGGCTAAAGAGGACAGAGCTTCCTTCAGAATTGCCATAGCAAACGGAAACGAGGAAGAGGAAATCCCCCTCCAAAAAACAGTTAAATACCTCGGTGTATATATTGACGACCTTCTCCGGCTCAACAACAATACCAAAATTGCCTTGGCAAAAGCAAGGAAAGCCTTCAACGAAAACGGAAGACTCTTCCACTCAAAATACCTAGACCAGCGTGCCAAAGAAATCTGCTACATGCTGCTAGTAAGGCCCATCCTCACCTATAGCGCGGCCCCTATTTGGTTCAACATCTCAGCTGCGATGGAAAATTACAGACGATTCGAACGAGCTTGCCTACGTCATTGTACACGCAAATATCGCACAGCAGAATCAAACTACTTAAAATTTATATCAAACAAAAAATTGTATAATGACGTTCAAGTCACAAGAATAGACATTTTTATAATAAAATGTATCAGAGACTATCACGCAGCTTACAAAAAGACGAACAACCCTAAACAATTCTAAAGGAATTTGCAAACGTCAACCTCCAAGCCGCCACGGAACTGTTGGACACCGACTACATCTCTCTTCAAGGATTCCTGGCCGCTGATGAGAATCCAAGATTCTAAAGGCATCCCAACACTGTACCACTGGGCAAGAAAAAAAAACCGAAAAGGCCATCACCATCCCGGAATATACCGAAACAGACACCGCAGGAGGCAACATAAAATACTCAACGGTAATACCTAAATCCGACGCAGACCAACAGCACAGAAGAAACCAGTTCAAAAACCACTGATGGTTATCAAAAAACCCCCAAATGGCGAAAATCCTAAAAAAAAAGCAGCACTGCTGGGCGAGGAACGAGGAGGACGATTAGACGCAAGAAAAAACCGCGTAGAGACGCGCAAGAGGGCACCAGCCAGAGACAAGAACCTTAACCAATACCAGGGTGCCCGTCAACCCTACTATATAAATATGTAAATAGGAAACAAACGCAAAAGTAAAAAACAAAACCCCCCCTTTTTTAGATAACCAGATTACTTGGCTTTTTTTAACAAGCAAATATTTTTTTTAGCCAACCCCCTATAATTAAGCAATGACCCACGAACACTACGCTCAAGTCAACAATAACACACACTATTCAAACCAACCCCCATCAAAGTAGTGTATGCGCAGAGCTCGTTGAGCATGTATATAATAAACATATTGTAAGAGGTCTGTTTATCCCTCAATAACCAACTAATGTATCTTATTGTGCAAAATAAACAAAATAATAAAAAAAAAGCTAAGCGCGTTCGTGGTCGCGCGTAAGTCGCGGGAGTGAGAGCACTGGTCTACTCGGGAAAGACCGATATTTCCTACATGAAGACAAAGATTGTTTATCATAGATTAAGTAAGTGCAAGTGCATAGCAATCATCGTATGCCGAACTATCTGCCCCACCAATGCATTTACTGGCCTGATGTCAAATATGCTAACGCCGGGGATATAACTCTTTGGGAGGTTAGAACGAATAGCCACGAGGCTAGGACACGCCAATATAACCGACAAACTATACAAAAAGTGCCATACAAAAGTGCTAGAAGTGCAAACAACCAACCCGCTTCGAAGTTAGGCCTAATGGCCAAGTGCCGCGTAAAAAAAAAAGAAATGGAGGGAAAACACCCGTCGCTAAAAGAGAGAAACTGCCTAACTTGAGGCCGAATTAAACAAAGTCAGGAAGATCCTGGGTGGGCAACAAAGATTCGCGCACGGGAAAACGGGAGGTAAACCCATCTCCAACATAAGCGAACACCAGAGCGCTCCCAAAAGCTAACTACTGGCATACAAAATGTAACACAAACTTATAACAGCTTTCAGATACTGGACGAAATTCAACATTCTGAAGAAAACTTCCTAGGACTCAAGCCTATCAACAACAAGGGGAAATTTTTCACCAATAGCGCACATCTAAACCACGAAACAACCCCCAAAAGGAAGCGTATCTCACCACATGCCTGCACGCCTAACAAAAAAGCCAACGTGCACAACAGTAACAGCAGCTCACCAAGAGATCAACGCAACTACAGCTACAGCCCTAACAAGAAAAGCGAAAGAGTACCTCGTATCCATGCAAATCATACGACGATAAAAGTAATCACAACCGTGCCGAACCAAGATCTGTTCAAATAAATCACCCTCAAGCAAGAGGACAACTCCACCCTACAAATACGCCCCAAAACGCTTGAAAGCGCCAGAAACATCCAAACCAGTCTCGATGAAGCCAACATTCAGTTCTACTCGTATACTACCAAAGACCAAAAACCGAAGACAATGATCCTCAAGGGAATCAAAGGAGACTTATCAGCTGAAGAGCTAAGAGATGAGATCGATCAACTAAAAATACCACAAATAAGCATTCAAAAACTAACCAAAATATCTTTCAAAGCTAAGGACTACCAAACAGAGCACTATTATGTGCAGTTAAGCAATGGCAGCAATGTCAAAAATTTTTTAATGTAGAAACTGTCAAAGGATTGGCCACGCAAGCTCCAACTGCCACTTGAAGCACCGCTGTGTCAAGTGCCTGGTCGCCCACAAGCCAGGGGAATTTTCCAAAAAAAAGAGTATAATACTCCCCCAAGTTGTGTAAACTGCAATAGTGATGGCCACCCAGCGAACTACAGGGGATGCCCATACATTAAAGAGGCTCAGCTCAAGTCAACAGAAAAAAAAACAAGCTAGCAAAATGATACGACTAGAAAAAGTTAACCAAATCTCCAGACTGGTCCAACCAGGCAGGATGTACACATCAGTAACCCAACAATAAGCGATCCAACGGCACAACTGCATGTAAGAAGCAATTATATACCAGAACCTACAGTAAACTACAGTCAACCAAGAATGGCTACTTCTGAACTCAAACACATGCTAGCAGAATTCAAAAATGAAATTATTGACTCCCTGTCCAACAAAATTAATGAAGTCAAAAGCACAAGCAAATGAGAACACATGCAGAATCATAGCGATGTCAAGAAAACTTAATCTAGAATAGAACGAATAATTAAGAAACTGAAAATAACATCGCTAAATGTTAAGTCAATTGTTAAAAACATCAAAAGACACAATCTTGAAAAATTCTTGGATGACAACGATCCCGACATAGCACTCCTATGCGAGACCAAGCTTAATAAAGCTCACAACGTTTCTCTTACACACTACAACATCTGCAGGGATGACAGAACCAACGACAGACAATTTTAATGCCCTCTAATTAACTCTAATTAAAATCGAATGCCCAAATAATCATAAACTATGTATTGCCAGCTTGTACGCCACAAACAACAGTAAGAAAGAGATCATCGGAGAACTAGATAAACTCTAGCAAAATACCTAAAGCTAGAGGAAGAAAAACATACTTCATTTTCTCCGGTGATCTAAACGCAAGGAGAGTGGATTGGGGAGACATGACCGACAACACCAGAGGAGGTCTCATCAGGAATTGGGAGCGAGATAAAGTCACGGAATATAAACTGAAATTCATCATACCTCACGAACCGACCTTCCAAAGCCACGGACCCTTCCTGGACGTCTGTCTGGCCGACAACCGAATGGAATTCAAAAACCTGTGCAACGATAAACTCAAAACAAAAACATACAACAACGACCACAAGGCGATTGAAATAATACTAGCAATCAATAACTCCTTGGCTGTCTTGCTCGAAGACATAGTATCCAATCACCGACTCTACTTTAAAAAAACGAATTGAAATAGCTTTCAACGACACCTGGAAGGAAACGCAGCTGCGCCAGTACCACACAATCGCAACCTCTCAAACACAGAAATTGAGGACTTACTAATATCTGTCTCTAACTCCATCAAACAAGCAATAGAAGAAACGGTCCCAAGAACCGAACACTCAAATTTCCTCTAGAAAATAGTCAACAAAAAAATCAAATCCTTTGCAAGGACATATCGTATATTGTAACACAGATAAATAGAGCCAGAAAAAGAAACTAGTCCAGGTACGAACTGACCCACTTCAAAAGCATCCTAGCCATGATCAAAAACCGGCTTGAAATTGAATTCAAAACAGCTATAAGTAATTACTGGGAAAAACAAGAAGAGGTTAGGCCTAGCGGTCGCAGAGACTCACACGGAGTCCGCTAATTGGCTGGTGCAACAGACTGAATCCAAAGTTGTTTCCACTATTTCGTGGATTTGCACATATATATGTATATCGCCCATTCGAGCGACGCGTAACGCTTTGCGTGGCTCATGGGATTCGGGGTCAAACGCTATTGTGCCGTAGAGCGAATGTGAATTTATATATATGTGTACATATACGCGCTAGCGCGGTGTGGTGGGCGAAGAGCGATAGGTGTGCGGATGGCTGAGATAAGCTTTCGTTTCACTCGGCCGGGGAAAATCGCGCGCTTTGTCTTATCGCGCATGAATTACGCTGTTTTTATACGCTTTTTAAAAGAGGCGGGTTCGCTCTTGGCTCGCGATCGTTATACGTACAACGAATTGCCTTTCTTTAATTCTTTCTCTCTTTCTTTACAAAGTATAGCTTTCGTGCATTATTTCCTGCGGTGCGATATTTATATCACTGCGTGCATTGTCTTCGGTATTTGTATACCTGTCATAAAAAAAAAAAATCGCGTATTTCGGTCAAATTCTCCAGCGTCGAAAAATCGCGATGACGAATAGCCCGAATTTCCGTTCGGCCGAACAACAATCGCGTAAAATTTCATTAAAAGTTCTAGCGCAGCACCCAATAGTCGAACGCTCTATACGTACACGCATATAGGCAATAACAGCAGTTATCGAGGACGTTCCCAGATAATACAATTCTCGGTCCACACACTGTAATACAGCTACATTATTACTTTCCATTATTGCGAGCCGCAAAGCCACGCAGACTTATATACACACGCGCACAAACAACGTATCGCGTTAAATCGCGCGTCTCGCACATATCGCGTTTGTATTACGGACATTCGCGACGCTTATATGCACGAGAGTAAAAGGCGAGATTGATCGCAATATTCGCGTGACTCGTCCAAGCGACTGCATTTTAATTATTTCGTCCTGCGCCCTGCCGTCGCTCGCGTCCGCTGGAGATATTGCGCCGGGGATCTCTAATCTCGTTCCGGCTTTTAATGCTGTACCGCGCGAGTCCTCTCCGTATCAACCACCACCCCCCCCCCTCGCCCCTCGACCCCGGTGCAATAATTGAAAAAAATTGCTCTCGCTCGTCTCGCTAGTTAAATTATCGCAAATACGTCACGAGGCTAGAGCGAGAGGGCTCGATATAATCGATATTCCGCGGAGTAGTACGATATACTTGCTGTTGTGTTGTATGGCTGTGTGTATATATAGCGATGGAGCTTGCGGGCTTTGCTGCGCCGATGGGGGAGCGATATATAGAACGCCTTAAAGAATTGATGGAGCGAGATACAGCGATTAAAATTATACGGAGCTTTCGGACGGATCGATGCGGTCTTGATTGTGCTGCGGTATATGTGCGGACGCAGTGCAGTGAAGTGCAGAGAAGTTGGATTTTGACGATTGGTCAGTTTAGGAGAGGGTCTGCAGATGTAGTAAAGAGGCATGTTGTTATGGCCAGAGCGTGACAGGGGTGGGGGATGTAAGCAAAGTTGCGAGAAGTTTGTGTGTGTGTAGTATACGGTTGAAGTTTACGAGGCAGTTGATAAATTTATGATTATTCCCGGGCATTGGATGCGGGAAGATTGTAAAAGGGCTGCTTTCCAATTGGGATGCTGCGCTTGAGTTCCTCGAACTTTTGTAAAATTGAAACAGTAAAAATTCACTGGTTTACAGGATGGAGCGTATATATCTACGTTATAATAATAAACTGAATTTTCACTCTTTTCGAACCCATGCAATTTTTCATCAGTCAGTATATTTCAAATTTCAAAGCGCGTAATAGGACGCGACGCTGCCACAGACTTCGAGCGAATGCATTTCGTCAACCATTAATTCCAGCTGCGTTTCCTTTGCGTCGGGCGCGCGTTACAATATATATACTTCGTAAAATCTGGTTCAATATATGCATTCAAAGTTTCCGCTCGGAAAGGTAGATTTTTACTGCAACTGACGTTTGAATAACAGTGGCGCATGCTAACTTGGTATACACAGCACGAGATTTCACGTGCTGATGCAGTTTTTCGCTTTGCGCCGTGTAGCGCAGTTTCTGATGCAATGCATATATGCTTTTACCAATTTGTCGAAAGTCCATATATGTTATTACTCGGGATCTATACTACATGGGGGAATCCGTATTTTTCATTCAGTTTTTTTATCTCCAAAATTGGTAAAAAAAATTTTAAAAAGTAGGGCTAAATCGACCGGATATACAGGATGTACAGAACAAGAAAAAAAAATAGTGTACCCACCAAATCGATCTTGTAACACTGTTCTTTTTGCCGCATCTTTGTGATTTTGTGCAGAGATTATTAAGTATTTTTTAGTAAAATATTCTGAATTTTGTTGAATGTGCATATAGACAGGCTTAAAGTGCACTAAAAGAGCTTATATTCGAACCAAAATTTCACTAGATCAGATGCTCTGATCAAAAGTTACAAACGTTTGAAAGAAACGAATTTTGTATTAGGATCGCTTCATGTCGATTTTACTTTTTTTTCTTTCAATCCCCGTAAATTTTGATTCAGTGACTCAATTCTAACGTAAAATATCTCAAATTAAAGCTTTTTTCTTCTACTTTTCTGTCAATAAGTCTAAATTAAATATGTACGTAACTTTTGATCAGTGCATCCGATCTAGACAAATTTAGGTTCAATTGAAAAAAAACCAGAGTGGTATTTTGCAAAAAAATGTTAATAAAATCACAAAAATGACAAAAAAAAACAATGTCACAAGATCAATTTCGTGGGTACACTATTCTTTTCTTGTATTTTGGATGCAAAAATGTTGAACGAAAAATACGGATATTCTCATATGCAATGATTTAAAAAGAAAACAATCGAAAGACAGCACACTCGCTATAATGAAATAGACGCGCCGAGTAAAAAAAATAATTTTCAAGATTACATTTCAAGCCCATACACACATACACATGACCTACACAAGTCTCGCTCGGTATGTCATCATCGCCTCTATATACGGCTTATCCATTATATCCAATCGGGCGCGCGTGCAGTCGCGGTAATTTGCATTGCTACCGTACGGTAATTCCGATAAACGGAGTCTCTCGTCGGCTCGGCTGATTGCAGTTTTTGCCAAATGTCCCTATCGATTTTTTTTTTCGTCCTAACACGTACATACACGCGAATTTTCCCGGGCTCTCGCGCAACGGAACTTTTCAGAGCATAATTGCGTCAGCCTCCGCCTCGGCTCTCACGTGTCTCTCTCCCGCGTTCGCTCGACTTTGCGTCAGTTCGGATCACTCGGAGCAACAGTCGACTATCTCTCGAAATAGCGGGGCTAAACCGCCCGAGTTTTCAAGTTTATGCAATGCGACCTTCGCACTAATTAAACAAGCGGAAGCGCAGATTTGAAAAGTCGCTTTTTTCCCGCAGTCTCTCTCTATACGATCAGCGCGACGAGACGCTCTCGTATAGCTCTCGGACATAATGTATACTCGCTATATCTATGTACATGCGCGCAGACGCGATTTATCATTTAATCGCGGCTCGATAAAGCATTTATTTATGCAACTGAGAATAGGCTCGAGCTCGACAAATCGATACGCGCGACGATGTATAAAGATGCACGCAGGGCTCCCGCGATCCGAGTGAATTTTTCAATAAAGCCGCGCGTGGTATATATAAGTATATAGGTCTGTGCATAAGTATATACGTATACTCACGAAACGGTGGCCGAGACAGTTGAATTTATTATTCTTCCTTGGCCGTTGAGGGAATGTAAGAATTATGGAAATTTATCGATCTAAATTGCCCCCTGCTTTTTGCTTATACACAAAAGGCTGTCTCGGGACGGACGCGCACTGCTGTGCGAGCGAGGCAAAAAAAAGGAGCTTTCTCGGGTGATCTCTCTTGGATACATAAATTTCAAGAGCGAAAGAGAGAGAGAGAGAGAGAGAGAGAGAGAGAGAGAGAGAGAGAGAACACCAGCTCTCGGGAATCAAAGTATACGATACATATTGGGCGCTATATTTAGAAGCAGACCGTCGTCGCGCGTATACACTTGTATTATGTATATACCTATATATATGCGCGCGCGCGGGATCTTGTGGGCGATCTCGTAAAGATTAGCCATTATACGTTGTGATGGATAACGTAATGCACGATGAAACGTTAATTGAAAATATCGCCGGTTTTATGGAGCCGATGATTTTTATATATAAGTGCGTTATGCATGCGCGTATGAATTATTGCCCATATTCATGTATACGTATATCTAGCAGAAAAAAAAAGAAGAATAAATACGTTTGCTTGCATTCCAAGTTTTTTTTTTCTGCGAAACCTACCCAAGTATCGATGTATAACCCAATCGATCGCGATCTGCTTTCGACTCTCGACATTCGACGTTCGCACAATCAAGTTTTCAGGTGTAAACAATAGCGGTAAACAGCAAAAAATTGCATAAATGTGTCGAGAGCCCGAGATCATCAGACGGCGTTTGTGCATCGACGCGCTGCGATGAACGTTGCCGCAGAATTGGGAGACGAACATGTGCGAGAGATTTACTCGTGGCTCGACGAGCTGCCGCTGTCGAGGCCGAAGCGGAATGTGTCTCGAGACTTCTCCGATGGAGGTAAATTTCCCAGCCGAGTTTATTTCCGTTGTTCGCCGCGTCGCACGCGGGTTTGCAGAGCGCGACTCCGCGCCTGGATTATCCCGGTGTATTTTTTTTTCCTTTTTTTGTATTTCAGTTTTGATGGCTGAGCTGCTAAAAAGATACTATCCCAAATACGTGGACGTGCAAAATTACACTCCTGGCTGTAGCGTAGCCAAGAAAATCGATAACTGGTGTACGCTGAACAGGAAGGTATTTCCAAAGCTCAATCTGAAGTTGAGCAAGGAAACAATAAGCAAAGTTGCCCAGTCGCAGCCTGGAGCCATAGAAGGGATCTTGTCTCAAGTGCGCTCCAAAATCATTAGAGATTACAATGCGGATAGAAGTTTGCTGCTGAAGGGATGCGAAGATCTTGGTGGTGGAGACGGTAGCGAATGTTTTCTTTGTAGATTAATTTTGTGAATTTTTAGAAATAAATTGAGACGTTCTTTAGGAATCCTGAAGCACGCTACGAATCCTGAAGAGTCCCTAAATCAGACTGTGCCACAGAAAGCATTTGTTAAAGTGAAGAAAGAGTTGGAAGAGAAGACGCAAGCTATTCAAATACTTTTGAAGAAAGTTGATCACTTAGAAACTATGCTCAAATTCAAAGAGCAGAGAATCGAAGACTTGCAATCTCAAATTCAATCGCACACTAGAAAAACTTAATGCTACTCATAAGCGTAATAGTGAAAATGTATATAAAAATAAATTACAGGTATTTAGTAAATTATTCTTATATTTAATTCTTATCTCAAATGAACATAGTTTCTCTAAAGAATATTTAGAAGAAAATTTTACATACAGTACAAAGTTGCATTAAATTTCACTACTATATCGCTGCCCTCATGCTCGGTGGCGAGACAAGTATCACACCGTCTCCTCTCACAAACAGCATGGGAATGTTTCTCTTCGTCGTACGATAGACTTCTTCGTAGGTCTCTTCGTCGATCTCAATGGTTGTCACAGTCTCTTCAACTTCCCCTAGTACCATGTTCAAGTGTTGATCGTAGGCCTGTAAACAATGCTATAATTACTCATACCGTTTTGGAGCATCTAATGCAGTGGTATAGACTTACATGAAGGCGACCTCGCAGTTCTCTCTCGTTCCTCATCTTCACGTAAATCCTTTCGTCTAAACTTAGCCTGATTAAATCCAGCGGCTCCTTGACGTTGATTGCCGGCACCTAATTTTATTGAAGGTTAGAGTAAATTATTCGAAATTAGTACGAATCTTTCGTTGTAGAAGAAAGCGATGTTTTACCTGTTCTGAATCATCTGCCATAACGAATCGTTGTAGCTATCGTATTCAGTAAGATTCACGAAATTATTGCTTTCTACTTTGGAAGTATTCGGTTTGTTTTACTCGTTGACGCACATTCTCTCGTGTTTGTGTATCATTACAGAAGCAGCGACAGAAGTGCGGGAGACCGATTTGTCTCTTCTGGAAGTACACATGGCGCCATCGCACAGTAGTCCAATCGTAAAAAACCCTATGCCAATGGTAAGAAAAAAGTGATCATTGTTGAAACACGTGAATTTCATTAGACCATAATTCGAAGTTCATTTCGCGCAGGTGACCGCAGTGAAAAACCGTAAACTTTAGCTGAAAAGCTGCCAATACAAACCCAAGAACTCATCTGATAAAACACACTACGTGAGCTCCGTAACGAAGCTCTCTGCCTTACCCACGCTCGAAACTCAGCTATACTCGTCGCGCAAGTCTATAGCGCTGCGATCGTGGAAGCCTTCCTTTCCTGAATTTGGAAGTATCGCGCCGCACGAGCAGCTCGCATGAAAACTCGACGTCGCTCACTTGGGTGTATATATATAATCGCTGCGGGTCTCGGCGGCCGTCTACCGCTCTCCACTCGCCAGTAGTTCCATGGAGACGGGGCGCAACCTATACCAGCACCTCTCTCGCGCATCCATTCTCCCGAGGAGGCAGCTCTCTCGCCGTCTCGAGGCATATCTCGGCAGCCGCAGCCCGCTATATCTCTACTCTCCGCATATCGCACGCTGTGGCAGACGCAGAGCAGGAGCGAGTGTGTCTCGCGACGACGACGACTCTCCGCTGCAGCCGCGAGCGAGCCAGCAGCGCAGCGTGAAACGCCATTTTAACTGCGCGCCGCGAGTGTGTACGTGCGTGTGAGTGTGTATATCGTCGTGTGCCCCGCGAGAAAGAGAGAGAGAGATAATCGAGGCCTCTCTCTCTGCTCCGGGAAACTCCAGTCGCGCAGAGTGCTCTCGATCCTCCGGGTGGCTCCGGGCCATCGAGTATATACATCGCGCGCGCGCGCCGAAGCAGCAGCTGTGGCAGCAGCGCAGCGCAGCGACCTCGAGAGCGAAAACTCCGTGTGTTAGTGCGCGTGTGTCTCTCTCTCGCTCTGTCTCTCGGTGTGTGGGTGCGCGTGTGTGCGCTCAGGGGGGCAGCGAGAAACCCGGCTGGGGAAGACGCGGCCCAGCGCGCGCGCACTCTCGGGCTCGACTCCGCGATCGCAACGCCGGAGAGGAGGAGGAGGAGGACGACGACGACGAGGATACGCGCATAGAGGACGTTATGCCATCAGGGCTGGTGCTGCCGAGGGCCGCGGCACCGGGCAACATGGTGAGTGTCTCTCTGTCTCCTATATACTCTGATGCGTAACGCATGTAGGTGTCTGTGTAAAAGCCGCGACTCGACTCGTCTCGCGCTGCAGCGGCAACCTGGGGAGTCTCGAGCCGTCTCTTCGGCGAAACGTCGGGGCCCTCCTGGAAGCCGTTGTGGCGCGTGTTCTCATGCGGGGGAAACGGACAGTCCGCTGCAGGCTCGATAGCTCTCCTATGTATTCCCAGGCGGACGACTCTTTTCTCTCCTCTTTCTCTCTCTTGCTCCCGTTGGCTGTGTGTGTGCTGCTGCTGCTGCTGCTGTTGTATATATAAGCTCGGTACCTCTCGCTCGCACTCGCGCGCTCGGATCCTTGGAAGAGGGCAGGGCCGTACACTCTCGCTATGCGAGAGCAAGAGAGATAGAGAGAGAGAGACCATCGTGGGCGCCGGCTACGCGGGGGGTTGTTTAGTCCGAGAAATATAGTCTCGCGAGGCTGGGGGGGAGAAAAATTGAGAGAAAGAGAGAGAGAGAGAGAGAGAGAGAGTGAGCCTCGTCAGGTGGATGCTAATTGGATGTTTATGTCCGCGGGGCTTTTTAATCGATATATCGCTTGTGAAGAGTGTTGCGCCTATAAATAATACCGCCTCGATGTGGACTATCGGCCGCGCAGTGACTAGACTCTCCGTGCAGATAAAGGACGGAACTCTCTTTTATCTCTCTGGCGCTGGACTCTCCGGGAGTAGAGAATATATAGAGTTGGGTCAGTTGTGCGTGTAGGTGAGAGCACATATACATATGTAATATGTATATGTAGCGCTGTGTGCATGTAACAGCCCAGGGTTTATCAAACATTTTTCCAAGCGAGTATATCACTGAATCATATCTCTCAACCGAGCGACACGTAACGACTTTCGTGTGGTATATAGTTTGCCGACGAGCAATCATCGCCGTACTCGAACGATATGTACGTATACGTACGTCTATCGGGGCTTCGCATACATAAATCCGCGCTATGCGGACTACAATAAATTTTCACTGAAGAGGATAATTAGCATCGCCCCTTCTGCGGTGACGCACACGTGCGTCATCGCGTCTCCGAAACACTAGATTGTTAAATCATCAAAATTACGCTGGTCTACTCTCGCTGTCTATAAATTATACTGTCCATCCGAATTCCATCCGTCCCAATTGATTCCATGCCACGGCCATCCGTGTATTATACAGCTTGTAGGTTACATTTCTGCGGGATAGCTTTCGCAGCCGTGGGAGTCGTCGCCGTCGTCGTTGTCGTCGTCGTCGCGACTGTATATCCATCCACGACTTTAACGAGTTCCCGCAGTTAAAGGAGACTCTCTCGGCGCGCGCAAAAGCCGTTACGCTCGCAGTAGATACGCGAGCGATTGTTGTTGTTCTAGTCTCGGCGCAGTAATTGCAGTAATTGCTTTTTTTACCGGCGTCGCTCGTGCAGCTCTCTTATACACTTAGGTATAATATCGATTCCGCCGAGCGACACAAAAAGCAGCCTCCGTCGTCGTCGTCGCGGCGCAGCTGCACGGCACACTTGCCCGCGTTTCTCGTTATTCACTTTGCGCGCCTGTATTATGCGCCAGTGCAGTGCATGTGTGGTGCAGCGCGGAAAAATTCCTCCTCCTCCTTCTCGCCTATTCATCCCTCTCTTGACGGCTTCTTTTTTCCTCTTTCATTCTCTCGCGCGCGCGCGCGAGCGCCGGCTTTCTCGGGATGAAAGCCGCGATCTATAGCCGACTCATCGAGGCGAGAGCAAGTGTTTTTTAGGCGCTAAGTGAAACGAAGCTGCGGAGCCGAGAGAGAGAGAGAGAGAGAGAGAGAGAGAGAGAGAGAGAGAGAAGTGTCGCGTAATGCCGAATGAATCGATGCGACAGAGAAAGGAGAGAGAGAGATAAGGGCGGCAACGGCGTTTTCGCGATAAAGCGCCAATATAGAGTGTTACACGTCGTCGAGGCATGTGTATTGTGTATACATTGTTTTCCTGCGGCGAAAGCGTGTTTACAAGCAGTCCGTTGTAAATCCTCGCGGTATAGAGAAAGAGAAAACAGAACGGCTCTCTCGAAATCCGTAAATATTGCCGCGAAAAACAAAATCTATCAAGTCACACAGACACGCATACCGGCACACACCGGGGCAAAGTGATGTGAAACGAATGCAAGATTATATGCTTAATGCTACACGAGTCGAACGTCACGCAAGAATGACAGTCGACTTTTTTTTTCTCCGTTATATACTTAGAGACGCGAGCGCGGCTGCGGCGTGGCTTTCACTCCAAAAGTCGGAGAGGAAAAAAAAGCGTATAGCGATGCGCATAGCGGCGGCGGCGGCAGCGGCTCACACACATGACACACGCATGAGAGAGCCACACACCTCGGCGGGAGATTACAAAATCCATAAGCCGAGAACACCGCTCGCACGAATATATCCCACGGTCGAACCTAACCTCAAAAGCTATCTATACACGTCTTCGCTATGGCTATATATACTGCTGCTGCGTACGACATACTACTCCGGGAACGCAGGGGCAGAGTCGCGAGCGTCATGTGTGTGCGTGCGTTCGTCCCTGAAAAGGAAAGATGCGACGGAACGAGAGAGAGAGAGAGAGAGAGAAAGAGAGCGAGAGAGATGACGGTCAACGATTCGCGCGCTCACACTCGGTTCGGCCGGCGCGATAAATCGAGATACGCCCCGCCCACGCGAAAAAAAAAGAAAACAGTCCGCGGCGCTGCACGCGCGGCGTACAGTCTTCTATTGTGACACGTATACACAAAGTTCGTTTTAATCAGCGACGATATAATGCTCGCTCAGGGGCATCTCCGTTGACATACTCCATTTTTTTTCTTTTTTCATGCTCCGCGAGAGAAGCCTCCTCGCGCGCGCGCGCAATGACACTGTGTGCATGGTACACAAAGCCTCCTCGCCAGCGCGCAGCCAGTTATTTTTTTTTTACGCGACCCGCTCCGAGTCTCTAATTAAAAAGAAACTCAGCGCGAGGGAAGCTTCCGCGCGCAGCATCCTCCGGGAGCCTCCCGCGCACGCGAATTTCCGGCTTTAAGAGAGAGAGAGAGAGATCCCAAGATTTACTTATCGCGCTCGATGTGCCTCTCTCTCTCTCGGCTTCCACGTAATATTACGCTTACACAGACGAGAGCGCGCGCGCGCGGGGCGAAGGGGGAGAAGAGCCAAGAGAAGGAGTATCAACTATGCGCGTCGGTTCGTTGGTGAGGCCAATTAGGCCAGGCGGCACGTTGACTCCGCCGCGGCGGCGGCGGCGTCTCGAGATCAACGAGCATGGCAAGAGAGAGAGA